>CM050215.1:20505467-20527967 GCA_027475355.1 Coilia nasus
TCACACACACTCACATGGGAAGTTGTAGAGGAAGCAGGCTAACGCGGAGATGATCCACTCTGCACACACACACACACACACACTCACACACACTCACATGGGAAGTTGTAGAGGAAGCAGGCTAACGTGGAGATGATCCACTCTGCACACACACACACACACACACACACACACACACACACACACACACACACACACACACACTCACATGGGAAGTTGTAGAGGAAGCAGGCTAACGCGGAGATGATCCACTCTGCACGCGTCTCACAGAAGATGGCGATGTTGCAGCGTGGCCGTTGCCGTAGCGACAATAGCCCCGCCCCCAGCTGCATCGCCGCACGATGAGTCTCTTCATACGTACGCCAGCGGTACTGTCCCAGAATCACCTACACACACACGCACATACACACACACACACACACACACACACACACACACACACACACACATGCAGCACGATGAGTCTCTTCATACGTACGCCAGCGGTACTGTCCCAGAATCACCTACACACACACACACACACACACACACACACACACACACACACACACACACACACACACACACACACACACACACATGCAGCACGATGAGTCTCTTCATACGTACGCCAGCGGTACTGTCCCACAATCACCTACAAACACACACACACACACACACACGCTCATGCACAAACACACACACACACACCAGTAAACAAATGCAAACGCATGAGATATACATGTTGTCAAACAGGAAACTCCTGCTTTGAACAGAGTAATTGAACACAAGCACACAACTCAACAACCAGCAATATCACAACACCCATATGCTCTATCACATGTGGATACCACACCCCTATATGCCCCATCACATGTGGATACCACACCCCAATATGCTCCATCACATGTGGATACCACACCCCCATATGCCCCATCACATGTGGATACCACACCCCCATATGCCCCATCACATGTGGATACCACACCCCATTATGCTATGCCCCATCACATGTGGATACCACATCCCCATATGCCCCATCACATGTGGATACCACACCCCCATATGCCCCATCACATGTGGATACCACACCCCATTATGCTATGCCCCATCACATGTGGATACCACACCCCATTATGCTATGCCCCATCACATGTGGATACCACACCTCCATATGCCCCATCACATGTGGATACCACACCTCCATATGCCCCATCACATGTGGATACCACATCCCCATATGCCCCATCACATGTGGATACCACACCTCCATATGCCCCATCACATGTGGATACCACACCTCCATATGCCCCATCACATGTGGATACCACACCCCATTATGCTATGCCCCATCACATGTGGATACCACACCCCAATATGCCCCATCACATGTGGATACCACACCTCCATATGCCCCATCACATGTGGATACCACATCCCCATATGCCCCATCACATGTGGATACCACACCCCAATATGCCCCATCACATGTGGATACCACACCTCCATATGCCCCATCACATGTGGATACCACACCCCCATATGCCCCATCACATGTGGATACCACACCCCAATATGCTATGCCCCATCACATGTGGATACCACACCCCAATATGCTATGCCCCATCACATGTGGATACCACACCCCAATATGCCCCATCACATGTGGATACCACACCCCAATATGCCCCATCACATGTAGATACCACACCCCAATATGCTATGCCCCATCGCATGTGGATACCACACCCCCATATGCCCCATCACATGTGGATACCACACCCCAATATGCTATGCCCCATCACATGTGGATACCACACCCCAATATGCCCCATCGCATGTGGATACCACACCCCCATATGCCCCATCACATGTGGATACCACACCCCAATATGCTAGTAGCCAGAGCATCGCATGTGGATACGACACACACCAATATAATAGTAGCCAGGACATCACATTAAACCATGACACCCCAAAATGCTAGTAGCCAGGATATGACATTGACCCATGACACCCCAAAATGCTAGAAGCCATGGCATCACATTGAACCATGACACCCCAAAATGGTAGTAGCCAGGACATCACATTGGACGATGACACCCCCATATGCTAGTAGCCAGGACATCACATTGAACCATGACACCCCAAAATGCTAGTAGCCATGGCATTACACTGAACCATGACACCCCAATATTCCTCTGTCACTGAATCACATTCTCCAGAACATAACGCACTGGCCTGCTGGACATACATGATTGTGACCAGACAAACACCTTATAAGGGACACACACACAGACACACACGTGCGCACGCACACACACACACACACGTGCACACACACACACACAAAGATCACTGGATGGAGATCACTGTGTCCAGACAGGCACTTTATATAATAAGGGAAGTGTTGGTTTAGGTTGTCGTGTGTTGTGATTCATTAGCGCCCCCCAGTGGGAAGTTACTGAAACTGTCTAACTGTCCACTGAGAGCTCATCAGTGTCATGTTGCAGTGCCTTTACCCTGGAGCAACGTGGGGTTAGAAGCCTCAGTGATGGGCACTTCAGCCATGGATGAGGGTGCAACACACACACTCACACACACACACACACACACACACACACACACACACACATACACACATTCACAGACTTCAGCCATGGATGAGGGTGCAACACACACACAACACACACACACACACACACAAACACACACACACACACACACACTCACACACTCACAGACACACGCGCGCGCGTGGTACCTTCTTGAAGACCTTGCCGTTGGGCTGCTCCTCGTCCTCCTCCCTGAGGACCTCTCGGGTGCCCAGGCAGTGCCTGTTCGCAAAGCGCCGCACCGACGCCTCCAGCACCTGCAACAGTGTGCTCACGATCAGAGAGAGCAAAGTAGTGTGTGTGTGTCTGTTTGTGTGTGTGTCTGGTGTGTGCATGTGCGTGTGTGTGCCTGTGTGTGGTGAGTGTGTGTGTGTATGCCTATGTGTGTGTGTGTATGTCTGTGTGTGGTGAGTGTGTGTGTGTGAGTGTATGTGTGTATGTCTTCGTGTGGTGAGTGCATGTGTGTGTGTGTGCGTGGGTGTTTATGTGTGTATGTGTGTGTGTGTGTGCCTGTGTGTGTTTATGTGTGTGTGTCTCCAGTACCTGCTCCAGTGTGTCCAGGCCGCGTGCCAGTGTGTGTACTTGTGTGTGTATGTGTGTGTATGTGTGTGTGTGTGTGTGTGTGTGTGTGTCTACCGTACCTGCTCCAGAGTGTCCAGGCCGGGTGCCAGTATGTGTACTTGTGTGTGTATGTGTGTGGGGGGTGTGTGTCTTCCGTACCTGCTCCAGAGTGTCCAGGCCGGGTGCCAGTGTGTGTACTTGTGTGTGTATGTGTATGTGTGTGTGTGTGTGTGTGTCTCCCGTACCTGCTCCAGAGTGTCCAGGCCGGGTGCCAGTGTGTGTATGTGTGTGTGTGTGTGTGTGTCTCCCGTACCTGCTCCAGAGTGTCCAGGCCGGGTGCCAGTGTGTGTACTTGTGTGTGTGTGTGTGTGTGTGTCTCCCGTACCTGCTCCAGAGTGTCCAGGCCGGGTGCCAGTGTGTGTGCCAGCCCCCCCAGGGCGTCCAGGTCCCTGTATGGCCCCGCGGGATCCCCCCCCACCCCCACGGAGCGCCCCTTCACTTCCTGCTGCCGCTCCCGCGCACCGCGCCCCCCCCCACAGCCCCCCCATGGCACGCACAGCAGCGAGCACAGCAGAGAGTACAGCCACGCCACCACCCCAAACACACACCGCACCCACGGGCTCACCTGCACCGCCCGCACACTCATCCTCACACGGGATAGGGAGGAGAGAGGGGGGAGAGAGAAAGAGGGGAAAAGAGGGGGACAGAGAGACAGACGAGTGATGGAGAGAGAGAGAGAGGGGAAAGGTAAAAACAGGAGAAATGTTAGGAGGAGAAGGGAGCTGAAGAGGAGAGGGAGGGAGAGAGAGAGGGACAGACAGGAGGGGAAAGGAGGGATGGGAGAAGGAAAGAGAGAGGGAGAGGGAGCTAGAGAAAGAGAGGAATGGAGGTGGAGAGAGAATAAGAGGAATTCTGTCCTTTCCTCTACTGGCTGCTCCTCTGCTCCTTTCCTCTGCTTGCTCCTCCTCTACTCCTCCTGACCCCTGACCTCTGACCTCTACTCCTCCTGACTTCTGACCTCTACTCCTTCCCACCCCTGACCTCTAGTCCTCCTGACCTATACTCCTCCGGACCCCTGACCTCTGACCTCTACTCCTCCTGACCCCTGACCTCGACTCCTCCTGACCCCTTACCTCTGACCTCTACTCCTCCTGACCCCTGACCTCTAGTCCTCCTGACCTCTACTCCTCCTGACCTCTGACGTCTACTCCTCCTGACCCCTGACCTCTACTCCTTCCCACCCCTGACCTCTAGTCCTCCTGACCTATACTCCTCCTGACCCCTGACCTCTGACCTCTACTCCTCCTGACCTCTGACCTCTACTCCTCCTGACCCCTGACCTCTACTCCTGACCTCTACTCCTCCTGACCCCTGACCTCTACCTGACCTCTGCTGCTCCTGACCCCTGACCTCTGCTGCTCCTGTCGCCCCCTGCTTGACTGCTGCTCCTCCTGTGTTGATCCTCCAACAGGCTGCCTCTGCTACCAGACCTACAAATACATAAACACACCACAACAACACACAGTTAGTCTCCATCCACCTCCACACACACATACACACACTCACACACACACTCATGCATGTAATATAATAACAATAATAATAATAATAATAATAATAATAATAATAATAATAATAATAACAACAATAACAATAATAATAACAGTAATAATAATAATAATATTTACTCAAAGTGCTTCCACAGTTTGACAAGAAAAACACAAAACAACACTTCTTGCAGTGCAGTGGCGCAGGAGTGAGAAAAGTCCATTGAGGCGATGTTGGGTTGTTAGTGTCCCCATGCAGCAACAGGGGTGAGGAAAACCTCCCTGTTTGTTTGATTTCTGTAAATTCTACGAAAAAAACGCCCCCAGGGGTGCCCATCTGCCGGAGCTGGTAAAGGGTAAGTCTCTGACTGCCTGAAGGGACGTTGATCTGAGCAGTTAAGTATAGGCAAGGTTGAACAAGTAGGTCTTTAGTTGCCGTTTAAAGGCGTCAATGTATTCTGCTTCTCTGATGTGCTGTGGTAGGTCATTCCATCTCTTTGGGGCATAGTATGAGAAGGCTGCTTCCCCAATCCTTACACAACACTGACACAGGCATTTTCACACACCACACATGCCAACACATTGATTCTCTCTCGCATTTCTTTCTCTCTCTCCCTCTAATTCTCTCCCACACAGCATACACATAGTCACTGTAGTTTCTCTGAAAGATTTAATCACAAATCCAGAAATGGGTGAAAGGTAATCAGTATTAAGTGTGTGTGTGTGTGTGTGTGTGTGTGTGTGTGTGTGTGTGTGTGTGTGTGTGTGTGTGTGTGTGTGTGTAGCCCAAACTACAGCATATTCTCATCCCACTGTACACCCCACCCCCCCAAGCACACACACACACACACACACACAGCGTCTAGTCAGTGTCAGTGTAGAGCCTGGTCAACAATTGGGAGGGTATGCTGGAGAAGGTGTCTGCCAAGTTGTCTAAGTGGAATTGGCTATTACCTGAGCTATCCTACAGGGGTAGGGTTCTGGTCATTAATAACTTGGCTGCCTCCATGCTGTGGCATAGATTGACTGTTCTGGAGCCACCCAGTCAGTTGGTCAAGGAGCTACAGAGCAGACTGGTTGCATTTTTCTGGTCAGGACAACACTGGGTTCCTGCGCCGGTGCTGTATCTGCCTGTTTGGGAAGGAGGTCAGGGTCTGGTGGACTTGAGCAGCCGTCTGTGTGCTTTCCGGTTGCAGGCAGCACAGAGGCTGCTGTATGGTACTGACCTGGCGTGGACTGTGGCTGGCTGTTGTCTGCTAAGAGGGGCGACCCAGATGGGGTATGACAAGCAACTTTTTCTTGTAAACCTCGATGGGTTGGACCTGCGCAAACTGACTCCCTACTATAGGTCAATGTTGCAGGCCTGGAAAATGGCCTTTAAGGTAAGTAGGGAGATTACGCAGGTAGGAGAATGGATCATGGGAGAACCCTTGTTCTATAACAGACTGTTGAGGACCCGGATTATGGCGTCTGCCAGTGTCAGGAATTGCTTGGTGAGGGCTGGCATTTCTGTACTGGCACACTTAAGAGATGGGGGCAGCTGGATAACCGCAGGCGGCAGAGGACTGGCGTCCATTCCATGCGGCTCCTGGAGAAGGTGCTGGAAGAGGTGAAGTCGGTGCTGCCTGGGGCCTGCAGAGAAGCCCTGGGTTTACTGTCAACAGCTGGATGGGAAAGGGATTATCATTGTCCTTCTCTGATTGTCTTACCTGCGGTGGAGGGGAGAGAGGAGGACCACGGAGAGGACCTGGGTGCCTCTGGCATTCCAGAAGCAAGGAGTTTTCAGGATGTTACCAAAAAAGTCCTGTATATGACGTGTGTGAAAGTGCAGTACCAGTCTGTGCTGAGGAGAGAAGCAGGGTGGAGGTGGTCAGAAGTGTTTGGGCCAGACTTCTCGTTGAGGGGTTGTTGGAGGTCTTTCTATAAACCTCCAATTGAAAAGCGTACGGCCGATCTGCAATGGAGGCTCGTTCACGGGGCTATAGCTACAAACAGGCACGTGGCGCACCTGAATCCAGCAGTAGGGGGAGACTGTCCTTTTTGTGGGGGGGATGAAACTGTTGTCCATCTGTTTTTGAACTGTGGGAGGTTGGTGGGACTGTTTGATTTTCTCAAAGTGTGGGTTTTGAAACTTGGGGGCACTTTTTCAGACAGGTTCTTTATTAGTGGGCCAGTGTGCAGTGCAAAGAAGAGAAATGAAGTGTGTTTATTGAATTTCTTGATGAACTCAGCTAAAATGGCTATTTGGAAAACTCGTAAACATAAACTACTGGGTGCTGGTTCATGTGATTCTGTGGGGGTTCTCAAGGGGATGGTGGCTGCTCGTGTGAAAATTGAATATGCCTATTATAAGTTAATTGATGATATGGATTGTTTTGTGGCTGTGTGGGGGGTGGAGGGAGTGTGGTGCCATGTTGCTGTTGATGGCACAGTGGTTTTAAATGTGTGATTAGGGTGGTGCAGCTTTTAAGATGCACATAGGGTTGTGAATGGTGTAGTTGATGTGGTATGGGGAAGTTGTGGAATTGTCTGATTATGATTTAATAAAGGAGTTTTAAACCTCTCTCTCTCTCTCTCTCTCTCTCTCTCTCTCTCTCTCTCTTTCTCTCTCTCTCTCTCTCTCTCTCTCTCACACACACACACACACACACACACACACACACACACACACACACACACACACACACACACACACACACACACACACACACAAATACATACCCCCTAAAGTATATTACATGGTACTGGAAACTGCTGTTTGTTAACTGTTCCCTCAGAGCCCCTGTAATAGCCAATCAGCTCATTAGGCCCAGATTATTGCCCAATCAGAGACCCACCAGGAGATTTATTTCCCAATAGGCACTCAGGGGGCGGGGTTTCCTACTGACGCAATTTAATCTCATTTAAGTGGCACACATGTGATGACTGGGTGCAAACATCACACTATTACAATGTGTATGTGTGTATTCATGTGTACGTGCATGTGTGTGTGTGTGTGTGTGTGTGTGTGTGTGTGTGTGTGTGTGTGTGTGTGTGTGTGTGTGTCTCTGTCTGTCTGTGTCTGTGTGTGTGTGTGTGTGTATGTGTGTGTGTGTGTGTGAGAGAGAGAGGGTGTTTTGTGTGTGTGTGTGTGTCTGTCTGTCTGTCCATCTGTCTGTGTGAAGGGTTTTTGTGTGTGCGTGTGTGTGTGTGTGTGTGTGTGTGTATGTGTGTGTGGCATCACTCTGCTTGGCCAGTCGTGATACATGGCGAAAGCATGTCATTGGTGGGATGACCTCAGGAAGGTGGGGCTAAAGCATGTCATTGGTGGGATGACCTCAGGAAGGCGGGGGAAAGCATGTCATTGGTGGGATGACCTCAGGAAGGCGGGGCTAAAGCATGTCATTGGTGGGATGACCTCAGGAAGGCTACGAACCTCCTCACATTCCTAGCGGAGAGAAAGAGGCCTTTGTGTAAAAACACCATCCTTCACTCCCACACAAGATGGAGGGAGGGAGGGAGGGAAATGCGGAGACAGAAAGAGGGAGAGAGAGAGAGAGGGAGAGAGAGGGAGGGAGGGAGATGGGGAGACAGAAAGAGGGAGGGAGAGAGAGGGAGGGAGAGAGAGGGAAGGCAGAGAAACGGAAGGAGAGAGAGAGAGAAATGGCGAGACAGAGAGATGGGTGAGAAGGGCTGGAACAATATCTTTACATGACACTTGTGTGTGTTTTTATGTGTGTGTGTGTGTGTGTGTGTGTGTGTGTGTGTGTGTGTGTGTGTGTGTGTGTGTGTGTGTGTGTGTGTGTGTGTGTGATATATATGTGTAGGCCTACATGTGTGTTAATGTGTACCTGTGTGTGTGTGTGTGTGTGTATGTGTGTGTGTGTGTATCTATGACATGCAGTGATGACATGAGTAGTGATGGAGACATGAGTAGCAGTGATGGGGACATGAGTAGTGATGGAGACATGAGTAGTGATGGAGACATGAGTAGCAGTGATGACATGAGTAGTGATGACATGAGTAGTGATGGAGACATGAGTAGCAGTGATGGAGACATGAGTAGTGATGGAGACATGAGTAGCGATGGAGACATGAGTAGCAGTGATGACATGAGTAGCAGTGATGACATGAGTAGTGATGACATGAGTAGTGATGGAGACATGAGTAGCAGTGATGGAGACATGAGTAGTGATGGAGACATGAGTAGCGATGGAGACATGAGTAGCAGTGATGACATGAGTAGCAGTGATGACATGAGTAGTGATGGAGACATGAGTAGCAGTGATGGAGACATGAGTAGTGATGGAGACATGAGTAGCGATGGAGACATGAGTAGCAGTGATGACATGAGTAGCAGTGATGGAGACATGAGTAGCAGTGATGGAGACATGAGTAGCAGTGATGACATGAGTAGCAGTGATGACATGAGTAGTGATGGAGACATGAGTTCGCTGAGTACGCTGAGCACATCCTTCAGTACAAAAACTCCATTTCTGCTGCGAAAACATCATACTATGCAAAGACCATCCGTGAAGGAGGAAGAAACACCAGGACTCTGTTTTCTATTGTAAATGGGCTACTTAAACCACCTGATAACACCATGCATCAGTTACTAAAATCACCAGTGACCACCCCCAACAATGACATCCCAAATGACCATTGCTCTGCTTTCCTGAATTTTTTTGATTCTAAAATTGCCAACATCCACAAACAGCTGGCCTCTGCAAATATCATGCAGCCTGAACTGGTGGCAGCAATTACAACAACACTGACCTCATCTGGTGCCTTGCATGGCTTCAGCTTTCCAACTGAGGAGTACATTTCTGAGCTCATTACGAAATCAAACTCTTCCACATGTCTCTTGGATCCCATTCCCACCTCACTAGTTAAAGTATGCCTACCAGTTATAATAACACCGATAACCTCCATTATAAAATCCTCTCTGACAACCGGCACAGTTCCATCATCACTAAAAGTTGCCATGATTAGACCAACACTGAAAAAACCCGGACTGGACTGTAATGACCTCAACAACTATCGTCCCATATCCAACCTACCTTTCATCTCCAAAATACTTGAGAAAGTAGTTGCATCCCAACTCCAGGCATACCTCCAACATCATCACCTTTTTGAGCAATTTCAATCTGGCTTTCGCCCTCAGCATAGTACTGAAACAGCACTCATTAAGATCACAAATGATCTCCTTTGTGCAGCTGATGCTGGTCTACTGTCCATCCTCATCCTTTTGGACCTTAGTGCTGCTTTTGACACAATATCCCATCAACTTTTGTTAGAGCGGCTAATGAGCATAGGAGTCTGTGGCACTGCCTATAAGTGGTTTGAGAGCTACCTATCGGAACGAACCTACTTTGTTCAGATCCAGGACCAGCGATCTGAAAACTCTACCCTCCATCGCGGTGTTCCACAGGGATCAGTACTGGGGCCACTTCTGTTTATTGTCTACCTTCTTCCTCTTGGTAACATCTTCAGGCACTATGGAATCCAGTTTCACTCATATGCTGATGACACCCAGCTTTATGTATCCACTAGTCCCACTGCCAGTCTCCCACCAAATGGTCTTACTGCCTGTCTCCATGATATACAGGCATGGATGACACAAAACTATCTCAAATTGAACAGCAATAAAACAGAAGTTCTCCTTATTGGGACCACAACAACTCAGCAAAAAAATGACATTGCTTCAGTGTCTGTAGGTGATGACGTCATACCAGTCTCCAAACATGTAAAGAGCCTTGGAGTTATCTTGGACAGCACCCTCTCCTTCTCAAATCACATCAGTAATGTCTGTCGAACTGCATTTTTCCATCTAAGGAACATCTCTAGACTGCGCCCTGCACTTACCCAGCACTCTGCTGAAGTGCTTGTCAACAGCTTGGTAACATCTCGGATTGACTACTGCAATGCAATTCTGTCAGGCATCCCCAAGAAACTTTCTCACCGTCTTCAACTTGTCCAGAACTCCGCGGCACGCATTATAACCTGCTCAAAGTCATCTGACCATGTTACACCCCTGCTGCTCCAGCTACATTGGCTTCCGATACCCCAGCGGATTACCTTTAAAATCCTATTAATTACATTTAAAGCCATCCATAATCTTGCCCCATCATATATTAAGGACCTGTTGCAGATCTATTCACCCTCACGTTCACTGCGGTCATCTAATGCAGGATTACTGGTCCAACCAGACATCCTACTCAACACAATGGGTGCAAGGGCCTTCTCTTATGCTGCTCCGAAATTATGGAACTCACTCCCCTCATTCATCCGCACACAGGACTCTGTATCACAATTTAAAAGTGCACTGAAAACGCACCTTTTTAAATTAGCATATGAGCTCTAAGCCATAGGAGCTGTTTTTATGCTCCTGATATTGTTTTTTTTTAATGTTGATTCCTTTATGTATTTGTTTTTTTATTTTATTTTTTCTTAAGGTGACCTTGAGTGCTTTGAAAGGCGCCGTGTAACAAATAAAATGTATTATTATTATTATTATTATGAGTAGTGATGGAGACATGAGTAGCAGTGATGGAGACATGAGTAGTGATGGAGACATGAGTAGTGATGGAGACATGAGTAGCAGTGATGACATGAGTAGTGATGACATGAGTAGTGATGGAGACATGAGTAGTGATGGAGACATGAGTAGCAGTGATGGAGACATGAGTAGCAGTGATGACATGAGTAGCAGTGATGGAGACATGAGTAGCAGTGATGACATGAGTAGTGATGACATGAGTAGTGATGGAGACACGAGTAGTGATGGAGACATGAGTAGTGATGGAGACATGAGTAGTGATGGAGACATGAGTAGCAGTGATGACATGAGTAGTGATGACATGAGTAGTGATGGAGACATGAGTAGTGATGGAGACATGAGTAGCAGTGATGGAGACATGAGTAGCAGTGATGACATGAGTAGCAGTGATGGGGACATGAGTAGTGATGGAGACATGAGTAGCAGTGATGGAGACATGAGTAGCAGTGATGACATGAGTAGCAGTGATGGAGACATGAGTAGTGATGGAGACATGAGTAGCAGTGATGGGGACATGAGTAGCAGTGATGACATGAGTAGTGATGGAGACATGAGTAGCAGTGATGACATGAGTAGCAGTGATGGAGACATGAGTAGCAGTGATGGAGACATGAGTAGTGATGGAGACATGAGTAGCAGTGATGGAGACATGAGTAGCAGTGATGACATGAGTAGTGATGACATGAGTAGTGATGACATGAGTAGCAGTGATGACATGAGTAGTGATGGAGACATGAGTAGTGATGGAGACATGAGTAGCAGTGATGGAGACATGAGTAGCAGTGATGACATGAGTAGTGATGGAGACATGAGTAGTGATGGAGACATGAGTAGTAGTGATGGAGACATGAGTAGTGATGGAGACATGAGTAGTAGTGATGGAGACATGAGTAGTGATGGAGACATGAGTAGCAGTGATGACATGAGTAGCAGTGATGACATGAGTAGTGATGGAGACATGAGTAGCAGTGATGGGGACATGAGTAGCAGTGATGACATGAGTAGCAGTGATGACATGAGTAGTGATGGAGACATGAGTAGCAGTGATGGAGACATGAGTAGTGATGGGGACATGAGTAGTGATGGAGACATGAGTAGCAGTGATGGGGACATCAGTAGTGATGGAGACATGAGTAGCAGTGATGACATGAGTAGTGATGGAGACATGAGTAGTAGTGATGACATGAGTAGCAGTGATGACATGAGTAGTGATGACATGAGTAGCAGTGATGACATGAGTAGCAGTGATGGGGACATGAGTAGTGATGGAGACATGAGTAGCAGTGATGGGGACATGAGTAGTGATGGGGACATGAGTAGTGATGGAGACATGAGTAGCAGTGATGGGGACATGAGTAGTGATGGAGACATGAGTAGCAGTGATGACATGAGTAGCAGTGATGGGGACATGAGTAGTGATGGGGACATGAGTAGTGATGGAGACATGAGTAGTGATGGGGACATGAGTAGTGATGGAGACATGAGTAGCAGTGATGGGGACATGAGTAGTGATGGAGACATGAGTAGCAGTGATGGAGACATGAGTAGTGTTGGAGACATGAGTAGTGATGGGGACATGAGTAGCAGTGATGACATGAGTAGTGATGACATGAGTAGCAGTGATGACATGAGTAGCAGTGATGGAGACATGAGTAGTGATGGGGACATGAGTAGTGATGGGGACATGAGTAGCAGTGATGACATGAGTAGTGATGGAGACATGAGTAGCAGTGATGGGGACATGAGTAGTGATGGAGACATGAGTAGCAGTGATGGAGACATGAGTAGTGATGGAGACATGAGTAGCAGTGATGACATGAGTAGCAGTGATGACATGAGTAGTGATGACATGAGTAGCAGTGATGGAGACATGAGTAGTGATGGAGACATGAGTAGCAGTGATGGAGACATGAGTAGCAGTTTTTTTTAAAGAAGAAAACTAAGTATGTTTTTTGAATCATATTCATATGGCTAAGGACAATTTATCATCAAAGGACATTACCATAACAAACTTTATGCATTAAGGACACTACCATGAAAAGCTTTCTGAGATACTCAACTATGTGTCCACGGCTGTTGCTATGTGTCCAAGGGTGTTGCTATGTGACCAAGGGTGTAGCTGTGTGACCAAGGCTGTTGCTATGTGTCCAAGGGTGATGCTATGTGTCCAAGGGTGTTGCTATGTGACCAAGGGTGTAGCTGTGTGACCAAGGCTGTTGCTATGTGTCCACGGCTGTTGCTATGTGTCCACGGGTGTTGCTATGTGACCAAGGGTGTAGCTGTGTGACCAAGGCTGTTGCTATGTGTCCAAGGGTGTTGCTATGTGACCAAGGGTGTAGCTGTGTGACCAAGGCTGTTGCTATGTGTCCACGGCTGTTGCTATGTGTCCAAGGCTGTTGCTATGTGTCCAAGGCTGTTGCTATGTGTCCAAGGCTGTTGCTACGTGTCCAAGGCTGTTGCTGTGTGCCCAAGGCTGCTGCCATGTGCCCAAGGGTGTTGCTACATGTCAAAGGCTGTTGCTGTGTGACCAAGGGTGTTGCTATGTGACCAAGGGTGTAGCTGTGTGACCAAAGCTGTTGCTATGTGACCAAGGGTGTTGCTATGTGACCAAGGGTGTTGCTATGTGACCAAGGGTGTTGCTGTGTGCCCAGGTATCTGCGTGCATGTGTGTATGTTGTGCTTTCTCAAAAAAAAAAAACTGTGAGATACTCAGCTGGAATGCTTCTCAGTTCTCAAACAAAATAAGTGAATGAAAAGCAGCGTGTACGTGGGTGTGTGTGTGTGTGTGTGTAAACCTTTGAACCTTGTAAGCCAAACGTTTGACTGGTGTTGCAAAAGAGGGTCTGAATGTTTCCGGAATGTGTGTGTGTGTCTGTGTGTGTGTGAGAGAACCTTTGGCTGGTTCTGTAGAAGAGGTCAGGTTTAAATGGCGTGCGTGCGTGCGTGCGTGCGTGCGTGCGTGCGTGCGTGCGTGCGTGCATGTGTGCGTGTGTGCATACGTGCATGTGTGTGTGTGTGTGTGTGTGTGCCTCCAAACTTTTAATAGGTGCTGTGGTAGAGGGTCTGAATAGTGCGTGTGTGTGTGTGGCAGAGGGTCTGAATAGTGTGTGTGCGTGTGTGTGTGTGTGTGTGTGGCAGAGGGTCTGAATAGTGTGTGTGCGTGTGTGTGTGTGTGTGTGTGTGTGTGTGTGTGTGTGTGCATGCGTGTGTGTGTGTGTGGCAGAGGGTCTAAATAGTGTGTGTGTGTGGCAGAGGGTCTAAATAGTGTGTGTGTGTGTGTGCATGTGTGTGTGTGCGTGTGTGTGTGTGTGTGCGCGTGCGTGCGTGTGTGTGTGTGTTTGTGTGTGGCAGAGGGTCTGAGTAGTGTGTAAGGGTCTCAGTGAGTGCCACATCAGGGTTGACTACAAGGCAAGGCAAGGCATGTTTATTTGTATAGCGCATTTCATACAACGCGCAACGACAATATAACGTGCTTCACAAAAATAAAAGTAAAAGCATAAAAGATAAAGTAAGTGTCAGGACTAACTAAAGAGGAACCTGCAGCTCCACAGGGAAGCAGTCTATTGTGTGTTAGTGCTGTGGGGTGAGTGTGTGTTAGTTCTGTGGGGGGAGTGTGTGTTAGTTCTGGTTAGTGCTGTGGGGTGAGTGTGTGTTAGTTTTGTGGGGTGAGTGTGTGTTAGTTCTGTGGGGTGAGTGTGTGTTAGTGCTGTGGGGTGAGTGTGTGTTAGTGCTGTGGGGTGAGTGTGTGTTAGTTTTGTGAGGTGAGTGTGTGTTAGTGCTGTGGGGTGAGTGTGTGTTAGTGCTGTGGCGGGTGGGTGTGTGCGTGTTAGTGGGGTGAGTGCGTGTTAGTGGGGTGAGTGTGTGTTAGTTCTGTAGGGTGAGTGTGTGTTAGTTCTGTAGGGTGAGTGTGTGTTAGTGCTCTGGTGGGTGGGTGTGTGTTAGTGCTCTGGTGGGTGGATGAGTGTGTGTTAGTGGGGTGAGTGTGTGTGTTAGTGCTGTGGCGGGTGGGTGAGTGTGTGTTAGTTCTGTGGGGTGAGTGTGTGTTAGTTCTGTGGGGTGAGTGTGTGTTAGTGCTGTGGTGGGTGTGTGTGTGTGTTAGTGCTCTGGTGGGGGGGTGAGTGTGTGTTAGTGCTGTGGGGTGAGTGAGTGTGTGTTAGTGGGGTGAGTGTGTGTTAATGCTGTGGGGTGAGTGTGCATTAGTGCTGTGGGGTGAGTGTGTGTTAGTGCTGTGGGGTGAGTGTGTGTTAGTTTTGTGAGGTGAGTGTGTGTTAGTGCTGTGGGGTGAGTGTGTGTTAGTTCTATAGGGCGAGTGTGTGTTAGTGCTCTGGTGAGTGGGTGTGTGTTAGTGCTCTGGTGGGTGGGTGAGTGTGTGTTAGTGGGGTGAGTGTGTGTTAGTGCTGTGGCGGGTGGGTGAGTGTGTGTTAGTTCTGTGGGGTGAGTGTGTGTTAGTTCTGTGGGGTGAGTGTGTGTTAGTTTTGTGGGGTGAGTGTGTTAGTGCTGTGGGGTGAGTGTGTGTTAGTGCTGTGGCGTGTGAGTGTGTGTTAGTGCTGTGGCGGGTGGGTGAGTGTGTGTTAGTGGGGTGAGTGTGTGTTAATGCTGTGGGGTGAGTGTGCATTAGTGCTGTGGGTTGAGTGTGTGTTTGTTCTGGTTAGTTCTGTGGCAGGTGGGTGAGTGTGTGTTAGTGCTGTGGTGGGTGGATGAGTGTGTGTTAGTGCTGTGGGGTGAGTGTGTGTTAGTGCTGTGGCGTGTGAGTGTGTGTTAGTGCTGTGGTGGGTGGATGAGTCTGTGTTCTGGTTAGTTCTGTGGTGGGTGAGCTGATGTTAATGGAGTCTTCTAATGTGCTAATTACAGTCAGCGGGTTTAGTCGCTGGAAGCAAGAATATGGCATGGCTTTCACTTCCTAAACACAACACAATCCACCTCAGGGATTTGGGCCAATGCACACACACACACACACACTGTTCCAATCACGACGACCCATTCTCAAGAACATCTCCAAACACAAAACACAACTGGAATGGTACCAATGTGTCATATCCACACACACACACACACACACAGGCTGTCTCTTTCTCTCACACACACACACACACAGCACAATCCAGCCTCTGTGCGCTGCGTTCCTTGGGCGCACGGCTGTAATCCAATTGACGTTGCCAAGGGCAACCCCCCTACACAGCCCAAAACAGCATCCCCCAAATGCACCAGCCAGGGGACCCGAACCCACCCCCAGCCCAACACAGCAGCCCCCAAATGCAGCAGCCAGGGGCCCTAACCCACCCCCAGCCCAACACAGCAGCCCCCAAATGCAGCAGCCAGGGGCCCCGAACTCACCCTCAGCCCAACACAGCAGCCCCCAAATGCAGCAGCCAGGGGCCCTAACCCACCCCCAGCCCAACACAGCAGCCCCCAAATGCAGCAGCCAGGGGGCCCGAACTCACCCCCAGCAAGCTGTGTGGCCACACGAGTGTGCACACATATCGTTACAACAGCGAGGGTAATACTTACAGAACAAGCAGATACCATAAGCGCAAAGTGACAACCCATGCCCAGAATCTCTCTCGGCTTTACCTGTGAGAGCACAAACAAATCTTCTGCCTTAGCCACACCCAAAACTGCTTGTCACACCTGAGGCACCTGTACAGGTACCCCTGAAGGCTCACCTGTGGCTTGGTGACGGGGGCTCTCTTCCGTGACTTGGCGAGCTGCGCTGACAATGTTTGGTCACTGTGCTGGCAACGCTTGGTCACTGTGGGTCCGTTGGATGTGTTTCCCGCTACACAGGGCTCCTGTGCTGATATTGTCTCTCCGGAAGTCGGCGGCCGCGCGTCGTCACGGTGGTATCACACGCGCCAGTGGGAGTGGGCGGGGAGGACAATGGCATTCTCTTGTCTGTCATTGGACCCCCTGAGGTGGTGCGTGCTCGGGGCCGGTACGTGATGTCACAGAGCAGAGACGCGAGGTTACTCTCGGTTGACTGGCCAATGGTTTGGTCAAGATCAGCGGGGGCTCGTGTGTCGTGTACTCGGGAGTCTGGACTGGACAGCACACAGTAGTGGTGTGCAGTGCGGAAGTGTGGCGCGCGGTGCGCGTGCCAGAGAGGCCAGCTGAGGAGGGGGGTGTTGGGCTACTGGTGCCCCCACGGTTCCCCTCGAGGTGCAAGTGTGTGGAAATACATTGGCATGAAACGGCCAGCGATTCAACATGTTCGGCTTTAGTTTCACAAGAATAATCCACTGAGTTTCCCCATCCTAATCCCCCGAATGCACTGCGTCATCACACACAACAATGCCGCAGTGTGTGCGACCGCTAATAAGGGTGAGAATAGTATGCTTTGTGAGCGTGTGTGTGTGTGTGTGTGTATGGTAAGTGTATGTACGCTAATAAGGGTGAGAATAGTATGCTTTGTGAGCGTGTGTGTGTGCGTACTCTGGCATGAGCGTGCGTGGGTGAGAAGTTGGTGTGACCATGTTTGTGTGTGTGTGTGTGTGTGTGTGTGTGTGTGTGTGTGTGTGTGTGTGTGTGTGTGTGTGTGTTTAAATGTAGAGAATAAGGAGAGAGAGACAAGCAGGCCACATGATCAGACTTGTTATGTGACTAGGCTGTGTGTGGGTGTGTGTGTGTGTATGTGCGAGAGAGGGAGATCTTAGCATATGACACCAGAATGTGTTCTATTTTTAAAAGACTTGCGAAAAAAACAGACACACACACAGACACACACACAGACACAGAACACACACATGCATACACACACACACACACACAGACACACACACAGACAGACACACACACAGACACACACACACACACACACACACATACACACACACTCACACACACACACACACACACACACACACACACACACACACACACACACACACACACACACACACACACACACACACACACACACACACACACACACAGCTTGCGTGTTTGTTATGATATTGCCAAGGCAGAACTTAAGCTGCTTTCACACTTAACCTCAGGAAAAAAAATTAAATGTAGGTGCATACTTTTATTGGCATTTATTATTCACTCTTGAGTGGCACAGGCAGAATTTTTCTAAGTAGAAAATCCACTGGAGATTTGCAAACAGCCACTTGCAAAGCATGATGTTCCTGAGTTCTGCTGCTGTGGGTTACACAGGAGCCTGCTGGCAGTATTGTCTGGGTTTTGACTAAGGCTCTGGCAATAGGAGCGCTTTTTCCAGAGGTGTCCCTTCACACAGACAGCACATCCAAAAAATAATAATAAATTCAGCATTTTTATGCCACATCTGAAAGCAGCTTTACTTCATGTTATTTCGCTCTAGGGGGCAGTACAGACCAAGGTTCAAGCATCTAGAAGTTCAACTAGTGTGTGAATGACAAAATGAGCAACAAGATAATGTAAAACGTGTGTTTGCAAAGTGTATGTGGATGTGTGTGAGTGTGTATGTGTTCATCTTTAAATGTATGTGTGTATGTGTTATAGAGAGACGTAGACAGAGACAGTGTGTGTGTGTGTGTGTGTGTGTGTGTGTGTGAGAGAGAGAGAGAGAGAGGGGGGGGGGTGCTTGTGTAGTGTGAGGAGTTATGGAAAACAGCATCAATAAATTATTCAGATTATGAATTTTTCACATAATTCACATACTAGGATAGCTCAGTCGATTCTTTGTTATGCAAAAAATCTAAAGACAAATACGTAAAATAGGTCCTCTACACAAAGAAGTACAACCAATGAGGCAAATTGGGGCGAAATAATTAGGCATCACTATGGACAGCTGCGACCGGCTAGTTGGGGTCCTTTCTCACACGGATTAATTGATCTGAGGTGGACATCATGCCGACTGTCAGCGTGAAAAGAGACCTTCTCTTCCAAGCTTTGGGGAGAGCATACAGTAAGAAAAGTCGATTGGTAACATTAGTAGGACAGTATACATCTGCACGTTAAGTGTTAAGTATTGTAACGCGTTTTAAAGGCAACGTGAATGCAACATGGTCCGTGCGAGCACGTTAGCAGGAGACCAAAATATTCAAAATATTCCTTTCCCGATAGGTAAAGCGTTTGGTTTGATCGGTGAAGATAGTTTGGGGGTTATGTTTAGTGGATACTGATGAATTCGTGTGATCTTGGAAGCGAAGCTTTATTGAAACACGCATGTCATTAGCGCCTGTCTGGTGTTAGTACTTAAGCTATGCGGTCACACCGATGCGATTGCATCATGCGCAGGACAGTACTTCGATTGGGCTAAATTCACATTATAAAAGTACATTTAATTACAAGATAGTTTGAAGTCGCCTTTTAAGTACCAAGTCAAACAATCTAAACAAATGAAATACGTTGGGACTAACGCTTACTTCTGCAGTGTTTTGGCTGCTGTTAGTGTGACGTAATCACTATGCGCCCGACACTGAAAAAGAATGAACGAATCCTTCAGCATGGGCAGGTTTTTCTAAGCACCTGTATAACCTCTTTTTATGATACTGTATGTACTAACATCAACATCAAGAAATCTGTTGACTTAAAGCTGTGTTTTTGTATCATTATATATTGCCCGCCACAAACGCAATAAATTGAAGGTTCACCCATGTCTCACCTTTCTGTCTGTTGCAGGCGATGAGGAGTTTGACGAGCTGTGTTTTGAGTTTGGACTGGAGCTGGATGAGATTGTAAGCTTTTGTTGTCTGTTGATCATTTGGCCAGTTCATTAAATGACGTAATAATGCTCTGATTCTCTTGATTTTAAACATTTTCTAGTTCATTTCCCTGTTCGTAACAGTAAACTGAATAGCTGTTGTCATGGTAACGACTGCCTGTTTTTTTTGGCGCTGGTGTTTCTGTGTGGATCACTATGTGCATATGACTTGTGCTAGCCCTGCTGTGGTGTAGGCCCACAGTTGTCATGGCGACATTTCCTGTACTGTATTTGTGACATTGTCATGGCAAGATTGGTTGTGGTGTACATTGTTTGTGGCGGTTGCCTGGAGTAACTGTTGTGATGGCGCTGCTGTGGTCAGACATCGGAGAAGGACATCATCAGCCGCGAGCAGGGCGGGGAGCGGGCAGCCGGAGCGTCCGACGTGGTGCTCTACAAGATCGACGTCCCTGCCAACCGCTACGACCTGCTCTGCCTCGAAGGCCTGGTGCGCGGACTACAGGTCTTCAAACAGAGGTCAGACGTGTGTGTGTGTGTGTGTGTGTGTGTGTGTGTGTGTGTGTGTGTGTGAGTGAGTGTGTGTGAGAGAGAGGCCCTGGTGGAAGGACTACAGGTCTTCAAACAGAGGTCAGACGTGTGTGTGTGTGTGTGTGTGTGTGTGTGAGGGCCTGGAGTGAGGACTACAGGTCTTTAAGCAGAGGTTAGGTGTGTGTGTGTGTGTGTGTGTGAGGGCCTGGAGCGATGACTACAGGTCTTTAAGCAGAGGTTAGGCGTGTGTGTGTGTGTGTGTGTGTGAGGGCCTGGAGCGAGGACTACAGGTCTTTAAGCAGAGGTTAGGCGTGTGTGTGTGTGAGGGCCTGGAGCAAGGACTACAGGTCTTTAAGCAGAGGTTAGGCGTGTGTGTGTGTGTGTGTGTGTGTGTGTGTGAGGGCCTGGCGCGAGGACTACAGGTCTTTAAGCAGAGGTTAGGCGTGTGTGTGTGAGGGCCTGGAGCGAGGACTACAGGTCTTTAAGCAGAGGTTAGGTGTGTGTGTGTGTGTGTGTGTGTGTGTGAGGGCCTGGAGCGAGGACTACAGGTCTTTAAGCAGAGGTTAGGTGTGTGTGTGTGTGTGTGTGAGGGCCTGGAGCGAGGACTACAGGTCTTTAAAGGGGGGGGGGGGGGGGATTGAGAGTGCCTGATTAGTAGGCGATTGGTTGATTAGTATCTTGTATTCCTGTTTATAAATGTGTCATATGTCTGGCTGTATAAGCCTATGTTTGTTGTGTGTGTGTGTGTGTACGCAGGATTGAGGCCCCTCGCTACCGCCGTGTGAAGGCTTCTGGTGGCAAAACTCAGAAGCTGATCATAACTAAAGAGGTCAGTGTGTGTGTGTGTGTGTGTTTTTTTTTAAGAGTGATAAAAAGAATATCACTAACACCTCTGTGTGTGTCTGTGAGGGTATGCAGTTTGTAAGAGAGACAGAGATGATATCACTGACCTCTGCCAGCAGGTATGTGTGTAAATGTGTTTGGTGTCTGTGTATGTTTGTGAATGTGTTGTTTGTTGTGTGTGTGTGTGTGTGTGTGTGTGTGTGTGTACAGACTGCAGCAGTGCGACCTCATGCGGTGGCTGCGGTGTTGAGGAACATCAGCTTCACTCAGGAGCGCTACGACAGCTTCATCGAGCTGCAGGAGAAACTCCACCAGAACATCTGCAGGTCAGCGTCTACTACTAGAACACTAGAACAAACCACCAGAACATCTGCAGGTCAGCGTCTACTACTAGAACACTATAACAAACCACCAGAACATCTGCAGGTCAGAGTCTACTACTAGAACACTATAACAAACCACCAGAACATCTGCAGGTCAGCGTCTACTACTAGAACACTAGAACAAACCACCAGAACATCTGCAGGTCAGAGTCTACTACTAGAACACTATAACAAACCACCAGAACATCTGCAGGTCAGCGTCTACTACTAGAACACTAGAACAAACCACCAGAACATCTGCAGGTCAGAGTCTACTACTAGAACACTATAACAAACCACCAGAACATCTGCAGGTCAGCGTCTACTCCTACAACACTAGAACAATCCACCAGAACATCTGCAGGTCAGCGTCTACTAGTAGAACACGAGAACAAACCACCAGAACATCTGCAGGTCAGCGTCTACTCCTAGAACACTAGAACAAACTACCAGAACATCTGTAGGTCAGCTTCTACTAATAGAACACTACAAAAAAACACCAGAACTTCTTCAGGTCAGCTTCTACTCCTAGAACACTAGAACAAACTCCACCAGAACATCTGCAGGTCAGCCTCTGCTAATAGAATACTAAAACAAACCAACCAAACATCTGCAGGTCAGCCGTGATGTGTTGTGGGTGTGTCCTGAGACAGAAACTGACAGGGTTGTGGATGTGGCCCAAGACAGGAAGTGATGGTGTTGTGGGTTTGGTGTTGTCAGGGGGAGGCAGATGATTGGCTGATAGGCCCCTAAGCAGCTCTTTGTTCCTGTCTTGCTCAGGAAGAGGACGCTGGTTGCCATAGGAACCCACGACCTGGACACCATCAGCGGCCCGTTCACGTACACGGCCAAAGCGCCCGACGACATCCGCTTTGCACCCCTC
>CM050215.1:20532967-20535467 GCA_027475355.1 Coilia nasus
AGTTTCAAGCAAAGTGCTCTGACGGAATTTCCTCCAAGGAAAGACTGCACGACACAGCTTGCAGCAGTGCTTACTGAATGTCCTCAAAATGATCGTGACAGACATGCGACCACTTTCCACTGTTTTGTTTCTTTTCATTTTGTCTTTTGCATTCTTGGCTATAATGGATTGGTTTCTGTTTGAATTCTATCAGTAACAACACATTCAGTGTTTAGAATATATACATTTGCACTGTTAAAACTGTGAATACTAAGTGGAAGGGCCTATTGTATTCATATTTGCCTATATATTTTCTTTTGTATTGATATATTTGATATGTAGTCATGATGGAGGTGAAATTTTATGTTTTGGCCCTTGAAGTTTGTTCAAAATAAAATGAACACATGAAAATTGTGACCGTTTTTTTTTTTTTATTTTTTATTTTTTTTTGAAAATTAGTCATTTAGATTAGTTCACTAATCGAAAAATTAATGGAGAGATGAATCGTTAGAAAATTAGTCGTTAGTGGCAGCACTACACTTTTCCTACGTTTACCTGTACTTACCCCAGTCACAATCAACCTGACCCAAAAAGGTCTTCTTGTGTGTGTGTGTGTGTGTGTGTGTGTGTGTGTGTGTAGTGCTCACAGGAGGACATAGCTGATAAACTGGGGAAGAACATTAAGGATGTCAAAGCGGTCCACATTGCCAACCCAAAGACCGCAGAGTTTCAGGTAAGACATCCAGGAGGCATCTTGGGGGTGTGTGTGTGTGTGTGTGTGTGTGTCTGTCTGTCTGTCTGTCATGGCCTAATAGGGTCGTCTTGTTGGGTTGTCTTGGCTGTGTTTGTGTGTGTTTGGCACATTTTATTTGTGTGTGTGTGTGTGTGTGTGTGTGACAGAACATTCTGACTGCAGTTCCCCATGTGTCCTGCAGGTGGCACGCACCACTCTGTTGCCAGGGTTACTGAAGACTCTGGCTGCCAATCGGAAGATGCCCCCTCCCCCTTAAGCTTTTTGAGATCTCCGACGTGGTAATGAAGGATGACAAGAAAGGTTAGTGTGTGTGTGTGTGTGTGTGTGTGTGTGTGTGTGTGTGTGTATGCGTGAGTGTGCCTAAAATTTAAAGTTTTAACATATGTTTTGTGTTCCTTTGTCATTTGTATGTCTGGAGGGTTTTGATTTTAAGCTCCTGATTTTCCCACCATCTCTCTACTGTAGAAGGTAATCTCCCAGTGTGTGTGTGATGGAGTGTATTTGCCTGCCTGTGTGTGTGTGTGTGTGTGTGTGTGTGTGTGTGATGGAGTGTGTGTGTGTGTGTGATGGAGTGTATCTGGCTGCCTGTGTGTGTATGCCTGATGGAGTGTATTTGTCTGCCTGTGTGTGTGTGTGTGTGTGTGTGTGATTGAGTGTATTTGTCTGCCTGTGTGTGTGTGTGTGTGTGTGATGGAGTGTATTTGTCTGCCTGTGTGCATGCGTGTGTGTGATGGAGTGTATCTGTCTGCCTGTGTGCATGCGTGTGTGTGTGTGTGTGTGTGCGCCTGATGGAGTGTATCTGTGTGTGTGTGTGATGGAGTGTGTCTGCCTGTGTGTGTGTGTGATGGAGTGTGTCTGCCTGTGTGTGTGTGTGTGTGTGTGTGTGATGGAGTGTATCTGTCTGCCTGTGTGTGTGTGTGTGATGGAGTGTATTTGTCTGCCTGTGTGTGTGTGATGGAGTGTATCTGTCTGCCTGTGTGAGTGTGTGTGTGTGTGTGATGGAGTGTATCTGTCTGCCTGTGTGTGTGTGTGTGTGTGTGTGTGTGTGTGTTCTTCAGGTGGATTAGTGACCTATACTCTTACAGGTAGAGCAGGTGTGTGATTGCTACACTCTTACAGGTAGTGCAGGCGTGTGTGTGTGTTCAGGTATGCGTGTGTTCAGGTGTGTGACAGCTACACTCTTACAGGTAGTGCAGGTGTGTGACTGCTCAGGTGTGTGATTGCTACAATCTTACAGGTAGTGCAGGTGTGTGTGTGTGTGTGTTCAGGTGTGTGATTGCTACAATCTTACAGGTAGTGCAGGTGTGTGTGTGTTCAGGTCTGTTATTGCTACACTCGTACAGGTAGTGCAGGTGTGTGTGTGTTCAGGTCTGTATTGCTACACTCGTACAGGTAGTGCAGGTGTGTGTGTGTTCAGGTGTGTGATTGCTACACTCGTACAGGTAGTGCAGGTGTGTGTAGTCAGGTGTGTGTGCAGGTCTGTGATTGCTACACTCCTTTCCTAGCTTTCATTGGCCATCAGAACGGTTCTTGAATAGCTGTTAAATATTTGTGTGTGTGTGTGTGCATGTGTGTGTGTGTGTGTGTGTGTGCATGTGTGTGCATGTGTGTGTTCCATCAGCACAGGCCTCTGTAGCATTCTTTCTCTTTTCCCTTCTCTCTTTTTTCCTCTCTTACTCTGTCTGTCTCTCTCTCTCTCTGTCTCTGTCTCTGTCTGTCTCTCTCTCTCTCTCTCTCTGTCTCTGTCTCTCTCTCTCTCTGTCTCTC
>CM050215.1:20552967-20557967 GCA_027475355.1 Coilia nasus
TAACACACCTGTTGCTATGACTACCTAAACATAACACACCTGTCACTACAACTACCAAGCCACCTGTATGCTGAGGTCACTATTATAACCTACCTGTATGCTGAGGTCGCTATTATAAGCCACCTGTATGCTGAGGTCCCTATTATGAGCTACCTGTATGCTGAGGTCCTTATTATAAACCACCTGTATGCTGAGGTCCCTATTACAACCTACCTGTATGCTGAGGTCGCTATTATAAGCAACCTGTATGCTGAGGTCCCTATTACAACCTACCTGTATGCTGAGGTCGCTATTATAAGCCACCTGTATGCTGAGGTGGCTATTACAACCTACCTGTATGCTGAGGTCGCTATTATAAGCAACCTGTATGCTGAGGTCCCTATTACAACCTACCTGTATGCTGAGGTCGCTATTATAAGCCACCTGTATGCTGAGGTGGCTATTACAACCTACCTGTATGCTGAGGTCGCTATTACTGTATAAGCCACCTGAGGTCACTATTATAAGCCACCTGCATGATGATGATGAGGTCAGCCTGTGTGCACAGATTGAGGCGGGGTTGGTCTGTGTGCGCAGATTGAGGCAGGACAAAAGGGAGAGGCGGGGCAAAGGGAGCTTGGCCCGTTTTGCGGGGATCAATCACCCGGCCGCATCGAGACAGGAAGCAACAACGTCAGCATCCTGTTCCACAGTGACAACTCTGGAGAGAACCTGGGCTGGAAGCTCACCTACTCCGCCACAGGTGAGTATCACATCACGACCTTAACATCCAACACCACCCACACACAGAGGTGAGTTGCACATCACGACCTTAACATCCAACACCACCCACACACAGAGGTGAGTTTAAATTATCACTTCACCATTCACACACAGGTGAGTTTAAATTATCACTTCACCATTCACACACACAGGTGAGTTTAAATTATCACTTCACCATTCACACACAGGTGAGTTTAAATTATCACTTCACCATTCACACACAGGTGAGTTTAAATTATCACTTCACCATTCACACACAGGTGAGTTTAAATTATCACTTCACCATTCACACACAGGTGAGTTTAAATTATCACTTCACCACCCACACACAGGTGAGTTTAAATTATCACTTCACCATTCACACACAGGTGAGTTTAAATTATCACTTCACCATTCACACACAGGTGAGTTTAAATTATCACTTCACCATTCACACACAGGTGAGTTTAAATTATCACTTCACCATTCACACACAGGTGAGTTTAAATTATCACTTCACCATTCACACACAGGTGAGTTTAAATTATCACTTCACCATTCACACACAGGTGAGTTTAAATTATCACTTCACCATTCACACACAGGTGAGTTTAAATTATCACTTCACCATTCACACAGAGGTGAGTTTAAATTATCACTTCACCATTCACACACAGGTGAGTTTAAATTATCACTTCACCATTCACACACAGGTGAGTTTAAATTATCACTTCACCATTCACACACAGGTGAGTTTAAATTATCACTTCACCATTCACACACAGGTGAGTTTAAATTATCACTTCACCATTCACACACAGGTGAGTTTAAATTATCACTTCACCATTCACACACAGGTAAGTTTACCCACATCATGACTTTAACATCCAACATCCAACAGCACACAGGTGAGGCCACCTATAAGTGACATGATTCAGCCCCATGAGAAGTGAGTTCACACTTCCTGTGACCTGTGTAATGATCTGTGGTTATCACACTTGAGTCTGTATCACAGTGTGTGTGTGTGTGTGTGTGTGTTTCTCTCCAGGGAGTGAGTGTTCTGTGCCTACAGTGCCCCCTTTTGGTCATTTGGAGCCACTGCAACCAAAATACAGTTTCAAAGACCATGTACTGGTGACCTGTGACACTGGCTATGTGCTACTCAAGGTGAGTGTGTGTGTGTGTGTGTGTGTGTGTGTGTGTGTGCTCCTCAAGGTAAACGTGTGTGTGTGTGTGTGTGCACGTGTGTGTGTGTGCGTGTGTGTGTGTATTTAAAGAATTTAAACATATGCAGTGAAATCTTGGCTACATGCCTCCACATTCATGTGAGTGTGTCTGTGTCTGTGTCTGTGGTTGTGTGTTTAAAGATGTTAACATAAGTAGTGCAGCCTTGATTACATTTTGTGTGTGTGTGCGCGTGTGTGTGCGTGTGTGTGCGTAGGATGGAGAGGCAATGGAACACCATCAGATCAACTGCCTGAAGGATGGGACGTGGAGCAGTGAAGTCCCCCCCTGCACACGTAAGACAGTCCATCACAGCAGACACACGGCATGAAGACCTTGGCCAATCACTGGCAAGCATAGGACCAGTGAGTTCAGGGCATTAAGACATTGGCCAATCACTGGACCAATGAGATCAGGGCATTAGGACATTGGCCAATCACTGGACCAATGAGATCAGGGCATTAAGACATTGGCCAATCACTGGACCAATGAGATCAGGGCATTAAGACATTGGCCAATCACTGGACCAATGAGATCAGGGCATGGAGACATTGGCCAATCACTGGACCAATGAGATCAGGGCATGGAGACATTGGCCAATCACTGGACCAATGAGATCAGGGCATGGAGACATTGACCAATCACTGGCAAACATAAGATCTACAGGATGAACTAAGGGTAGCTTCAGGACATGAGGACAATGCTAATCACTGCAAAATTAGCAATGACAATAGCACAGAACAGTACAAAGAAAAAAGGTAATCAGATAGGTTAGAAAGGTAATTCACCAGAAGTGTTAAAAGATTATGAAATGTGTTATAATGTATATTGTGGGGTGTTAAAAGGGTAGATTACAGATGTGTTAAAAAGCTAATTTATCAGAGGTGGTAAAATGGTAGATTGTGAGAGGTGTTGAAAAAAGAAGACTATTAGAAGTGTTGAAAAGAGGTTGATTTTTAGAAGTGCTGAAAAGAGCTAGATTGTTAGAGGTTATTAGTGGTTATTAAAGGTATTGAATGTGGACTAGTGGTAGATTATTAGAGGTGTTGAATGTGGCTTACTGGTAGATTATTAGAGGTGTTGAATGTGCCTTAGTGGTTATTAGAGCTGTTGAATGTGGCTTAGTGGTAGATTATTAGAGGTGTTGAATGTGGCTTAGTGGTGGATTATTAGAGGTGTTGAATGTGCCTTAGTGGTTATTAGAGGTGTTGAATGTGGCTTAGTGGTAGATTATTAGAGGTGTTGAATGTGCTTTAGTGGTAGATTATTAGAGGTGTTGAATGTGCCTTAGTGGTAGATTATTAGAGGTGTTGAATGTGCCTTAGTGGTTATTAGAGGTGTTGACTTTGGCTTAGTGGTAGATTATTAGAGGTGTGGAATGTGCCTTAGTGGTCGATTATTAGAGGTGTTGAATGTGCCTTAGTGGTAGATTATTAGAGGTGTTGAATGTGGCTTAGTGGTTATTAGAGGTGTTGAATTTGGCTTAGTGGTAGATTATTAGAGGTGTTGAATGTGACTTAGTGGTGGATTATTAGAGGTGTTGAATGTGCCTTAGTGGTAGATTATTAGAGGTGTTGAATGTGCCTTAGTGGTAGATTATTAAAGGTGTTTAAATGTGGCTTAGTAGATGTGCACGTGCATGTATGTCATGTTGGCATTAGATGAGCACATGAGTGTTGGCCTGTACACAGCATGTCACATCAATCTTTTCTTTCTCTCTATTACTTTTCGCACTTACTCTCCCTTTTCTCTCTCTTCTTCTCATCACCCTTTTTCTCTTTCTCATCACCCTTTCTTTCTCTCTCTCTCTCTATCTCTCATCACCCCCCCCCCCCTTTTATCACCCTTTCTCTCTCTGTCTCTCCTTCTCTCTCTCTGTCCCTCTCTCTCTCTGTCTCTCTCTCTCACCCCCCCCCTCTCTCTTTTTCTCTCTCTCTCTCTCTCTCTCCCTCTCTCTCTCTCTCTGTCCCTCTATCTTCTCCCCCTGGTTGCTGCATTCTCTTCATGATGTCACCACAGAGAGAGAAACCTTGAAGAGTCGGCGTTCTCTGCCGAGCTTACTGACCAATCGGATCCGACATTAGAACCCGGGTGATGTCACGCCAGCCAATCACACGTCTGCCTGCACCTTCACCTGCATCCCAAAGCCTGCTCACAGCAAACACCAATCAGGAGAGGCAGCTAATAATACAACAGCCAATAGAAACTTGGTCTATGAACTGTATACTCTGAAACAGCCAATAGAAACATACTCTGTTGACTACAGGCTTTGAAACAGCCAATAGGAATGTGCGCTGTCTGTTATGCTTTCCCACATTATTGGCTTGTGTCACCGTGTAAAAGGATACAAACGCACGACTCTCCCCACTGCACATGTCGACTGTCAAAAATACTAATCTTTTGTACGTGTACGCTGCTCTGGTTAATAAATGATGTGTCTTTATTGGTATGACTTCAGTGCACACACACACGCACACACACATGCACACACACACACAGCAACCCTGCTCTGTAACACCCTCATGCAGACACACACACACACACACACACACAGCTGCAGAGAAAGACTTTATGAGGAGCAGTTGTGTTCTAGCAAAATCACTGCATAGGGACACAGCTAACACACGCGCACACACAGACACACACACATGCACGCACACACACAGACACACACACACACACACACACACGCACACACACAGACACACACACATGCACGCACACACACACACAGACACACATGCACATGCACATACACACACACACACGCATGCACGCCCACACACACACGTGTGCGCGCACACACACACACGCACAGATAAGAGAAGTGAGCAATGTAGAG
This sequence comes from Coilia nasus, assembly GCA_027475355.1. NCBI lineage: Eukaryota > Metazoa > Chordata > Actinopteri > Clupeiformes > Engraulidae > Coilia > Coilia nasus. Next base: position 20,557,775 of record CM050215.1, read on the forward strand.
TTTTGATTAGGTTTCTGCCTTTTTTGTGTCTGAGTTTTGCTTCACTCCCTCTGCTATAAACCCCTACCACTATTCCACATTTCTATTGCTTTATCACCCTTTTTCTCTCTCTCCACTCTCTCTCTCCCTCTCTCTCTCCCTCTCCCTCTCTCTCTCTCCCTCTCTCTCTCTCTCTCTCCCTCTCTCTCTCCCT
>CM050215.1:20562967-20567967 GCA_027475355.1 Coilia nasus
AACCGCGCTGATGGAACCTCACTAAGAGAACCTCACTGATAAAACCTCACTGATAGAACCTCGCTGATAGAACCTTTCAATGTGATAAATAGTTGGGACTGTGTACACATGAAAATGAACATCCACAGTGCACATCCAACCCAAATAGGTGGTGTAAATGACCTCTACGGTAATCTTTAACTGTTAAAGTCACTTTATTTCTTTTTTGTATCATGAAATAATGTTAAGCGCACACACTTTCATCTATGAACATTATGTTTTGCAATTAAAATCTATATTGGCACTTTTGTAGGTTTTGTATGTGGAAACTTTTTTTGTGCTCTGGACCTCCATGTAGAAACACCATGGGTCCACTAGGGGGGGTTAGAGGACTTGGTGCGGGCTGCAGTTCACAGCGCCCTCTAGAGGTCTAGCATTGCAGAGCACAAATGAGCATAAATCACAGTGCATAAAAAACAGGAGAGCTCTTCTCTCGTTCCTACGGGTTTCAAGTGTTCAATTCCTCTACTTGATCCTTACCCCCTGCTTCTTACTCCCTCTCTCTCTCTTCCTCTCTGTCTTTCCCTCTCCAACTATATCACTCTCCATCCCCCTCTCTCTTTTTCTCTCTCCTCCTACTTTTTCTGTCTCCTTTTCTTTCTCTCTCCCTCCTTTTCTCTCTCCTTCTATTCTCTCCCACTTTATTTGTTCATTTATTTGTTTGTCCTTTGTTTATCCAGGTTAGCCTCCTGACAAATAGAATCTCTTTTCCAAGGGAGAGCTGGCCAGCACAGCAGCACAGGCTTTCATGAAAATAATCTCCAACCAACAGATGCAAAAAGGCAACAGGCATCTCAGTGCATTCCAGTGCCAAAAGAACTAAAATAAGATGAATTAAAGCATTCACACATTAATGAAGTCTAACACTAGGCTGACCCAGGTTTCCAGGTCTCTCTCTCTCTCTCTTTCTCTCTCTCCTCTTCAGGTTGACACCATGGTGACAGCGTGTCCAATTCTGATTCGAGTTCTGATTCTGTGCTGGCGTGGCCTGAGGCCCATTAATCTCCGGAGTGTGTGTCGTGCCACAGAGTGTGTGTCGTGCCTTGGAGCATCTGCCGGTCACTTCATCCGGCATGAGCTCACCTTAGCACATGGCTGAGGCCTGACACACACACACACACACACACACACACACACACTTACCTTAGTGCATGCCTGAGGCCTGACACACACACACACACACACACACACATACACACACACTTACCTTAGTGCATGCCTGAGGCCTGACACACACACACACACACACACACCTTAGTGCATGCCTGAGGCCTGACACACACACACACACACACACACACACACACACACACACACACACACACACACACCTTAGTGCATGCCTGAGGCCTGACGTGGGGACGGGTGGCCGGTGTGTGACTCCAGCCTGTTGCCTAGGCAATGACATAGCAGCTTCCAGCCCTGCACTGCACTGGTGGGGGCAGCGAGTATTTTAATCCTGCTGATCAGCACGACTGTGTGTGTGTGTGTGTGTGTGTGTGTAAGTGTGATTGTGAGTGTGCGTGTGTGTGTGTGTGTGTGTATGTCTGTATGTGTGTGTGTTTGTCTGTGTAAGTGTGTGTGTGTGTGTGTATGTCTGTGTAAGTGTGAGTGTGTGTGTGTGTGTGTGTGTGTGTGTGTGTGTGTGTGTGTGTGTGTGTGTGTGAGAGAGAGAGAGAGAGAGAGAGAGTGTGTGTGTGTGAGTATGTGTGTATGTATGCGAGAGAAAGAGAGTGGGTATTTTAACCCTGCACACAGCACGAGTGTGTGTGTGTGTGTGTGTGTGTGTGTGTGTGTGTGTGTGTGTGTGTGTGTGTGTGTGTGTGTGTGTGTATAAGAGAGATAGAGAGTGGATGGTTGTGTGTGTGTGTGTGTGTAAGAGAGAGAGAGAGTGGTTGTTTTTAACCCTGCTGACCAGCACGGGAGTGTGTCTCTGTGTGAGTGTGTGTGTGTGTGTGTGCTTAAGTGTGTGTGCAGAGTCAGATAGCCTCATCTGATCTGGGAGGGGTAGGCAAGGCAGCACTAGTCAGTTTCCTCTTATTGATTTTCAAAATCTAATTATTTTTACTCGCTAATTTATTTGGTGTTTTTGACTTGATATGGTTACACACACACACACACACACACACACACACACCCTCTCTCTCTCTCTCTCTCTCCAGGCAGCAGGACACACAGCCATGGAAGTAGACTAGTGGTGGGGAAACGATCTTTAAACAAACATCATGAAATCGCATCTACAGATGTCTGTTAAGGCTTTCACACGCAATCACACACTCACAGGCACACAGTCACACCACCATCTTAAGCTTACCTTGACACACACCTGAAGATATATGCAGTCACCCGACACACACACACACACACACACACACACACACACACACACACACACACACACACACACACAATCAAAGGAACACACAGTAGACAGGCCATAGCTTTACTGGATCAGTTTTAATGTCAAGGCTGTGGGCCTCCTGTCTTTGTGGCAGATGGGACAGAGTGAGTGTACTACAGCGAGATTAACACATGAATGAAACAGAGTGAGTGTGCTAGAGCTGAATTAACACATGAATGTAACAGAGTGAGTCTACTACAGCGAGATTAGCACATGAATGGCACAGAGTGAGTATACTACAGCGAGATTAACACATGAATGGCACAGAGTGAGTGTACTACAGCGAGATTAGCACATGAATGGCACAGAGTGAGTGTACTACAGCAAGATTAACACATGAATGGCACAGAGTGAGTGTACTAGAGCTGGATTAGCACATGAATGGCACAGAGTGAGTGTACTACAGCGAGATTAACACATGAATGGCACAGAGTGAGTGTACTACAGGGAGATTAACACATGAATGGCACAGAGTGAGTGTACTAGAGCTGGATTAGCACATGAATGGCACAGAGTGAGTGTACTACAGCGAGATTAACACATGAATGAAACAGAGTGAGTGTACTAGAGCTGGATTAGCACATGAATGGCACAGAGTGAGTGTACTACAGCGAGATTAACACATGAATGGCACAGAGTGAGTGTACTAGAGCTGGATTAGCACATGAATGGCACAGAGTGAGTGTACTACAGCGAGATTAACACATGAATGGCACAGAGTGAGTGTACTACAGGGAGATTAACACATGAATGGCACAGAGTGAGTGTACTAGAGCTGGATTAGCACATGAATGGCACAGAGTGAGTGTACTACAGCGAGATTAACACATGAATGAAACAGAGTGAGTGTACTAGAGCTGGATTAGCACATGAATGGCACAGAGTGAGTGTACTACAGCGAGATTAACACATGAATGGCACAGAGTGAGTGTACTACAGCGAGATTAACACATGAATGGCACAGAGTGAGTGTACTACAGCGAGATTAACCCATGAATGAAACAGAGTGAGTGTACTAGAGCTGGGTTAACGTATGAATAGAACAGTGAGTGAGTGTACTAGAGTGAGATTAACACATGAGGCATTGTGGGAAAATAGTGCTGCTCTACAGTTTCTATGGAGACCAGAGATCAGGCACGTGTGTGAGGGCGTTCCTGTGTCAGTGGCGTTCCGGGGTACGTGGGGCGTAGTGAAAGGCACACTGAGCTTTATAGACCCCTATAACTCGTAGTAGTACAGGATGTAGCTTTGTGGTACTCATAGACCTGTATAACGTATGCACGTACAGGATGGAGCAAGACATTTGGAGAAGAGGGGGTATGAGATTGGGGCATAGTGAGTGTAGATTGGGGCACAGTCTGTGTAGATTGGGGCATAGTGTGTGTAGATTGGGGCATAGTGTGTGTAGATTGCGGCATAGTGTGTGTAGATTGGGACATAGTGTGTGTAGATTGGGACATAGTCTGTGTAGATTGGGGCATAGTGTGTTTAGAGTGGGGCACAGTGTGTGTAGATTGGGGCATAGTGTGTTTAGAGTGGGGCACAGTGTGTGTAGATTGGGGCATAGTGTGTGTAGATTGGGGCATAGTGTGTGTAGATTGGGGCATAGTGTGTGTAGGGATTCACTGATGGTAATGGTTGTGCTTAATGCGCTAGCTTAATGCTAGCCCTTAGCACCAGTCTGGTGTTTTACATGCTCTGTACTTGTTTTGCCAGTGCCATTTATGCGCTAGCTTAATGCTAGCCTTAGCCATGCTCTGTACTTGTTTTGCTAGTGCCATTTATGCTCTTCTTTCAGGTTTTGTCAACATCTTATGTCAGTTAAGGAGCCATGAAGAATAGCAGGAGCGTGTTTATGTCGTGAGAGCAAAAGATAGGGAAGTGTGTGTGTGTTTATGTTGTGAGAGCAAAAGACAGGGAAGTGTGTGTTCATGTTTAGCGTTTCCATGCGTCTTCTACCTGCAGTGAAGCCTCTGTGAACAGACAAGACAACAATCAGACTTTAGCTTTCGTAAAATCTAAAAGTAAGACTACACCGCAGACTTTAGCTTTCGTAAAAGACTACACCGCAGACTTTAGCTTTCATAAAAGACTATACAGTAGACTTTAGCTTTCATAAAAGACTACATGGCACGCTTTAGCTTTCATAAAAGACTATACAGTAGACTTTAGCTTTCATAAAAGACTACACCGCAGACTTTAGCTTTCATAAAAGACTATACAGTAGACTTTAGCTTTCATAAAAGACTACATAGCACGCTTTAGCTTTCATAAAAGGCTATACAGCAGACTTTAGCTTTCATAAAAGACTACGTAGCACGCTTTAGCTTTCATAAAAGACTTTACAGCAGACTATAGCTTTCATAAAAGACTACATAGCACGCTTTAGCTTTCATAAAAGACTATACAGCAGACTTTAGCTTTTATAAAAGACTACACAGCAGACTTTACCTTTCATAAAAGACTGTACAGCAGACTTTAGCTTTCATAAAAGACTACGTAGCACACTTTAGCTTTCATAAAAGACTATACAGCAAACTTTAGCTTTCATAACAGACTA
>CM050215.1:20575467-20577967 GCA_027475355.1 Coilia nasus
ACACACACACACACACACACACAATCAGACACAGGATGAGTTTCCGCTCTGTGTGTTTCTGTCTGAGTGAGTCTTTATCTTCTCAGAGAGACGGACACACACACACACACACACACACACACACACACACACACACACACACACACAAGGGTGTAAAGTTACTGAGAGACAACGTGATGTTTAGCTTTACCCAGCCTCCATCTGTGAAAATAGCACTCTCACAAGTCAGAGTGTGAGAATTAAGTGAAGACACACACCCACACATGCACGCACACGCATACACACACACAGACACACACACACACACACACACACACACACACACACACACATGTATACACACTCAGACACACACACACATACGCACACCCGCCCACATTCATACACAAAGAAATGCATGTGTACAAACAAGTGCCTGCAGACACACTAATGTGCAAACACACATACACACGTATACACACACAAAGGTACACACACATGTATACATGTATACACACACAAAGGTACACACACTCACACACACACACACACACACATGTATACACACACACAGACACACACGTACACACACACACACACGGCCCTTCCCTCTGATCAAACATATGAGCTCAGTGCGCACACTTAAGAGTCTCATCTGCACTGACCCTGAGCTGGACCCTACACTCACCCCTACCTGTGCGTCCCTGATGACCCACACACACACACTCACACACACACACACACACACACACAAACGTATACAGACATAACTTCAACACACTTTTTTCCCTGTTTCAGATAGTACACACACACATACCCCCCTACCCCCCCGCCCCCCCCCCCCCCCCCCGTGTGTGCGTGTATATGTGTCTGTGTGTGTGCCTGCACGAGTGTTCTGTGTGTGTGTGTGTGTGTGTGTGTCGATGTCTGTGTGTGTGTCTGTGTGTGTGTGCGTGTGTGTATGTGTGCGTGTTTGTCTGCAGGAGCGTTCTGTGTCTGTTTTTGTGTGTGTGTGTGTGTGTGTGTGTGTGTTTGTGTCTGTGTGTGTGTGTCCGTCCCACAGCAACCCCACACCTGCACACTTGCCACCTCTGTTTCTGACGTTGCCATGGCAGCAAGTACATGAGCCCGTCACTCTTCGCTGACCCCATGCTCCGTGGGTGGGAGAGCACTGCTTTTAGTTTCATAACTACCAAGCACTCAGAGACCTTCCCCCCACCAACCAAACAGAGGGACTCCCCTTCCCGAACACTCAGAGACCTTCCCCCTACCAGCCCAACAGAGAGACTCCCCTTTTGGAACACTCAGAGACCTTCCCCCTACCAGCCCAACAGAGGGACTCCCCTTCTGGAACACTCAGAGACCTTCCCCCTACCAGCCCAACAGAGGGACTCCCCTTCTGGAACACTCAGAGACCTTCCCCCTACCAGCCCAACAGAGGGACTCCCCTTCTGGAACACTCAGAGACTCTCCCTCTACCAGCCAGGCAGATGAGCTCCCCTGGGAACCACAGGGGCATTAGTCGAGCTCTCTACAGCACCCTGGCGGATTTCTATGGCGGTACTAGACTATAACAAAGCTCCCCATGTGTATCTCTGTACTGTGTTCCTTTGCCAAACTGTTGAAGCACTTTGAGCTACATCCTTTGTGTGAAATGTGCTATACAAGTAAATATCATTAAACACACACACGTATGTGCAGATATAGACGTAACTTATATCCATATTGCAAATATATATATATATATATATATATATATATTGCTGGACAACTAAAGGCCCATCTGTAGCTCCAAAACACCTAACTGTAGCAGCAACCCTAAAACACATACCGTTACCCCAAAACACATACTGTTACCCCCAAACACCTAACTGTAGCAGCAACCCTAAAACACACACTGTTACCCCAAAACAAATACTGTTACCCCAAAACACCTAACTGTAGCAGCAACCCTAAAACACATACTATTACCCCAAAACACATACTGTTACCCCAAAATACATACTGTTACTGCAACCCCAAAACACACACTGTTACCCAAAAACACATACTGTTTATGCAACTCCTAAACACATACTGTTACCCCAAAACACATACTGTTATCATATCAGTAATACAACTTACTCTAACTAGAACCGCCACACACTGTTGCCATATCCCCAGAACACCTTACTGTCACGGCAGCCCTGACAGACTTTACTATAACTAATCAGGCTTACTATAACTAATCAGACTTACTATAACTAATAAGGTTTACTGTAACTAATTAGGCTTACTGTAACTAATCAGACTTACTGTAACTAATCAGGCTTACTATAACTAATCAGACTTACTATAACGAATCAGGTTTACTGTAACTAATCAGGCTTAATGTAACTAATCAGGCTTACTGTAACTAATTAGACTTACTATAACTAATCAGGTTTACTGTAACTAATCAGGCTTACTGTAACTAATCAGACTTACTGTAACTAATCAGACTTACTTTAACTAATCAGGTTTACTGTAACTAATCAGGCTT
>CM050215.1:20587967-20592967 GCA_027475355.1 Coilia nasus
GAGAGAGAAATAGTGAAAATGAAAGAAGGAGGGAGAAAGAGAGATAGGGATAGAAAGACAATGAGCTAGAGAGAGAGAGGGATAGAGAGAGAGAGAGATAGAGAGAGAGAGAGAGACAGAGAGAGAAAGAGAGAGAGGGACAGAGAGAGAAAGAGAGAGGGATAGAAAGACAATGAGCTAGAGAGAGAGGGATAGAGAGAGAGAGAAAGAGAGAGAGGGACAGAACGAGAGAGAAAGAGAGAGAGAGTTGTGTGCACTGACATGTGATGAGAAAGGTGATCTACTAAGACATGTAGAGAGGAGGAAGAGAGGGATGGTAAAGAGGGATGGAGAGAGGGATAAAAGAGAGAGATGGAGAAGGACAAAAGAGAGAGATGGAGGGGAAACAGAGGGAGGAAGAGAGGGATAAAAGAGAGAGATGGAGAGAGGAGGGGAAACAGAGGGAAGAGAGGGATAAAAGAGAGAGATGGAGAGAGGAGGGGAAACAGAGGGAAGAGAGGGATAAAAGAGAGAGATGGAGAGAGGAGGGGAAACAGAGGGAGGAAGAGAGGGATAAAACAGAGAGAGATGGAGAGGAGGGGAAAAGGGTTTGAGCTCGCAGAAGATAGATGGTTTCACTTTCTCAGACTGACAGAAAAACCATCTGTGCGTGCGTGTGTGTGTGTGTATGTGTACGTGTGTGTGTGTGTGTGTGTGTGTGTGTGTGTGTGTGTGTGTGTGTGTGTGTGTGTGTGTAAAAGGGGGTTCCACTGAAAATGTGTAGGTTAGTTCCCACCGCAGTCGTATTCCTCAGGGCTGTTAGGGAACTACTGTATGATGTGTGTGTGTGTGTGTGTGTGTGTGTGTGTGTGTGTGTGTGTGTGTGTGTGTGCGCGTGCGTGCATGTGTGTGTAAGAGACAGAGAGAGGGAGAGAGAGAGAGTTAGTACAGAGCAAGAGAGTGTTTGGTGTGTTGTGAAGTCAGCTACAGTAAGAGACATTGTGTAACTGTGACAGTGAAGACTGTGTTCCGCTCTCATCCTGTCTGTAAATGCAGAACAGAATGTCAGTTCAGCCTGGAAGACTCAGGGAAAACAATATAATAAAACAGAATTTATCAATTGAACATTCATCAGGGAATTAGATATTCTTTGGCGTAGGTCCAGTCACCAGCCCAGGTCTTGCACTGGTAGATCCGGCAGATTCTGCCATTGCCGTATGGCGGGGACCAGAGTTACCCCCAGGTGGACAGACAGGGACCAGAGTTACCCCCAGGCGGACAGACAGGGACCAGAGTTACCCCCAGGCGGACAGACAGGGACCAGAGTTACCCCCAGGTGGACAGACAGGGACCAGAGTTACCCCCAGGCAGACAGACAGGGACCGAACTGGTGGTGGTGGGGAGGGAGGAGGAAGCAGCTAAAGCAGCAGAAAAGGTGAGTCATTATAAAGCAGGTGGTGGCCGCTGATTGGTCGGAGACAGTGCGCTTCCGAGACAGTAGAGCCTTCTTGGCAGAACTTGCACAGGCTGACATTTTCATCAGACACTCTGTGATCATTTTCTGCTGTTGAGAACCGCAGCACTTTAGATGTTCCGTAATCATGTTCTACCATACGCCACTGCAGTTGTTCCACAATCATGTTCTAGTATACGCCGCAGTTGTTCCTCGACAGTCATGTTCTAGCGTAGGGAGCTGTGGGCTTTGATGGATGTTCTAGCGTAGGGAGCCGTGGGCTATGATGGATGTTCTACGTAGGGAGCTGTGGGCGATGATGGATGTTCTAGCGTAGGGAGGTGTGGGCTTTGGTGGATGTTCTAGCGTAGGGAGCTGTGGGCTTTGGTGGATGTTCTAGCGTAGCGGAACCGTGGGCTATGATGGATGTTCTAGCATAGGGAGCCATGGGCTATGATGGATGTTCTAGCATACAAAGCTGTGGGCTTTGATGGATGTTCTAGCGTAGGGAGGTGTGGGCTTTGATGGATGTTCTAGCATACAAAGCTGTGGGATTTGGTGGATGTTCTAGCGTAGGGAGCTGTGGGCTATGATGGATGTTCTAGCGTAGGGAGCCGTGGGCTTTGGTGGATGTTCTAGCATAGGGAGTCGTGGGCTATGATGGATGTTCTAACGTAGGGAGGTGTGGGCTTTGGTGGATGTTCTAGCGTAGGGAGCTGTGATGGATGTTCTAGCGTAGGGAGGTGTGGGCTTTGATGGATGTTGTAGCGTAGGGAGCCGTGGGCTTTGGTGGATGTTCTAGCGTAGGGAGGTGTGGGCTTTGGTGGATGTTCTAACGTAGGGAGGTGTGGGCTTTGGTGGATGTTCTAGCATAGGGAGCCGTGGGCTATGATGGATGTTCTAATGTAGGGAGGTGTGGGCTTTGATGGATGTTCTAGCATACAAAGCTGTGGGCTTTGGTGAATGTTCTAGCGTAGGGAGCTGTGGGCTATGATGGATGTTCTAGCATAGGGAGCCGTGGGCTATGATGGATGTTCTAGCGTAGGGAGGTGTGGGCTTTGGTGGATGTTCTAGCGTAGGGAGGTGTGAGCTTTGATGGATGTTCTAATGTAGGGAGGTGTGGGCTATGATGGATGTTCTAGCGTAGGGAGGTGTGGGCTTTGGTGGATGTTCTAGCGTAGGGAGGTGTGGGCTTTGGTGGATGTTCTAGCGTAGGGAGGTGTGATGGATGTTCTAGCGTAGGGAGGTGTGGGCTTTGGTGGATGTTCTAGTGTAGGGAAGTGTGGGCTATGATGGATGTTCTAGCATAGGGAGTCGTGGGCTATGATGGATGTTCTAACGTAGGGAGGTGTGGGCTTTGGTGGATGTTCTAGCGTAGGGAGCTGTGATGGATGTTCTAGCATATGGAGCCGTGGGCTATGATGGATGTTGTAGCGTAGGGAGGTGTGGGCTTTGGTGGATGTTCTAGCGTAGGGAGGTGTGATGGATGTTCTAGCGTAGGGAGGTGTGGGCTTTGGTGGATGTTCTAGCGTAGGGAGATGTAATGGATGTTCTAGCGTAGGGAGGTGTGGGCTTTGGTGGATGTTCTAGCGTAGGGAGGTGTGGGCTTTGATGGATGCGCCGCGGCAAGACGGCTCCCGTCATACTCTGCTGTGTCCCAGGGTGCTGGTCAGTGCATCACTCTCTCCACTGTGGGTGGCTAAGCGAACCTGAAGCACTAGTTTCCACCGTGTCCTGGCTAATCGCTAGTTTCCACCGTGTCCTGGCTAATCGCTGGGTCCTGACGCCACGAGGTGGAGAGGGACGAAAGCCGACCCCACCGGAAAGCTGACCGCCGCCATGGCAACAAAATAATAGGTAGTTTCTTCCCCCAAACGTCCGAGTTAAGTTTCCCTTCACTCACCACATGCCTCCTGCTCTCCGTCCACTCTCTCTCTCTTTCTCTCCTCTCTTTCCCATGCCTCTCCCATCCCCCATCTCTTTCTTTCTCTCTTTCCATGCCTCTCCCATCCCCCCATCTCTTTCTCTCTCTCTTTTACTTTATCTATCTTTTTCTCCTCATCACCCTCTCACTTCTCCCTCTTTCCTCAAATTTTCATTAAATAGCCACATCTCTCTCCTATCTATCTATCTATCTATCTATCTATCTATCTATCTATCTATCTATCTATCTATCTATCTATCTATCTATCTATCTATCTATCTATCTATCTATCTATCTATCTATCTATCTATCTATCTATCTATCTATTCTAAAGGGAAAATAGAACGGCAAAGTCTAAAGATTACAATTAGTATAACATGAAGTGTAAAAGCGCATGGAAATGTGTGTGTGTGTGTGTGCACATGTGTCATTTTGAATATGCGTGCCTGTGTGTGTGTGTATGTGTGTGTGTGTACATATGTCATTTTCAATATGCGTGCCTGTGTGTGTGTGTGTGTGTGTGTGTGTGTGCGCGTGCGTGTCTACGTGTGTGTGTGTGTGAGGAAGGAAGCATTGTATGGAGGATGAGATTATTTGTGTGTTGGTGCGACCTCTGTCAAGGAAGCTAGGGGTGTTTGAGGGAGTGTGTGAGGGTCATGTTTTTATCTGTGATGTGGGTGTGAGGATCATGTGTGTATCTGTGATGTGTGTGTGTGTGAGAGAGAGAAAGGATAATGTGTGTATCTGTGATGTGTGTGTGTGTGAGAGAGAGAAAGGATAATGTGTGTATCTGTGATGTGTGTGTGTGTGTGTGTGTGTATGTGTGTGAGAGATAGGATTATGTGTGTATCTGTGATGTGTGTGTGTGTGTGTGTGTGTGTGTGAGAGAGAAAGGATTATGTGTGTATCTGTGGTGTGTGTGTGTGTGTGAGAGAGAGAGAAAGGATCATGTGTGTATCTGTGATGTGTGTGTGTGTGTGTGTGTGAGAGAGAAAGGATCATGTGTGTATCTGTGGTGTGTGTGTGAGAGAACGGATCATGTGTGTATCTGTGATGTGTGTGTGAGAGAAAGGATCATGTGTGTATCTGTGATGTGTGTGTGTGTGTGAGAGAGAGAGAAAGGATCATGTGTATCTGTGATGTGTGTGTGTGAGAGAAAAGATAATGTGTGTATCTGTGATGTGTGTGTGAGAGAAAGGATCATGTGTGTATCTGTGATGTGTGTGTGTGTGAGAGAGAGAAAGGATAATGTGTATATCTGTGATGTGTGTTTGAGAGAAAGAATCATGTGTGTATCTGTGATGTGTGTGAGAGAGAAAGGATCATGTGTGTATCTGTGATGTGTGTGTGTGTGTGAGAGAGAGAGAGAAAGGATAATGTGTGTATCTGTGATGTGTGTGGGAGAGAAAGAATCATGTGTGTATCTGTGATGTGTGTGTGTGTGTGTGTGTGTGTGTGTGTGTGTGTGAGAGAGACAGAAAGGATCATGTTTGTATCTTTGATGTGTGTGTGTGAGGGTCATCTGTGTATCGGTGATGTGTGTGTGTGATGATCATATTTGTATCTGTGTGTGTGAGAGGGTTTGGTGTGTATCTGTAATGTGTGTGTGTGTGTGTGTGTGTGAGGGTTGGGTGCTTCTCACAT
>CM050215.1:20600467-20605467 GCA_027475355.1 Coilia nasus
AGAGAGAGAGAGAAAGTGTGAAAGAGAAAGAGAGACAGAGAGAGAAAGTGTAAAAGAGAAAAAAAGAGAGACAGAGAGTGAGAGAGAGATTTAACACTTATTTATTGTTCCATAGTCACCAGTTCCCATCAAGACATGTTATAACCAAATCCAAAAAAAAAAAAATATCCATTCAGCTTAAAGAAGGACGAGACCCTCTCCTTCACATCTTTAACACTACATTCAGCCCCTCCAAAATACCGACCTCATCAAAAACAGAAACACATATACACCAACATCTCATCATTACCAAATAAACAACAACCTACCACTACCATCAATTGACCACAATCCTTTGCCCACACCCCATTTTTTCCCAAACAATTCAACATTGTCCGTTACTTGAAAGTAGGCAAACTCAGCTAAGATCCTTGACTCAACTAAAGTCTTAAACACACCAATGACATCCACCACTGTTCCCTCTTGCTCCAATTTACAACATTTCCAAACAGACATCTTATCCTGTCCCACCAGAAAATTTAAACAGGTACACGCATCCTTATTTTTCCTTGAGTACTTGACTCCAAAAATAAACATTTCCTTTGAAAAAATAAATCAAATCAAAACAAATGCATACCTTAACAAGTAAATTGAAAAGATGAGTCAGTTTTGCACACTCTGAAAAAACATGGAATACAGTCTCAGGCACATTGCACACAGTACACAGATTTGAAACGTCATTCCCCAACCTCGAAACAAATACCCTTGTGGCCATAGCACAATGCAACACACGCCACTGAAGGTCACCGGTGTGTTTGGGAATAGGACTTTTATATAAAGTCCTCCATGCAGGTGAAGTTGACTGGCTGATGCCCAAAAAAAGCCTCCATTTTGTATCAGGCCGACCCTTTAATTGTGGCAGGTGAGTGATTTTAACACACATGTTATACAACACCTTCTTCCCAATGTAGTGAAACCCCACATCAATACACCCCTCCCATGTAAATAAACATCCTTTATAAACCTCCTTCCCCATGACTTCAGGTGATATTTTAAGTTCTGGAAAACCAACTGAGTCTGTGCCCGTGCTACTGGTTAAAAACACCTCAGTGAAGTCCTTCAACCCCCTTGGCAAGGAAGCCTTTAAAACTCCAAGCAGCCTACCAACATTCCTTATTGACCTAAAACCCAATTGCTGTGCCACTGCACAGCTCTCCACACCCCCCCCCCAGATACTGTAGGTCCAAGAGATCCTTTACCCTTGCAATGCCCACTCCAGTAAAAAAAATCTATTAAACCCGGTGAGAACCCTGGCTGTGCCCCAAGAAACATATTGTGAAATAAAGGCTCCTCTAGCCCATAATGATCGTTGCCCCCCCTCGACATGTTAAAAAGACCCCATGCCTTAAACACTGAACAGTAAAAAAAGAGTACTGGAATACAGCCTGCTATGTATAGTGGCATTGTCCATCAAGACCAGATGTTTATCAAGATGTCCACCACCTGCTTTCCTGAGAAGCGACAGTCCAATGGGAATCCATGGTGTGCCCTCTGGAGAGTACAACAACCTTTGAAGTGCCTGAAGTCTAAGTGCTCTGATCTTTGAATCCACATTAGGCCCTGCCCACCCTCACACAGTGGCAGATGCAGAACCCCAGGAGCACACCAGTGGTATCCATTCCAAAAAAAGTTCACAAATTGTTTCTGAATCTGCCCAATAGGTTCCTTGGGAGGATCCAGCACCGTTACCCTGTGCCACAGCATAGATGCTGCTAAATTGTTACAGTAATTACAAGACATTGGCCTCGGTATGACAGCTGCGGAAGAACCCACCTCCATTTGCGCAACCATCCCGTAACTTAACCCTTTTCTCCAGTCCAAAGAAAAAAGACGTCGGAGCATCCATGTCACTAAACTGGGAAAACCGGGCCCTCACCAGTGCTCCCTTACCCCTCTCCTCCATGAGATTGTTAAGTAGGAGTCTTATTTTTTCTTACAGCATCAGTCCTTGAATCGTTCCAGCCACCATTAATATGGCTCGTTTGGTCAGCGATTACTCGTTCAAGGGCCAGCATCCTCTCTTTAAGAGTCCTGGTGTTATGCGCAGTGTGCTGTAAGCATAAGACCTTTATCTGTGCCTTACCCACATCCCACCATTGGCTTAGGGATGGGAACCTAGACCTCTCCTCTCTCCACACTTCCCAGAAAGAGTTGAAAGAGTGAATGAAAGAGTGGTCCTGGAGTAACGTAATATTAAAGTGCCAGTGAGAGAAAAAGTGCTCTTTGGATTGGATAGAGACAGTTGCAGATATATAATGATGATCAGACAAAAAGGTAGGTGAGATAGAACTATTATAAAACATCCCTCTATAATCACCCTCCACATATAACAGAGAGTATAAGAGAGTGAGAGAGAGAGAGAGACAGAGAGACAGAGAGAGAGAGAGACAGAGAGAGACAGAGAGAGAGAGAGAGAGACAGAGAGAGAGACAGAGAGAGACAGCTAGAGAGACACAGAGAGAGAGAGAGAGAGAGACAGAGAGAGAGACACAGAGAGACACAGAGAGAGAGAGACAGAGAGAGAGACAGTGAGAGACACAGAGAGAGAAAGACAGAGAGAGAGAGAGAGAGAAAGACAGAGAGAGACAGAGAGAGAAAGTGTGAAAGAAAAAGAGAGAGACAGAGAGAAAGTGTAAGAGAGAGAAAAAGGGACAGAGTGAGAGAGAGAGACAGAGAGAGAGAGAGACACAGAGAGAGAAACAGAGAGAGACAGAGAGACAGAGAGAGAGAGAGAGAGAGAGAGAGAGAGAGAAAAGTAGCGAAAGACAATGAGCTTACCACATTCCAACGATCTCCTTCATTTTAATGTATAAATTCTATTTCATATTTTAATGTATAAATTCTATTTCATATTTTAATGAAAGAGGTCATAATAGAGTAGCCTGGTAAACACGCCCCTCGTACTTAATTTCATTTCGTGCAGAGGGTCTGGACCGAAGTCTCTTGAGGAGCATTTGGCAAGTCGCAGAAAGTACGGTCCAATCAGCGAACAGAGGGTGTGTTCATTAGCTGTGACGTTGACCTTGTGTGCTACATTTGAATTGTAGTGCGTAGGTAGGCTAATTGCATACGTGACGACCAGGCGTTAGCGATTGGGAAAAGGCAGAGGCACTTTTTTAAAACGTCCACACCTCCAGCAAATCGTTTCTGACGGTCTCTGTTCCAGACCCTCTGCACGAAATGAAATGAAGTACGAGGGGGGGTTTACCAGGCTAATAATAGAGGTCATGGCATGCCGTAACTTGAAGGTGGAATTTTGCTACCAAATGAGGTGGTGGCTACTGTATGTTGAGAAGTAGAGATGACCTGACTTAAAGGTTCAGGTATATAAACCATCAGTCAGACGTAACAGGGAGACATAAATACTTTCTGTATAGTTCCTGCAGCGTGTTAAAGACCAACGGCAAACAATGACATACATTCTGCACCTGTGCGAAAGGAACTGTTGAAGGCCTCGTTGCACCCATCATCCAAAAACAAAATTCAAACTACAGGGATTCCACCAGCTTACCAAACTACAGGGATTGCACCAGCTTACCAAACTACAGGGATTCCACCAGCTTACCAAACTACAGGGATTCCACCATCTTACCAAACTACATGGATTCCACCATCTTACCAAACTACAGGGATTCCACCAGCTAACTCAAACTACAGGGATTCCACCAGCTTACCAAACTACAGGGATTCCACCAGCTAACCAAACTACAGGGATTCCACCAGCTTACCAAACTACAGGGATTGCACCAGCTGACTCAAACTACAGAGATTCCACCATCTTACCAAACTACAGGGATTGCACCAGCTTACCAAACTACAGGGATTCCACCAGCTTACCAAACTACAGGGATTCCACCAGCTGACTAAAACTACAGGGATTCCACCAGCTTACCAAACTACAGGGATTCCACCAGCTTACCAAACTACAGGGATTCCACCAGCTTACTAAACTACAGAGATTCCACCAGCTTTGCGGAAGGGCCGATGGTGGACAGGTGAGCAAGCTAGATAATGCTAAAACAAAGAGTCGCTATAGCGTTAGTTGATTTTGATTGGCATGTATACTAGGTTATTTCCGCATCAAAGGCTCTTTTTTCGTGAATGGTTTAGCCAGAATATTGACCTTATTTCAATATACTGTGCATGTAATCCATTGTATGACAATGTATACCATCTGCTGTATCACTGTATTCTCATTGTGTTATTTTTAAACACCGTAGTGTACACTTCAGGAGCCTGGTGAACTGATTCGCTAAAAAGCAGCCAATGAGAGTGATCCCCATTACCAATGGCCGTGCCCATCAATTCAACATGTTGAATCGGCCGCAAACCAGCCAGCACACGTTTTCTGATATCGGCCGTGCTTCCCAAACCTCTCAAATTTGGTCAGTCATTCAAATCAGTAGTCATTAGTAGTCATAAGTAGTCTTCAGTAGCCTTAAGTAGTCTTAATTAATCTTCAGTAGTATAAGTAATCTTCAATAGTCTTCAGTATTATAAGTAATCTTCAGTAGCCTTCAGTAGTTGTAAGTAGTCTTAAGTAATTCTGCAAGCAAACACATGAGATCCAGTCCACAGACATCTTTAACCTTCAAACAGACAGATCCCCACCATGCAGGTCTCCTTTTCAACACTAGATGGCGATGTGGTGTAGTCTATAGACAATTGCAATTACCATGGCTGGATGGTCTGTTAAGATTCTCTCAGTCTCTCTCTTTCTCTTTCTCTCTCTCTCTCTCTCTCTGTTTGTAAGAGTTTGTGTTTGTGTGTGAGAGAGAAAGAGGGAATGAGAGAGAGGGAGAGAGAGAGAAAGAGAGATTCGTACAAAGACAGAGAGAGAGAGCAAGAAAGAGACAAAGAGAGAGAGAGAGACAGAGAAAATGAGGTCGAGACAGCGAGAGAGAGAGAGCAAGAGAGAGAGAAGGTGAGGTTGAGACAGAGAGAGAGAGCGAGAGAGAGAT
>CM050215.1:20610467-20622967 GCA_027475355.1 Coilia nasus
AAATTGGTCGTGCTGCTACCACTTATGATAACCACTTTAAGACACAAGTTGCAACGAGGTGTTGTTTGGTGTTCATCAGATGCTGCAAAACAAAACCAATTCCACATTTTGGGCAGGACCCCCTCTTTCTCGCCGTCTGTTTCTGTCGCCATGTTTGTTTGTGCATGTGATGTTACTGGGGGTTCGAGAGAAAATGCACTGCAGGAAGTACAGTAGGGATAGCCTTGGGTCTTGGCGATTGTAAAAATGAAATGCATGCGCTGTGCGCTTGGAATATAAACTGTATGGGGACGGGATTAAAAAAAATCTTTTAACTCGAGTTTCAGGGAAAATGAATCGATTTGACCTGCCAACTCGATTTTTAAATCGTATCGATTTTTTGCACAGGCCTAGTATGAACTAGGATACACTGATCTGAGGTCAGCTGTAGAACACGGACAGGTATGACTGAGATCAGCTGTAGGACACGGACAGGTATGAACTACTGTAGGATACACTGATCTGAGGTCAGCTGTGGGACACGGACAGGTATGAACTAGGACACACTGATCTGAGGTCAGCTGTAGGACACGGACAGGTACGGCTGTAACGGGCCTGAAACTATTGGCCCTTCTACCATCCCCAATGGGCCCTTTGTAACCCCATTGCAGCAAAGCACACAATACGCCCACACACACACACACACACACACACACGCACGCACACACACACAGACACATATATGCAGAATGGCATGTGACATGCTCAAGCAATAAACAAATCTTTAGAGACAAACACCACTGAATCATTAAACACACACACCCACACGTGCCCACACACACCAGCATACACACGCGTGCACGCACCCACACACACAAGCATGCACTGTGTGTCTCCTGAAGAGCTTATGTTCGAGTAATAGGTTGGAAGATGAGTTGAGATCGGAGGATGAGGGATTGCCAGTGTTTATGAGGAATGGATTAGAAAGATGAGACAGTTAAACCTGTACACTCGGGCACCTCTCATTCTCTGCCAACTTTTCAATGTCCCCACCATCTCTCTCTCTCTCTCTCTCTCTCTTTATCTATCTATCTGTCTATTTATCTCTGTCTCCCTCTTTGTTTGTCTCTGTATCTATCTCCCTTCCTCCCTCTCTCCTTCTCTCTCTCTCTCTCTGCTCTCCCCTCCTTCCCCTCCCCTCCTCTCTCCGCTCTCGGTCCGAGCGTTCGTGTGTGTCTCGTCTCGTCAAGCACCATTCTTGGGGAGATTAGAGTGCTGTGGGTGTCGCGGTGCTGTGCAGTGCTGTTAGTGGGCTGATCACCAAGCGATTAGCTCTGCTCTCTACTGTGCACAGATCACAAAAGACGCCCTTTGTGGTGACAGATTAGTGTGCAGACATCTCGATGTGCATGTTGATAAGACCCATTTCAGAGAAAGGGACCTGTCAATCACAGATAGGCACACACCCCCTGAATTACTAGATGGGCATGCCTTGTATATGTCAGGCCACACACACTCGCACAAACATTTTTTACATATGCAACTCACACACACAGACACATGGACACACACACACACACACACTCCCTCTCTCTCACTCACACACACACACACACACACACACACATATACACACACAGATACAGTCAGACACCACAAGTTAGCAGACACATATAGCAGCCGTATCCATTCACACTTAGTCAAAGCACATTAGCAGACACAGAAACACACAGATATATCCACACATAAACACAATCTGTACATGTTGGCAAACACACATATTCACTCAGGCAGCACACATTTGGCAACACACACACACAGACACACACACACATACACAAACACACACACACAAATATGTGTACTGTATGAGCATGCAGAAAAGAGGAGAGGGGCAGAAAAGAGGAGGGGGCAGAAAGAGGAGGGGGCAGAAAGAGGAGGGATTACGGATGCTGTGGATTCCTAGTGGGATCAGAAAAGATTACACATGCAGGTAGCAACACTACTTCCTGGACACCTACAGGGCAGGCAAGAGGAAAAGAAACAGTAAGAGCAAAAACTGCAAGCTAAGAAGACTGGGTCTCAAACGTACGGTAGCTAGGAAGACTGGGTCTCGAACATAAGAAGACTGGGTCTCAAACATACGGTAGCTAGGAAGACTGGGTCTCAAACATACGGTAGCTAGAAGGACTGGGTCTCGAACATACGGTAGCTAGGAAGACTGGGTCTCGAACATACGGAAGCTAAGAAGACTGGGTCTCAAACATATAGTAGCTAGGAAGACTGGGTCTCGAACATACGGTAGCTAAGAAGACTGGGTCTCAAACATAAGAAGACTGGGTCTCGAATATACGGTAGCTAGGAAGACTGGGTCTCGAACATACGGAAGCTAAGAAGACTGGGTCTCAAACATAAGGAGACTGGGTCTCAAACATATGGTAGCTAGGAAGACTGGGTCTCGAACATACGGTAGCTAAGAAGACTGGGTCTCAAACATAAGAAGACTGGGTCTCGAATATACGGTAGCTAGGAAGACTGGGTCTCGAACATAAGAAGACTGGGTCTCGAACATACGGTAGCTAAGAAGACTGGGTCTCAAACATAAGAAGACTGGGTCTCAAACATAAAAAGAATGGGTCTTAAACATACGGTAGCTAAGAAGACTGTGTCTCAAACATAAGAAGACTGGGTCTCGAACATACGGTAGGTAAGAATTCTAGGTCTCAAACATACGGTAGCTAAGAAGACTGGGTCTCAAACATACGGTAGCTAAGAAGACTGGGTCTCAAACATAAGAAGACTGGGTCTCAAACATACGGTAGCTAAGAAGACTGGGTCTCAAACATAAGAAGACTGGGTCTCGAACATACGGTAGCTAAGAATTCTAGGTCCCAAACATACGGTAGCTAAGAAGACTGGGTCTCAAACATACGGTAGCTAAGAAGACTGGGTCTCAAACATAAGAAGACTGGGTCTCAAACATACGGTAGCTAAGAAGACTGGGTCTCAAACATATGGTAGCTAGGAAGACTGGGTCTCTAACATATGGTAGCTAAGAAGACTGGGTCTCAAACATAAGGAGACTCAGTCTCAAACATATGGTAGCTAAGAAGACTGGGTCTCGAACATACGGTAGCTAAGAAGACTGGGTCTCAAACATATGGCAGCTAAGAAGACTGGGTCTCAGACATAAAAAGACTGGGTCTCGAACATAAGAAGACTGGGTCTCTAACATATGGTAGCTAAGAAGACTGGGTCTCAAACATACAGTAGCACAGAAGACTGGGTCTCAAACATACGGTAGCTAAGAAGACTGGGTCTCAAACATAAGAGGACTGGGTCTCAAACATAGCAAGACTGGGTCTCGAACATAAGAAGACTGGGTCTCGGACATACGGTAGCTAAGAAGACTGGGTCTCAAACATACATTAGCTAAGAAGTGTAGGTCTCAAACATACGGTAGCTAAGAAGACTGGGTCTCGAACATACGGTAGCTAAGAAGACTGGGTCTCAAACATACGGTAGCTAAGAAGACTGGGTCTCAAACATATGGTAGCTAAGAAGACTGGGTCTCAAACATAAGAGCACTGGGTCTGAAACATAACAAGACTGGCTCTCAAACATAAGAAGACTGGGTCTCAAACATACGGTAGCTAAGAAGGCTGGTTCTCAGACATAAGAAGACTGGGTCTCAAAATAAGAGGACTGGGTCTCAAACATAACAAGACTGGGTCTCGAACATAAGAAGAATGGGTCTCAAACATACGGTAGCTAAGAAGACTGGGTCTCAAACATACAGTAGCTAAGAAGACTGGGTCTCAAGCATAAGAAGACTGGGTCTCGAACATAAGAAGACTGGGTCTCAAACATACGGTAGCTAGGAAGACTGGGTCTCAAACATAAGAAGACTGGGTCTCAAACATACGGTAGCTAAGAAGACTGGGTCTCAAACATATGGTAGCTAGGAAGACTGGGTCTCTAACATACGGTAGCTCAGAAGACTGGGTCTCAAACATACGGTAGCTAAGAAGACTGGGTCTCAAACATAAGAGGACTGGGTCTCAAACATAACAAGACTGGGTCTTGAACATAAGAAGACTGGGTCTCGAACATACGGTAGCTAAGAAGACTGGGTCTCAAACATACGGTAGCTAAGAAGACTAGGTCTCAAACACAAGGAGACTGGGTCTCAAACATACAGTAGCTCAGAAGACTGGGTCTCAAACATACAGTAGCTAAGAAGACTGGGTCTCAAACATAAGAAGACTGGGTTTCAAACATACGGTAGCTAAGAAGACTGGGTCTCAAACATACGGTAGCTAAGAAGACTAGTTCAACCAGAAAGACTTTGAGTATATGGTAACATAATAATAATAATTTATTTGATTACATGTAATGATATGGCACAACAAAACTTTGGCATAGGTCCTGTCCTTTGTCCTGATCAATAAAACATGAAAACTGAATGGATGCTGACTTTAGTAGTGGCAGGGCATAATAGTAATACCCCCTGACAAAAGGACAAGAACCAACCGGTGGTGGTCATAACGTAGATAATAGACTTTCAGAAGCATAAGATGCAGAACATAAACATTAAATGTGACGATACATAGTACATCAAAAGAGGAAACTGAGGATTTCAAGAGCACAACCCTGGGAGCACCGGGGCAAGGAAAAACTCCCTAAATATTCTTTATGAGGAAGAAACCTTGGGCAGAACCACGTCTCTAGGGGGAAAGCCTAACTGCCTGAGGCTAAACTGGTGCTCAATGAGCTGATAAAGTCCAGGTTGTCGCTCAGGTGACAGGAAATCCAACATCCAGGAACAAAGCAGTGTCACCCCAATGTATGTGGCAAAGAATAGAACTGTTCATGGAGGGGCTTTAGCTGAAATCCTGAGTGAGTATAATGGAGGGATCTGGAAGGATAAGGAGGAGACCAAGAAATCCGAGATCGATCAGTGGAGATGCAGAGGTAGAGGAGATATCGGGAGGCCAGTGAAGAGGCAGATGTAGATGAGACATCACAAGATCGATCGAGAGGCATGGCGGATTAGACATCATCGTCAGGACCCACTGGACACGGACAGGACCCTTGGATGGATGCTGAGGAGGGAGGAGGGCAAACGGCAGAATACACCTGTGAGCAGCAAAGCAGGTAGGAAAGATGACGTATAAAAAGACAGATGTTACGTGCTGATTGGACGACAGCTAATTGATGACACGCATTACGTCTTCCTGGTAGAACTTCACACTACGCTTACATGTCTCAAACATAAGGAGACTGGGTCTCAAACATACAGTAGCTCAGAAGACTGGGTCTCAAACATACGGTAGCTAAGAAGACTGGGTCTCAAACATAAGAAGACTGGGTTTCAAACATACGGTAGCTAAGAAGACTGGGTTTCAAACATAAGGAGACTGGGTCTCAAACATATGGTAGCTATCTTGTTTACTGCCTTCACAGATATTTGGCCTAATCAGTACTGTTTTCTTTAAAATATAGTTTGTCCTGCTTGTCAGTGCAACCTGTAACCTTTAGAAATCTTTGGTCTATTGTTGGAGGTGCGACAGTACTTGTTTGTTTGGGTTAGTTGTGTTTTGTTTTTAGAAAAAGAGCCGAGTTTGAAATTCTAATAAAGGAAATTAAAAAAAAATCATTTTTCACTTCTCAGCCTGCTACAAAATAGTGTGTAGGATGCCCTTACTGTTTGCACTCTGCTATGCTTGCTATTTCAGTATTGCACTCTGCTATGCAGTAAATTGTCTTTTAGGTGTAACTGCTACTACATATTAAACAAGTGACCATTTTAAAAAGAGAATTTGATTTTGTTGAAGACTGATGATTCGACTGGATGAAGTAATGATTAAGTAAAGCTACTCTTTTATGAACAGTTAATGTACCGGAATAGGAATTTTTACCTACTATACCAGGAACAGATTAGGAATTCTACCTGTGCATGGTACAATAAAAACCTTCTCTAGGGTTACAAATGCATGTGGCTCTCTGGCTATTTAGACTATTTAGGACAGAGCCAAGTTAATCCCATCCGGAACATTCAGAGAGAGTGGGGCATTATTCTTGCCTTGTTGCCCCGCCCCTACGAGGAAACAGGGTGTCGCTGTCACCCCACAGAACCAGCCTGGCCAGAACTGCCCACTTCCGCTGACACACACGTACACATACACTGCCTCTCTACAGGGGGAAGAATGCCAAGCCTGCAGACACTATAGAAGAAGACACCTGAGACAAGTATCAATACAAAGCATATCCGTTTTGATGACATCACCTGAGACAAGTATCAATACAAAGCATATCCGTTTTGATGACATCACCTGAGACAAGTATCAATACAAAGCATATCCGTTTTGATGACATTAACAGAGAAAAGTATCAATACAAAGCATCCGTTTTGATGACATCACCAGAGAGAAGTATCAATACAAAAGCCTAGCCGTATTTGATGACATCACCAGAGAGAAGTATTGATACAAAGCATATCCGTTTTGATGACATCACCAGAGAGAAGCATCGTTACAAAGCATATCCATTTTGATGACATCACCAGAGAGAAATATTGATACAAAGCAAATCGGTTTTGATGACATCACCAGAGAGAAGTATTGATACAAAGCATATCCGTTTTGATGACATCACCAGAGAGAAGCATCGCTACAAAGCATATCCATTTTGATGACATCACCAGAGAGAAGTATTGATACAAAGCCTAGCCATTTTGATGACATCACCAGAGAGAAGCATCGCTACAAAGCATATCCGTTTTGATGACATCACCTGAGACAAGTATCAATACAAAGCCTAGCCATTTTGATGACATCACCAGAGAGAAGCATCGCTACAAAGCATATCTGTTTTGATGACATTAACAGAGAAAAGTATCAATACAAAGCATATCCGTTTTGATGACATCACCAGAGAGAAGTATTGATACAAAGCATATCCGTTTTGATGAGATCACCAGAGAGAAGTATCAATACAAAAGCCTAGCCGTTTTGATGACATCACCAGAGAGAAGCATCGCTACAAAGCATATCCATTTTGATGACATCACCAGAGAGAAGCATCGCTACAAAGCATATCCATTTTGATGACATCACCAGAGAGAAGTATTGATACAAAGCATATCCGTTTTGATGACATCACCAGAGAGAAGCATCGCTACAAAGCATATCCATTTTGATGTCATCACCAGAGAGAAGTATTGATAGAAAGCATATCCGTTTTGATGACATCACCAGAGAGAAGCATCGCTACAAAGCATATCCATTTTGATGACATCACCAGAGAGAAGTATTGATACAAAGCATATCCATTTTGATGTCATCACCAGAGAGAAGTATTGATAGAAAGCATATCCGTTTTGATGACATCACCAGAGAGAAGCATCGCTACAAAGCATATCCATTTTGATGACATCACCAGAGAGAAGTATTGCTACAAAGCATATCCGTTTTGATGACATCACCTGAGACAAGTATCAATACAAAGCATATCTGTTTTGATGACATTAACAGAGAAAAGTATCAATACAAAGCATATCCGTTTTGATGACATCACCAGAGAGAAGTATCAATACAAAAGCCTAGCCGTTTTGATGACATCACCAGAAAGAAGTATTGATACAAAGCATATCCGTTTTGATGACATCACCAGAGAGAAGCATCGCTACAAAGCATATCCGTTTTGATGACATCACCAGAGAGAAGCATCGCTACAAAGCATATCCATTTTGATGACATCACCAGAGAGAAGTATTGATACAAAGCAAATCGGTTTTGATGACATCACCAGAGAGAAGTATTGATACAAAGCATATCCGTTTTGATGACATCACCAGAGAGAAGCATCGCTACAAAGCCTATCCCTGTAGATGACATCACCAGAGAGAAGCATCGCTACAAAGCATATCCATTTTGATGTCATCACCAGAGAGAAGTATTGATACAAAGCAAATCAGTTTTGATGACATCACCAGAGAGAAGTATTGATACAAAGCCTAGCCATTTTGATGACATCACCAGAGAGAAGCATCGCTACAAAGCCTATCCCTGTAGATGACATCACCAGAGAGAAGCATCGCTACAAAGCATATCCATTTTGATGTCATCACCAGAGAGAAGTATTGATACAAAGCAAATCAGTTTTGATGACATCACCAGAGAGAAGTATTGATACAAAGCCTAGCCATTTTGATGACATCACCAGAGAGAAGCATCGCTACAAAGCCTATCCCTGTAGATGACATCACCAGAGAGAAGTATCGCTACAAAGCCTATCCCTGTAGATGAAAACTCCTCAGTAAAGTGTAGGGCCTAAAGTAGGGCTAAAGAACATCTATTGATTCCAGATAGAATAGAATAGAATAGAATAGAATAGAATAGAATGGAATAGAATAGAATAGAATAGAATAGAATAGAATGGAATAAAATAGAACAGCAGTGCAGATTGTTTCAGCAAAAAAACACAAAAGTGGTGACTTACTAGTGCATATAAATACATATGTATACATAGGACCACACACACACACACACACACACACTTGCACTGCCAAACAAAAAGTGCACTGCCAAACAAAGAGTACACTACACAGGAACACAGGGTGTGTTTGTGTGTGTGTGTGTGTGTGTGTGTGTGAGTGAGTGAGAAAGGGAGAGTGTTGTTTGTGGAGATGTGATCAGGCTCTCCTCTCCATTGCAGCTCATTCACCTGACACACACTCACCCACGTTCTGCCCCGCCCCCAAGCCGAAACCTCCGCCCACGCTCCTACAGCCATTGTGTACAAATATGTACTGTGTGTGTGTGTGTGTGTGTGTGTGTGTGTGTGTGTGTGTGTGTGTGTGCCTATGTCTGTGTTTGTTTGAGGGGGTGTGAGTTGGTTTGTGTGAGAGTAAGTGCCTGTGCGTGAGTGCGTGAGTGCGTGCTTGTGTGCGCGTGTAAGTGTGTACATGTGTTTAATATACAGGGTGGACAAAAAAACTGGACTGCTTTTAAATGATTATAAAGGCTATTGAGGCTACCACAATGCCAAATCATGCAAATTAAGACTCATTCGGTTCTCTTTCCAGTTATATGATGGTTAACAACCATGCAGACGATGGTATGACGACCAGGAGCATCCGGCATTCTTTAGCTTGACCTATCAAGCTGACAACTGGGCATGTGGCTTACATGCCAGATTATTTACTGGTCAGCACCCCTTTGCTTCTAATGGAGATGTTGTCATTGTCAAAAAGGATGGAGGACACATTGAACGTCTGTTCCGGCATAAAAAGTTAGTTTAAAACAGGGTGTGAAGTTGGCAGAATACATATAAAACACAAATAAGAGAAAGCATCTAGCAATTTGTTTTTAGGGTGTAGTTTTGTTTCCGTAAATGGCTGTAGTGGCCATCCACTCACTTCCCTGGTCATAAACCAGACATCACAAGAAGTATGAGAGAATTAGCTTTCATTTGCATGGTTTTAATGGTAGCCTCAGTGACTGGGGGGATGTAGTCATTTTAAAAGTAATCAAGTTTTTTCTGGACATATGTATATACATATGTGTGTGTGTGTGTGTGTGTGTGATATATGTGTGTGTGAGAGAGATTTGTGTGTGTGTGTGTGAGTGTGTGGGTGTGCATGTAATATATGTGTGTGTGTGTGTGTGAGAGAGAGAGAGAGAGAGCGAGAGAGAGATGTATGTGTGTGTGTGTGTGTGTGGGAGAGAGAGAGAGATATGGATCTGTGTGTGTGTGTTATATGCGTATGTGTTTGTGATATGTTTGTGTGTGTGTGTGAGTGATATATGACACCCCATGTGTGAGGTGGTAAGGGCAGGTCAGACATTCCTGCTCAGCCCCCTGAATGCCTGCCTGAGCCTAGAGAGGATGATGTAAGACACACACACACACACACATGCACACACACACACAGACAGACGCATGCACACACCCACACACACACACATGCACACACACACGCACACCTACACACACACACATCCCCGCTATCTATCCTACACAACACAGTTTAAATACTAGCATCCCCGCTATACTCTACACAACACAGTTTAAAGACTAGCATTCCAGCTATCTAACCTACACAACACAGTTTAAAGACTAGCATCCCTACTATCTACCCTACATTAGACAGTTTAAAGACTAGCATCCCCGCTATACTCTACACAACACAGTTTAAAGACTAGCATCCCCACTATACTCTACACAACACAGTTTAAAGATTAGCATCCCCGCTATCTACCCTACACAACACAGTTTAAAAACTAGCATTCCCTGCTATACTCTACACAACACAGTTTAAAGATTAACATCCCCACCATTTACCCTACACAACACAGTTTAAAGATTAGCATCCCCACTTTGCCGTACACAACACAGTTCCAAGACTAGCATCCCAGCTATCTACCCTACACAACACAGTGTAAAAACTAGCATTCCCCACTATACTTTACACACCCCAGTTCAAAGACTAGCATCCCCACTTTGCCTTACACAACACAGTTTAAAGACTAGCATCCCTGCTATACTCTACACAACATAGTGTAAAGACTAGCTTCCCCGCTATACTCTACACAACACAGCTTAAAGATTAGCATCCCCCTATCTACCCTGCACAACACAGTTTAAAGACTAGCATCCCCACTATCTACCCTACACAACACAGTTTAAGGATTAGCATCCCCACTATACTCCACATAACACAGTTTAAAAATTAGCATCCCCACTATCTACCCTACACAACACAGTTTAAAGACTAGCATCCCCACTATGTACCCTACACAACACAGTGTAAAGACTAGCATCCCTGCTATCTACCCTACACAACACAGTGCAAAGACTAGCATCCCCACTATCTACCCTACACAACGCAGGTTAAAAACTAGCATCCCTGCTATACTCTACACACCCCAGTTTTACACCTACTCTTCTCTGTTGAATTACTTTGGAACAGTACATCGTATCGATATGGCACTCATACCAAACGAACCACTAGAACCAGGCTTTACAACGTGACCTCCCGCTTATTTTTGTGATCAAGTATCGGCGAGATATTAATATTAAAAAAATCACCAAAATGTCTCATATTAGCACTTTGCACAGGCGCTACTCTCGTTGAAATTACTCGCGAACCCATGATCGGATAGATAAGGCACAAACATACAGAAGAAAGAACAGAATCTCAGCTTTCCAACGACACCAAGCACATATTAATATGTTAATTTATCACGTTAAAAAAGGGATAAAATATTTGCCAAGTAGCCTAATGATATGACAAATTTTTACTTTACCCATTTTGCATTAGCATTTATCCTAGACTGTCCTGACAGAAACAAGATATGGCATGTATGTATGGCCCTTACGATGACCAAGATATGAGCTTAAAAGTAAAGGTAGTAAAAATACCCTGAAAATAGCCTAGGGCCCATAGGGTTAAAAACTAGCATGCCTGCTATCTACCCTACACAACACAGTATAAAGACTAGCATCCCAGCTATCTACCCTACACAACACAGTTTAAAGACTAGCATCCCTGCTATCTACCCTACACAACACAGTTTAACGACTAGCATCCCTGTTATACCCTATACAACACAGTTAATCTTGTTAATACAAATAAATATAAATATGGCTCCTACACAAAGGATGAACCACAGGCACACTGTAAAAGATGTATATTTCTCTTGCTATAGTTGGTGCGCGCGTGTGTGTGTGTGTTTCTCTCTCTCTCTGTCTGTGTGTGTGTGTTTGGGTGAGTGGGTGGTTCTGCAAATGTTTGCAGATTAGGGTGGGAAAACCAAATTGATTGAAATGTTAACACATGTTGTAGTTGTGTCCTACAGAGGGAAATAAGGCTGTCCTGTGTGTGTGTGTGTGTGCGCGTGTGTGTGCATGCGTGTGTGTAGGGTCTTTCCCGCCCTGGCCTATGGGCCCTGGGGCGGCCTGGCATGTGCCTGTGGAGGGCCAAGCTGTGTGTGACATGGCTCAGGGGTGTGTGGGTGTGTGTGACATGGATCAGGTGTGTGTGTGTGTGTGTGTGTGTGTGTGTGACATGGGTCAGTGGTGTGTGTGTGTGTCATGAGTCAGGGATGTGTGTGTGTGTGTGTGTATGGGTCAGGGGTTTGTGTGTGTGTGTGTATGTATGTGTGTGTGTGGGCGCGGTTGTTGTGTGTCAGGGCGGGTCAAGGAGTGGGTATGTGTGTGTGTGTTGGGGGGGTGTTGTTCAGCATGGTAGTTGTGTGTGTAGTGGGTCAGAGGCTGGTGGGCAGTGTGTGTGTTTGTTGGGTGTGTGTGTGTGTGAGACATGGGTCAGGGGTGCATGTATGTATATGTATGTATGTGTATGTGTGGAGAGGGTATTCGGCGCGGTTGTTGTGTGTCAGGGAGGGTCAGGGAGTGGGTATGTGTGGTGTGTGTGGTGTGTATGTGTGTGGGGGGGGGGTGCTGTTGTGTGTTTGTGGATTTGTGTGTGTGTGTGTGTGGAGTGTGTGTGTGTATGT
>CM050215.1:20627967-20637967 GCA_027475355.1 Coilia nasus
GTAATCCCGACAATGTGTCAGGCTACACACACACACACACACACACACACACACACACCAGACTGTCCGTGTGTCAGCTGCCACCAGACCGGCGCCTCCTCACTGACATGCACGCGTGCCAAGGAAGACTACACACACTGCGCTAACACACACACACACACATGCACTCAGCTACAGTAACACACACACCCACACACACATGCACTTAGCTAACACACACACACACATGCACTGAGCTAACACACACACACACACACATAATGACATGATCTGTGTGTGACCCTGTGCCAAGGAAGACTACATGCACTGAGCTAACACACACACACACACACACATTGAGCTAACACACACACATGCACTGCGCTAACACACACACACACACACACACTGAGCTAACACACACACACACACACACACACACACACACACACACACACATGCACTGAGGTAACACACACACACATGCACTGAGCAAACACACACACACACACACACACACACACACACACACACACACACACACAGGTAGCTGTTATCAGCTACCTATCTCTATGCCTGCTGTCTTTCTGTCTGTGTATCACCATTTCTGTCTGCTTTAACATTTGTAGATGTTTAGAAATGTTTCACTGATGAGAAATGATAGCTAACAAATGATGAAGAAAGTGTTAACTAAGGGTTATCAAATGCATGAATACATGCTTCATAAGTAACTATTATGACATGCTACTAATAAATATTGTACACTACTCCCACACATGACAATGACCCACCTCATACACCGCGTGGCCAGTAAAAATGATTAGCTCTTAAATAATCATTATTTTACTTACGTAAGACCACAGAGCTGTCATTCTGCTTAATTTGTCCCATTCTAAATCTGTATAGCATGTCCCGTGTAGATTTGATCAGAGTTGTATTGCTATGTGCAAAATCACTCACTCAGAAGGACTACAGGTGATACAGGTGCATCAATCAGACAGCAGACTGGCTACAGGTGATACAGGTGCATCAATCACACAGCAGACTGGCTACAGGTGATACAGGTGCATCACTCACACGGCAGACTGGCTACAGGTAATGAGGGTGCATTACTGACACAGCACACTGACTACAGGTGATACAGCATCACTCACACAGCACACTGGCTACAGGTAGTACAGCATCACTCACACAGCACACTGACTACAGGTGATACAGGGCCATCACTCACACAGCAGACTGGCTACAGGTAATACAGGTCCACACTCACACCAGATTGGTTACAGGTAATACAAGTCAATCACTCAGACTGGCTACAGGTAATATAGGTCCACACACACATCAGATTGGCTACAGGTAATACAGGTCCATCACTCAGATTGGCTACAGGTAATACAGGTCCATACTAACACAGCAGATTGGCTACAGGTAATACAGCATCACTCACACAGCACACTGACCACAGGTGATACAGGTGCATCACTCACACAGCAGGCTGGCTATAGGTCACTCACACAGCAGACTGGCTACAGGTAATACAGCGTCACTCAGACTGGCTACAGGTAATATAGGTCCACACTCACCCCAGATTGGCTACAGATAATACAGGTGCATCACTCAGACTGGCTACAGGTAATATAGGTCCACACTCACCCCAGATTGGCTACAGATATACAGGTCCATCACTCAGACTGGCTACAGGTAATACAGCATCACTCAGATTGGCTACAGGTAATACAGCGTCACTCAGACTGGCTCCAGGTAATATAGGTCCACACTCACAGCAGATTGGCTATGGGTAATACAGGTGCATCACTCAGACTGGCTACAGGTAATACAGGTGCATCATTCAGATTGGCTACAGGTAATGCAGGTCCACACTCACAGCAGATTGGTTACAGGTAATACAGGTGCATCACTCAGACTGGCTACAGGTAATACAGGTGCATCACTCAGATTGGCTACAGGTAATACAGGTCCATCACTCAGACTGGCTACAGGTAATATAGGTCCACACTCACAGCAAATTGGCTACGGGTAATACAGGTGCATCACTCAGACTGGCTACAGGTAATACAGGTGCATCATTCAGATTGGCTACAGGTAATACAGGTCCACACTCACAGCAGATTGGTTACAGGTAATACAGGTGCATCACTCAGACTGGCTACAGGTAATACAGGTGCATCATTCAGATTGGCTACAGGTAATACAGGTCCATCATTCAGACTGGCTACAGGTAATGCAGGTCCATGTTCAAATTGCACACTCTGCTCTGCAGGCCAAACAAAGTTAGCTGCTCGTTCCATAAGAGTCCCATTAATCCTCAGGCACCAAGAAAGGTGCATCATGTCCCACTCATCTGAAATAAAAAATATATTTATTTAAATGTATGTATGTATGTATGTATGTATGTATGAAGCCACTTGAGCTGTTCACTGACCATGTGTGTGTGTGTGTGTGTGTTTGTGTGTGTGCCTGTGTGTGTGTGTGTGTGTGTATGTCTTTGTGTGTGTGTGTGTGAGTGTGTGTGTGTGTGTGTGTTTGTTTGTGTGTGTGTGTGTGTGTCTGTGTGTGTATGATGTGTGTGTGTGTGTGATTGTGTGTGTGTGTGTGTGTATGTGCGTGTGTCTGTGAGTGTGTGTGTGTGTATGTGGGTGTGGGTGTGGGTGTGTGTATGTCTGTGTGTGTGTGTGTGTGTGTGTGTCTGTGTGTGTGTGTGTGTGTGTGTGTGTCTGGGTCAGTCTTGTGGTCAACCGGTGAGCTTTGCATGCTTTTATTGCACCTACGTAGGCCTACAATACCATGTACACATCGACTACATCTGTTCGGTGATGATGAAGATAACTTGGAACACATTGTGTTACAAAAGAAAAGTAAGGCAAAAGAAGAAAATGCTGTACAGACTAACATCTGACCAAGACCTCTTTCACACTAATGTTAATATATCATCCACTGGTATGTAAGCTAACTGCCTTTTCAACAGGAGGTTGTGGAGTTGAGTAGGAATGGTGTGCTGATATGGTCTGAGAAGGCGGGGTGTATGGTGCTGTGTCCATCACTTAGGCAAACCTCTGGTCTAAAACTATCTGTTTATACATTAACTCTTAGCTCTCCAAAATACTTTGGCGCTCGCTTTATCTCTCCATCCGAGGAGAGAGTGGCAGCGTGGTGGTAGTCAAGGTGCTAGGCTGACTAATCCCAACTGTTATAACGACAACCTGGAGAGAGAGAGAGAGAGAGAGAGAGAGAGAGGGGAGTGCAATCACCAATTATCTCGGCGCGTGGCATTTGTAGTTCAAACGGTTAGAGATCACACGTCACGAGTTTGACAGCTTCACACGCCAAATCAGGTTGTTGAGCGCGATGAGTGGCCCCGGGCGTCATTCCGCCGTTTGAAGGAGATTAGCGCGCCCACCACCCATCTCACACACATCTCCCCAAAGGTCTAGAGAGCTCTCGGGACTCCCCTTCACGCGCCCTAATCCGCGCCTCATACCCAGAATCTACCTGCCCGCGAAATGGTGAGTATCCTGTCACAGCCAGGGTCCACTACAAGTATTTTCTAATGTCTGTTGGTGTCTTATAAGTTGCTGTCAGAGCCTTCATAACGCTTCTTTTAGTAGCCCATCGTACGGGTCGACATTACCTGTAGATAAGCATAAAGCCAGTAACTGTGTGCGCATTAAATACCCTTGTTGTCAAATGTCTTTGCTTTAATCACGCCATTCGGCTTTATCAGAGCTAGCGCTTACGGACGTTTTTCTCTCATGCGTAACGGGATGAATGTGCGTTCACAATGATAATTAAGAGCAACAGGTGCTTTTCGCGTGCAGAGGGCTCAGAGACAACTTACATCAGTTACAGAAGTGCAGCGCAAGTGTTTGGATATGTGTTATTTTCACGCAGATTTGGACTGTCGTCAGCTAAACTAAATCTGGTAAATAGAAATGTTTGTTATGGTATCTCATTGATCAATTGCAGATACTCTCAAAATGCAAAATTATTGAGAGGTTTTCTCGGCGACATTTACAGATTTGCAACATATTGATTATCACTTTTAATTATGATTTCATCGCAATACCTGCCTACTGGATAGTTGACATTTTAAAGTAGACTAGACCACATTAATGCCACCTATGCATGCTGTCGTTTAAGAACAAAAATGTCCACTTTTGTTAACCCTCACAACTACATCGGCCCACCAGCTGCATGTGTTGGTGTTGCACTTGTCGGCTTGTCTCATATTGTTCTGCCACTCTTTCTGTTTGTTCTTAGAGCACTGTCCTCTCCTGCCAAGATTTGCGCTTTGTGGGGGGGCAGCGCTACAACTGCCCCTACTCCGCCTCCACGTCAGCTGAGCCCAGTGTTGACGTTTCCACGGAAACACTGGTCTCCCTCTGGGACGCCAGTCCCCGGGACAACGCGCTGTGCCAGCAGCACGAGCCGCCGCTGCGGGGTAAGTGCTGCAATATCCCGGGATAAGCGGCGCGAGACTATCCCCGGCTGTGCGCGCTGTTGTCAAACTGGAATTTTTCCATCTGGAATTTACAAATAGGCGCTGATGTTTTTTTCTGGTCTTTGTCACACTCGAGATGCCGAGTGCTTTTTTCAAAAGGTTTTTCTTTCTCTCTCTCTCTCACTCTCTGGCGAAGTAGTTTTGATGCCTACAATTAGAGTTCCTTGGCAGCTTGATCCGTGCAGTATGCGGTGGAAATGCCAGCCTCAAACTGCCAGTTGTCTTTCTTGTTTGCTGTTGTCCATTCATGAAGCGATTGTGTGTTATTAGGGTTTTCACCTTGATTCCTCTCTCTGACAGAACTGCAGTATTCGGACCATGGCGACCTTTCACACCAGACATGGCCAGAGCTTCTCTCTCCACACCTTCAAAGGAACAAGCAGGTGGATATGTAATTTTTGAACATACATCTGTTTATTATTTGTGTATGTTTGCCTTTTTGGCTGAGGTTAATATACCTGCATTAACATAAACCATTATGAACATAGCTATAAACTTTCAAATGATTGTCCTGTGTGTGGTGTGTGTGTGCAGCTACAGGACACGTTACTGCAGAGAGAGGAGGAGTTGGGGATAGTCAAACTAGCGTGGTGTCTGTGTGTTTGTGTGTGTTCAGCTACAGGACACGTTACTGCAGAGAGAGGAGGAGTTGGGGATAGTCAAACTAGCGTGGTGTCTGTGTGTTTGTGTGTGTTCAGCTGCAGGACACGTTACTGCAGAGAGAGGAGGAGTTGGGGATAGTCAAACTAGCGTGGTGTCTGTGTGTTTGTGTGTGTTCAGCTGCAGGACACGTTACTGCAGAGAGAGGAGGAGTTGGGGATAGTCAAACTAGCGTGGTGTCTGTGTGTTTGTGTGTGTTCAGCTGCAGGACACGTTACTGCAGAGAGAGGAGGAGTTGGGGATAGTCAAACTAGCGTGGTGTCTGTGTGTTTGTGTGTGTTCAGCTGCAGGACACGTTACTGCAGAGAGAGGAGGAGTTGGGGATAGTCAAACTAGCGTGGTGTCTGTGTGTTTGTGTGTGTTCAGCTGCAGGACACGTTACTGCAGAGAGAGGAGGAGTTGGGGATAGTCAAACTAGCGTGGTGTCTGTGTGTTTGTGTGTGTTCAGCTGCAGGACACGTTACTGCAGAGAGAGGAGGAGTTGGGGATAGTCAAACTAGCGTGGTGTCTGTGTGTTTGTGTGTGTTCAGCTGCAGGACACGTTACTGCAGAGAGAGGAGGAGTTGGGGATAGTCAAACTAGCGTGGTGTCTGTGTGTTTGTGTGTGTTCAGCTGCAGGACACGTTACTGCAGAGAGAGGAGGAGCTGGCCAAGCTTCACGAGGAGAACCACAAACTGCGGGAGTTCCTGAGCTCCTCCTACGTCAGAGGTCTGGAGGAGAGGCGAAAGGTGACTGGATATTACGTGGATTTTAGATGTGTTTTGACCTGTAATTTGGTTTGTTGAAAGATTTTTAGCCTCTCCTCTTGCCCCTGTTTCTCTCTCAAACAGAAGTAGCAATCTTTGTAAATCTTAACCTTGAGTCTTAAATTACTACGCTTCTTTTCTTTCTTTCTTTATTAAATGTCTTTTATTTACTGTATACTTATTTTACTTTTATCTTTTGATGCATTCCCACTTATTTTATCTTTTATGCTTTTACATGTTCTTTGTTTTTATTTTTGTTAAGCACATTGAACTGCCGTTGTGTATGAAATGCACTATACAAATCAACTTGCCTTGCCCTGCCTTAACCATGGTGTCTATCTGCTTCTCTGCTCTCCTCTCCTTTCTTTTTCTCTCCTCTCCTCTCCTCTCCTCTCCTCTCCTCTGTCTTGTAGAAGCTGCTCTATGCCCCCAGTCGTCACAGGAAGCGCCGTCAGCAGGCAGGTTTGGGGGGGCAAGGGCCCGGTTTGGAGGGCCGAGGGCCCGGTGGGATGGTTCTGGGGGGCGTGTCCAAGCGGACCTGCCGGAACCTGTCGCTGGAGTTCTGCTCGGCCGAGGAACTGGCCGCCACCCCCCCGCTGGACTCCTGGGTTCTGGAGACTCTGGGCCTGAAGGACCAGGACACCATCGACCCCGAGTCCAGCTTTGGCAGTCGAGTCCCCGTCGCCGTCCCCAACCCCCCGCCACCGGGCTACAGCCCAGCCTCCGACCCCCCCTCCGCCACCTACAGCCCCCCCCTGGCCTCCGCCACCTACAGCCCCCCCCTGGCCTCCGCCACCTACACCTCCCCCCCCTCCGCCACCTACAGCCCCCCCCTGGCCTCCACCTGTGACCTCAGTGCCATCATGGCCTCTCCCGGCAGCTTCGGCTGCAACCTGCAGGCCTCGGGCAGCTACGACCGCGCCGCAGACTCCTTCGCCAGCCACGCCTCCGCCCTGAGCTCGCAGGGGTCAGAGTTCAGCCCCAGCGCTGAGATGCCCCCTATGTACGCCCCCACGGCGACCCCCCCAGCCCCGCACCCCCACCGGCTGCTCTCCCCCTCCCCCTGCGAGCACCTGGCCCCCGTGGCAGCCTCCACCCCCCAGCGCTCCTCTCGGCTGCGGTGCCGCAGTGGCTCCCCCGGGCCAGCGGGGGGCAGTGGCGAGCAGTGCTCCCCGGCGCACGGAAGGGGTGAGCTGGCCTTCAGCATGCTCCTCAGCCCTCACAGCAGCGTGCGCACACACAGCTTCCCCCAGGGCCAGGCCTTTGTGCGCAAGGACACCCAGGGCGGGTGGAAGTTCACCTGGGTGCCCAAGCAGTGTGCGTAGGTGTCTGCAGCCAGCCCCCCTGGATGTGGTAGGACCACATAGACTCATTCTTACAAAGGAGTGTACAGGTGTTTCTACTGGCTGTACGACAGCAAGACTACTATTTCTTAATGAGTTTTGTTTGTGTTTTGTACGGTTTGTATGTGTATTGTATGGTGTGTGTGTGTGTGTGTGTGTGTGAGGGACAAACTGTGTCACCCTCTACCCTTTAAGGGAAATTACTTGCCAATTAAACTGCCTTGTACCTGATTGTGGATGATTATTTAGGTGTGTCTGTGTGTGTCTTTGTGTATAAGTATGTTCTGTATAAGTTGGTCAAAAATGACAGCCACAACAGTAAACCATCCCAGCCAAACCAGTTTAAAATGACAGCCATTACAGCTAAATCGCAGCCTTATACCAGTTCAACATGACAGCCACAACAGTTTAAAATGACAGCCACAACAGTTAAAAATAACAGCCACAACAGTTTAAAATGACAGCTACAACAGTTTAAAATGACAGCCAAACCACTTAAAATGACAGCCACAACAGTTTAAAATGACAGCCACAGCAATAAAATTACAGGCAATTATTGATGTATGCACTGAGCTAACACACACACAGAGCCACACACACACAGAGCCACACACACACATAATGACACGATCTGTGTGTCAAGGCTACATGTGTTCAGCAGCAGACGGGATCAATGATCCTGGCTCCAGACCAGCCCTCCTTACCTGGGCCAGGTACACAGCCTTACAGACATCTAGTTACCTGGGCCAGGTACACAGCCCTACAGACAGAACTGACATAGACAGAGTTACGTGGGCCAGGTACACAGCCTTACAGACATCCAGTCACCTGGGCCAGGTACACAGCCCTACAGACAGAACTCACATAGACAGAGTTATCTGGGCCAGGTACACAGCCTTACAGACATCTAGTTACCTGGGCCAGGTACACAGCCCTACAGACAGAACTCACATAGACAGAGTTACCTGGGCCAGGTACACAGCCTTACAAACATCTAGTTACCTGGGCCAGGTACACAGCCCTACAGACAGAACTCACATAGACAGAGTTACGTGGGCCAGGTACACAGCCTTACAGACATCCAGTCACCTGGGCCAGGTACACAGCCCTACAGACAGAACTCACATAGACAGAGTTACCTGGGCCAGGTACACAGCCTTACAGACAGAACTCTCATAGACAGAGTTATCTGGGCCAGGTACACAGCCTTACAGACAGAACTCACATTGACAGAGTTACCTGGGCCAGGTGCACAGCCTTACAGACATCCAGTCACCAGGGCCAGGTACACAGCCTACAGACATCCAGTCACCTATGGCGTATGCTTTTGCTGTGTTAACCCACTCAACAATTGTGTTTTTAATAAAAGAGCATCAGGAGTTATTAGCAAAAATGCATTTTGCCCATAATGGCCTGGCCAGACATGGCAGACACACTGCCCGGCAGACAGGCCTCTAGATCCAGAGGTAACCACGAGCATGTTATGACCAAACCACACAATGCTTTGACCCCCTATGATAACTTTGTTACCAGAATGCCAATGTCCAAGCTGTGATGTGTTACTAAAGCCTCTCTGTAACGTCGTAGTAATGTTGTAATGTTGTAGTTAAGTCTTTTTTTATTCACAGCAAGTTCGGTGATGGCTAAAGGTACGATGACTGCTAAAAGTACAGTAACCGCTAGAGGGCTATGAAGCATTTTCATGTTTCATCCGGGCTACTAACTTAACATTTTGCTAGAACCAAACTTGTTTGCTTAACCTTTTTAACTCCACAATCCTACTGAGCCATTGGTGCTAATGACTAGCATTATAGTGGGCCTCGGTCTGCATAATAATACAGACTGACAAAGATAATATTGCCTTATCCCACTAGGAAATGCCAAATATGATTATTGGCACTTTCGCTCATGGCCAGGCGAAGGCAAAGAGTGTGGGATTGACGGATTTAAAAGTGCTCTCCTTTTCTGCTGATTGATGGATGAGGAGCCAGATCCCAAACACACACAAAGGTGATACCTGTATCACACCCCGGTAGCACCTGTGTCCTCTCCTCCTCCTCCTCCTCCTCCCCTCTCCCTCCTTCTCTCCCTCCTTCCCTCCCTTTCTCTGCCTCTCCGCTACTTTAACCACCATTCTCCCGCCGCCCTGCACAAAAGAGGGGGCCGGCTTCCCCCACGGGACCCAGCCGTTCCACCCCCACCCCCCCCGACCGCCAAATCCACCCCCACCCCCCCACCCCCCTTTCCCAGGTAGATACAGGCCTTCCACCCTCAGGGGGATCTGTGCTGGGATACCTAACCCACTATCACCCTGTCTCTCTCTCTCACACCCACACACACACACACACACACACACACACACGCACACACACACACTCACACACACAGCCAGTATACATGGACATTTTTACATACATTCATACTTTTATACATGCAGACATATATACATACATACACACATAATGTATATGTATGTAATCACATCATACACACAAACATGACACACACATAATGGGAGAGTTAGAGAGATACAGACTATACACATGCAATCAGACAGGCCATGACACACACACACACACACCATATCATGGCTGTTTCTCAGCCGTATGAGTGTATCTGTGTGTGTGCGTGTGTGTGTGTGTCTGTGTGTGTGTGTGTGTGTGTGTGTGTGTGTGCGTGTGTCTCTGGGGAGGGGTGTGAGGCTGAAGAGAAAGTTGTGTTGCGGAGTTAGCCGAGGGGGGGGCTGAGCGGA
>CM050215.1:20645467-20647967 GCA_027475355.1 Coilia nasus
AATGTATACAATCCTAACATGTGCCGACTGTTCTAAATTCAAACTAGCATGCTAATGAGTGGCGTTCAGTGATGTATGTATGTAGACAATACTAATATGTGATGGCTGTTCTAAATTATAACTAGCATGCTTAAGAGTGGGTTTAAATAATGTATATGTAGACAATGCTAATATGTGATGGCTGTTCTAAATTAAAACTAGCATGCTTAAGAGTGGGTTTAAGTAATGTATATGTAGACAATGCTAACATGTGATGGCTGTTCTAAACTAAAACCAGCATGCTAAAGAGTGGGTCTAAATAATCTATGTGTAGACAATGCTAATATGTGATGGCTGTTCTAAACTAAAACTAGCATGCTAAAGAGTGGGTTTAAGTAATGTATATGTAGACAATGCTAATATGTGATGGCTGTTCTAAA
Source organism: Coilia nasus (assembly GCA_027475355.1). Taxonomy (NCBI): domain Eukaryota; kingdom Metazoa; phylum Chordata; class Actinopteri; order Clupeiformes; family Engraulidae; genus Coilia; species Coilia nasus. Next base: position 20,645,887 of record CM050215.1, read on the forward strand.
CTAAAACTAGCATGCTAAAGAGTGGGTTTAAGTAATGTATATGTAGACAATGCTAATATGTGATGGCTGTTCTAAACTAAAACTAGCATGCTAAAGAGTGGGTTTAAATAATGTATATGTAGACAGTGCTAATATGTGATGGCTGTTCTAAACTAAAACTAGCATGCTAAAGAGTGGGTAAGTAATGTATACTATTCTTACATGTGCCGACTGTTCTAAATTCAAACTAGCATGCTAATGAGTGGCGTTCAGTGATGTATGTATGTAGACAATACTAATATATGATGGCTGTTCTAAATTCAAACTAGCATGCTTAAGAGTGGGTTTAAGTAATGTATACAATGCTAACATGGCTCACACACAGCTGCTCCTCCACCCCACTCCTGTCGACCCCGGGTTGAGCTGAACATCCTAGTATCATATGATAAAATATTGTGCATTAGGAACATACACCAGGTTGAGCTGAACATCCTAGTGTCATATGGTAAAATATTGTGCATTAGGACCACACACCAGGTTGAGCTGAACAAAGCACATTTACAGTTTTTCTCAATTGTTTAAACACAATTCCTTGTACTTCAGACACAATGACCACAACATGTAACTCATGCACCAACCCCATGAACCAATTCTGCTAAACTATAAACACAATTCCTGCTTTACACTCAAATTGCAGTTCTAAAACACACTTTTTTCAAAACACTATAGACAAAAATCTCTTGTTTTCACAAGGAACACACAGTGATTCAAAATTCTAAAGTCAATTACCCTACTATGCACACTGACTCATCACATTGGCAAACACCTGTCACACAGCTTTACAATTAGCTATCAGAGCTTTGGAAGAGGCAGAGCCACAGCTAGAGGAGTGAGAGTAAGAGGAGAAGGACGGGGAGGACGGGGAGGACCCGAACGAGGATGAGAAAGGACCGTAATCTCTGATGAGATCAGAGCCATTTTGGTTGACCATTTGGTCAACGAAATTATTTTACAGTAGTTGTTTAGTTGTTTACGTATCTCTCTCCATATTCTGCAATCCTCAACCCAATTGAGGATTTTTTTTTGACTGGAGATGAAAGTGTATGACCAAAATCCACAAATGCGTGTACCCTTTCTCTAAGCTATGGAAGACGCATGTGGAAATATAGCAATTGATGCTTTTCATGGATGGATTCGCTGCTAGGCCAGGAAAAACATTGCATGTGATGTGGATGAGGTGTTGTGGCCACACAAAAACAGAAGAAAGGATGCAGCGTAATTGTTTTTTGTAACTGTATAGGCTACAGTAAATTCTTCTGTTCTATTGTATGTAGACCACTGTAGGTGCCACTTTGTGTTGATTGGGATGCACAGTGTGTACACTGTTTTTGTGGGAAAAATAAAATATATTTGTAACAATGTATATGTGCGTTCTGAGTATAAAAACAATATTCTAAAATATAGCACACTTATGTATGTACTGTCTGTAGCAAGTGTAACACTGAACAAAAAAGGTCTAAATCATTATGATGAATGGAGAAGAAGTGTTTTCCATTTATCATAGTGGTTTACATTAAGCACATCAGGGTTCAACTGGTTGTTATAAATGTCTATTCATATGATGGTTTGTGTGTGTCATTTGACAACAAAATAGCATTTTGAGAGGAAATAATACTGTTTTGAATGCAAAGTTTCATTTTGCAGGAGAAGTGAGTGGTTTTGCTCATTGTGTGTGTGTTTTTTTGACTTATGTGTAGAGTTCTGAGAGTATGAGGCATGCTTTCAGGAAATGTGTTTAAACAATTGAGAAAAACTGTAAATGCCTAATAACCTTAACAAAGCTGGTTGTGGTGATTACAGTTTTTCTCAATTGCTAAAACACAAACACCTACTGGTTGAACAACTTTCCCAATTGCTTGAATTATTTCTCAGAACTCTTCACCCTTTTGTCAATACCTTGAACAATTTTCACATAGTAGAACACAATTTGCAAAACTCATTGATGCGTCTTTGCAAAACTCTAAGCACAATCTCATTGTTAAAGCACATGTTGCATTCTTAGATACATGCAATGCAAAATGGTGAACATACATCTCACCTTT
>CM050215.1:20655467-20740467 GCA_027475355.1 Coilia nasus
TATTATTATTATTATTATTATTATTATTATTATTATTATTATTATTATTATTATTATTATTATTATTATTATTATTATATGGTCTCCCACTCAGTGGATGCTATGTGCTGCAGCCTGTGCAGTGGCCTCAACATTTGTCCTTTACCACCACCTGGTGGCCAGCATCCTGAAATGCACCTTCACACCTGCTTTTTGTGTGTGTGTTTTTTAAACCACTGTGTGTAATGACCCAAAAGTATCTTAGCAAGCACTAGTGTACTTGCCCCAAGGTATTTCCCTGCACTGAAGATAAGAGCTGTTAGGCTAAACGAGAAGAGCTGTTGCTTGCTGTATGTAATGCTCCAGAACTGTCTCAGCAACATTAAAGGGAAGAGCTGTTTAGATTCTCTTAGAGCGAATCTGTGGTGCCTCAGAGAGTCCTTCCAAGCCTCCTTTGGAATTGGGTTCAGCTTGTCATCAAGGACAGGAGGAAACAGCCTGTGCTGTGAGGATGTCAGTGTGATCAGGGACAGGAGGAAACAGCCTGTGCTGTGAGGATGTCAGTGTGAACACAGACTGGCTGCTGCTGCTACGCATAACCAAAGGTGGACAAACTGGCTTGAAAAAGTAAAAGTACTGCCATATGTGCCTTTTGCCTGTGCGCCTAACACAGGTGATTTTACTAATTAGCTCCTCTGACTGAAGAGGTGTGCTAAGTAGGATCAGTTCAGTGAATTGGCTGGAACAGATACGTGACAGGAGTTTTACTTTCTGAACCCGGGATGTCCGCCTCTGCCCACACACATACTCAGAAGTCTACTTATTTGTAGAACCTGTTGTGCAACACTATTGAAAACGCTATCATACCAGAGCACAGTTAAGTTGTAGCCACAAGCAATTGAGTAATCAGGTTGGCATTTTCACACAATACAGCAGGGGTGGAGCTATGGGGTGGCTTTTGGGGCTGAAGCCCCGAATCTCACGTCAAAAGCCCCGAATCTTTTTAAGCTTTAAAAAATCATGACAACCCTGAGAATATGCTCCCTGTAAATTACATTAAAACTGATTAATAGCCTACAACAAAACCCACATTTCCCTCATTCTTAAAATACTGTTATTCTAACGTGACACAACTAGAAAAATAGAATCCCACTAAAACAAGGGCGTGCATGTCTTCTAATTCTAAACATTAACGTCTCCTTTGTACAGTCTACGCTCGTCTGTCAGAACTCGTCTGTCTTCCTTCAACCATGGACATAAGACATTTCTTTAAAAAAAACTACTGGTACCTTGTCATCAGCAGCAGCCAGTAAGTTGTCACACTTTTCAGGTCAGTGATTAAAATGTTATTTTGGGTTAGCACGGCAGTCTTGACGTTTGGTAGGCTACTAGCCACGGCTTGGCTGTTTTCATCGGCTAGCTAGGCTGCTATAATAATTCTAGCCTGGTAAACCAGCTCCTCGTTCTTCTTTCTATTTATGCCACTTCTAACATACAAAAAAAGCAAACAAGTAATTCATCTCTGCAGTCCCAGTTTGAATCTACTGAAAGTTAGTATAACATGAGTCTCAATTTTGCTATTGTTTACATAAGAATCTCTAGAAGTCAGCAATGAAGTGGTTATTGTTTCTTTCCATATTGTCTTGTGCAGGCCATGCAACTTAGAATATAGGCTATGAATTAGAAGGGTTTAGGATTTGACATGTCTAACAGATCCCTCTAAAATGGACTAGAATGCAGGAAATTGCATCTAAGAAATCCAACATTTTCTGGGGGAGGAGCCCCTAGAATACCCCCCCGGGCTAAGCCCCAGATGTTCACAACCTCTTGCTCCGCCTCTGCAATACAGTGGAAAGAAATTAATTGTTTTCCCTCTCTGCTGTGGGCAGGACTTGGCCCTGGCTTTGTAGCACAACCAAACTGGCTTTTGCCAAACTGGTTTCACAAGCATGCCAGTAATTCAGTAGGTTCAGCGTCATTAGGTTCTAGAAATGCAACATGGGTGAAAAACAACCCATCAGGATGAAGAGGGAAATGTGATATGTTTGTGCAATTGACTTCTAGGACCAGGACTAGGGCAGGAGTATCTGTAGTTTTGCTTAAGTAATGGGGTTGCTTACTCTGTTGTGGACCTCTGCCCATACTGGCCCAGGCTGTTCATCTGGCCTTTGAGTCATCCGCCAGCTTCACAGGCTGCTGTAAGGGAGTTTCATTAACCTTTGTATTGTAAAACTGTTTATCATTGAATTAAATGCCAGACATAGCCTACAGCAACTTCATTACTAGAGTCCAACTTTTTTGTCCCATTCATCACCATGTTTTCACATATTATTTAAAAATTACATTGCATGGGTAGCAGCACGCTGCACCAAAGTTGTCTTTGTTGAAGAACCATACCATTGAGAAAATATGACAGGAACATGCATTCCATTCATACGTGGTCAAATCACATAAGAAGTCGGTTATCCTCCATTTTAGCATCGGCATAATGTAGCGACGTAGGCAGCACTCAGTTATTAATCGCAATGTGCTCTAGCTCGGTTAAGCCGCGAAAATGTCCCCAGGGCCATACTGTAGGTTTAAACGATCTTGGAAGATGTCACAGCGGGGAGTGGCGAAAATACAAATACATCAAAAGTGAATCAGAACTTGTCTAGTCATTTTGTCAGCGCCTTCGACAAGGTAGGATTGGGGAAATTCTTACATTCATTTACATTACATTACATTACATTACACTTAGCAGACGCTTTTATCCAAAGCGACTTACAAAAGGAGGACAGCTATTATAATAATGTAGGTAAACATTTGAATCAATATGTTCAATTGAAAGAGAAGTTCTGGAGGCAGGTTATGACAGGATATTAGACCAAAGATATTACAGGTAGCCTTTCAGCTTTAGCATATCCATTGTGAATAAGCTACACAGTGGTTTATCAGAATGGGTCTTTGCCGAGACCTGAAAAGATTAAATAATTCACGCCATCGGACGGCACTGATGTTCTGATTAGTGATAAAGCCGTATCGGATACATGAGTAGGGGAGACCGGGGCTGGTTGGATCAGGGGCAGGTTGAATCAGTGTTATTTTCCAAGCCACTATAGGGTGCTTAGACACAATTCCAACACTAAAATGATGCCCATTAGGACCAGAGTAAGTCAAGTTATGTAAGAAGTCTCAAGGTCATTAACCCTTTAGGTGAGTAAAACTTTTTAGTTTTGGGGGGTCAATTCCTGGATTTTATACCTTCCACTTAACTCCAAGAAGGGTAACAGTTAGGGATTTAAAAAAAAAAAACTTGTTTTAAATGATTGTCAAGGGACTCAGCTATAATGTAAAATAAAGTTTGAGATCCTGAGATGACTAATGGTAGCAGGCTAACAGTGTTTGTGGAAAAATCTGTACCTCATTGTGGGCGGGGTTGGTTGGCACACTAATTTTGGGGCTGGTTGGCTCAACAGTTTACATGAGAAAGGCCCATTGGTACTCATAAAAATGAGCATTTTATACAGGGTGTTTAAAAAAATGACATAATTTAAAATGAGAATATTAAAAAAAGTGGATTAGGCATAATTGTAATTATTATTATACATTTTCAATTATAATTCAAATACAACCCTATTTGGTAACACTTTATAATAACTACTCCCTATAAATCATGTATAATGTATTTGCAAACACTGAATTAACCCTTTGTTCATCATTTTTAACCATTATTTTCACATTATTTGTCATCCATAAATCAGTTATAAACATATTTATATTCTGTCTGCTTCTCTGTTGGCTGTTTGTCAGTATAAAAGATGAAAAGAGGCATGTACATCCAAAAAATATATAATCACAGGTTCTAGAGTTGACTTTTCAGGTAACCATATGATTAGGCTACACGTTTTCAGTCATTTATTGAGTGAACTGTATTTATTTTACATTAGCTTATATGTGAGCCAACCAACCCCGCCTACCTGAGCCAACCAACCCCGTGCTGGGGCAGGTTGGCACAATTTCTCAAAGCCAGTTATATCATACATTACTCGAAACAAGAAATATTTAGTTGACATTGTATATACCTGTTTTATAGATGAGATATTGAGCTTTCAGTCAATCACACTTTGACAGCTATAACACACTGTAAGACGGAGAAATATAACGGAGTGTGAAAAGTGATCCTACCAGCCCCGGTCTCCCCTAGGCCTGATTATACATTTGCGTAGTTGATGATGATCTGATTAGTAATAAAACTATATGAGACACCAGAGTGATAATTCAATTGCGTAGTTGTTGGCCACCTGTTTGGTGCGTCCGTGAGAACATAAATCACTTCTGGTCCGGGGAAGCACAATTAGTGTATTGATGTTATAAATATATCTGTTAAAATGAAGACATTCTCGGTCAGATATCAGATTACTGATTCAAATATCAAAATCTTGGATATCAGAATCAAAGAAGTTGACGAGAATAAACATGAATGAAGTTATTAAGTCAGTAAATGCACATAATAGAGCACCAAAATGCCTGTCTTCGAGTGGAAACGTTTAAAATATTTTTCTTTATTTTGACTTTTAGACCCCACCATGAGTCTCCTCCTGGCGTGTGAAGGGGGGGACACTGATCCCGACTCGGACGCCCGTTTAAAACAGCAGAAAAATGCGACTGGAGCAGGACAGCGGGGTGAGGCTGTGGAGAGCGGAGAGGGAGATCTGGTGAAACCTGAGGCCTTCACTGAGAAGAACACAGGAGCTCTGGTTGTACGTGACTCGGAGGAACACACTGGCACCAGCGCTCAACCTGTGGGCAGCAGGTAATGATGCCTCAGACTTTATTCATGTTTCAGTCAACCTTTTAAAATACAATAAAATCATTGTTAAATTTACCAAACCAACATAAACTTTTTCCGGTTCTGGTTGAATAGTTTATTCTCTTAATATTTGTAATTTTGTAACAGTAACTTACATAGTAATTGTCATGGGCTAGGGGTTTCCCAAGACAATAAAAGAGGACGGAGGAGTACTCAAAGTGAAGTTACATTTATTAAACAAGAAAAAGGTTGAACAAAACTAGACTAAAGTATACGTGGGAATTAATCAGTGGTAAGTGGTGTAGTGTTGGCTGGTGTTGGTTGTGTGTAATGTGAAGCGTGCATGTTGGATGTTACAATCAGAAAGAAAATGAAAAGCAGCAGCCAGGTAGCTGGCGAATGCCAGCCAGGAGAGAACGAACAGACATCTGAGGCGCTTCTTATAGGGATCAGCCATGCCTGTGCACCGGTGCCGCTGATCAGATTTAACACAGCCACGCCCCAACATCAGACCTGCTTACAAAAGCCAGTAATGTCACAGGTTGGCCACTAGGGCCATCACAGTAATGTAACATTTTTAGCCATGCCAGCACTATATTGTAGTTATTGAATATGGAGATAATGCCTCTGTGAGCCAAAAGCAACGACATTTCATTTTAAGATGTGCACAAATGGTGTGTGTGCTGAATGACACTAAAGCAAGTCAAGTCAGTAGATGGATGTTGGTGTTAAATTTGCTTCTTTTCAGTATAACCAATACAAGACCATGGCTATAAATTTTAGGTGACATGAACACAAAATATTGTGTAGCATCCATTACATGTCATTACAGTAGCCTAGACCACCAAAGACAGGGACCAGAGAAATGTTATTTTAGTACACTATATTGCTTGCAATACGGTATATTGACAAATGAACACTCTTGAGTCTATGTCAAGATAATTTAAACCCTTTGAACAGTTCAGTTGTGTTCCATGGGTGTAAGTGAATTTGGCAACTGTTGGAAACTGTTGGTTTATCACATGATGTCTTCATCACAATTAAAAGGGCTGAATTTTAGGAAAGAGAATGTAGCTAGTTGGTTTATTTTTGGCTTTCATTTCAGAGGCAAAACACAAATGGCGATCAAGCTGAAATAAAATAATTAACAGAAATATTCCTCATTACAACTATGTTTTATTATTTTTTATTTTTTTGTGATTACCGCCATATTGTATTTCCAAAATGTTTTTGTGTGTGTTTCATTGTGCTCAAGCAGGTCAGAATCCTCCACAACTGCCCTTGGACTCCAACCCCATAGGCCCAGCTCCCCAACTGCCCTTGGACTCCAACCCCGTAGGCCCAGCTCCCCAACTGCCCTTGGACTCCAACCCCATAGGCCCAGCTCCCCAACTGCCCTTGGACTCCAACCCCGTAGGCCCAGCTCCCCAACTGCCCTTGGACTCCAACCCCGTAGGCCCAGCTCCCCAACTGCCCTTGTACTCCAACCCCGTAGGCCCAGCTCCCCAACTGCCCTTGGACTCCAACCCCATAGGCCCAGCTCCCCAACTGCCCTTGGACTCCAACCCCATAGGCCCAGCTCCCCAGCTCCCAGTGCACAACCCCATAGGCCCAGCTCCCCAGCTCCCAGTGCACAACCCCATAGGCCCAGCTCCCCAGTGGCCAGTGTACAACCCCATAGGCCCAGCTCCCCAGTGGCCAGTGTACTGTCCATGAGGACTACTGACTCTAAGGATTTGGATGTTAACTTCAGGTGATTTATTTCTCGTTCTCCTTATTTCAAATTTGGCATCACCCTTCAAACACTGTCCACAGTGGCGTACATGTTCTGGTCCTGTGTATAATGTATTTCAAACCTGTGCACACCAAATACACAGCATGTGTCCTGCACCTTGGTTATGTCTTCTCAGGATTCTTTAATGGATATTTCTATTTCAAGTAACGTGCTGAAAATACCTGCAACACTTACTGTATGTTAAAATATATTATGAACACATTAAGTCAAATCTAGTGTTCGCTGAGGGTTGGACCAGATCAGAAGAAATTGACAAAAATTACAATAAAATAATAATAATAACAACAATAATAATAAAACACTTCTCGTGTTGACCCTTGTCCTGTAAAACATAACAGGACATTTTAGATGTTTTGTAAGTTTATCTTTTTTCTCTTTTTTAGATTGTCAGCATCCTTCCCCCCTTCCTTGGATTTCCAAGATAGACTGTCCCCGGTGTCCTGTACCGACAGCAATGACTCTAAGGATCAAGATATTTACTTTAGAAGAGAAGATGCTACTGCCATAAGGTGATTTTTACTGTAGTTCAGAATGTAGTTTACAGCCTTCAAGACTTCTCAACTGAACTAATGCTTTTTTCATTTGACTGAATTTGTGCTTATCTAAACTGACTTGTTTCTTGTTTGAACTGATTTTAATATTGATACACCACTCACCAATTATCTAGGCATATTTAAAAAGTTAAATATATCGCCTATGTCAATATATCTGCTATGTCATTAAATATATCTCCTGATTTTTGTAGATCAACAAATATAGGTCAAGGTATAGGTAGCTGACACCAAGGGCGTAGAATTGGCATGGACGAAGGTGACGCGTCCCCACCAATATCCAGCAATCATTGATTCGTCCCCACCAATAATTTCAGCCCCTTAAAAAAAAAGACGATTTGTCAACGTCTCATCAGAAATTGGTAAATTATGTTTTCTACTGAAATCCTAACACATATGATCAATGTGATTGGCTGTGCCCTGCTTTCACGTGAGACTCGGTTTGGTGATAGCAGCGCCAAAACTAAGCAGACTTGTCCAAAGGGAGTGGCAAGTAAAGTGGCGAGTGGTGAGCGATATCAGCTAAAAAGAAGGTGGACATAAGGAGTTACTTTTCAAAGAAACCTGTAAGTCACAAAGTCAATATCTCTACTGAAATGAGTCCCATAACAACGTTAATGACAACTAGGCTTTGGCACACAGCATGCCTACAAAAGGCTAAAATCCTCTGTAGCAGCTATTCATAACATGCACAACACAAATGTCAACTGTCAATTTTCTTACGGAAATTATTAGCGTACAGTGGCTGTTAAATTGACATGTTTAACGTTAGAACTTTGGTGACACAATCATTTTTTTTTCTAATGGTAACGTTACTGACTTTGCAGTGCAGTTGGTACAAATTGTTTAGAAAATGCACTGTACAAACGTTAATGATGATTTCAAGGTTATGCAGTGCTCCATCTACTTTTTTTGTTGCTGATGTATGAGACCTGTTTCATTTGCACCATGGTTGAATTCAACTGAAATCTAAGTACTTATTTGTCAGTGATCGGTTTAACATTAACTTAACATTCGATACTTCGTGGTGTAGGTGATTGGTTTTGGGGGGGGGGGTGCCCCTGGCAAAGGCACACTTTATTGTTTTTTTATTTTTCTAAATGATTATTAATATTGCTTTATTTATTTGTTTGTTGATGTAGCACTGATGTCAACCCACATTTGTCTGAGAAGACACGATGTAGTGTGTGTTCAAAGACAGCGGTGAAGTCCTGCCTGACCTGCTGTACTTCCTACTGTGGTGATCATGTGAAACACCACTACACATCTCCAGACCTGCAGAAACACACTCTAGTGGAGGCTGGAGACCTGAAGAAGAGACTCTGTGAACGACACCACAGAGTTCTGGAGATTTTCTGTGCAACTGACCAGATGGCCATTTGCACATTATGCATGTTTGATCACATTGGACACAACCTCTATCCCTTAACTGACAATGAATCACAGGTACGGCTTAAGTTGTTTTGGTGCCACGTACATACACAAATTAATCATATACTATGACTGCCATTTTATTTCATATTACATTGTTTTCAACAGTCAACAAATTTAAAAAGCCCAGTGAACAAAGGTATGTTTTCTTCCTGTGTCCTTTTTGATTGTTGTGTGCAGTACAAATGTAAAACTAGACCACTGTTACTAACACAAGATCAGACCACCGTATGTGTCACAATACAACATCTCTGCTCTGCTCCCAGACCTCCCTCCTCCTGGCCCGGTCCGGTTCACCTCTGTGACGTCTGACTCTGTGTCTCTGAGCTGGGGGTGTCCAGATGGCCTGGCAGGACCACGGAGGTTTAGAGTGGTGTGGGGATGTGGGGGAGACCAGAGGAGCCTTGAGGTGGACGGTCTGAGTGTTGATGTTGAGGGTCTGGATCCAGGGAAGGACTACAACTTCTCTGTGGTCACCCTCAGTGATGATGGGAGCCAGAGCCCCTGTGTGTCAGCCTCTGTACAAACAGGTATGATTCTACTGGAGAATCACTTTTGATGCAGATACCAAAGCATCGATTAATACAGAAATGTAATATCATACCCAAATATCACCAAGACTGATGGTTTGTCTGTGTTTGGTGTTGCTTATAGAGGTCCCACAACCCCAAAATCTGACTGTCGACACTAAATCCTCATCTGCATCAGTGACATGGACTAAACCAAAAGGGCTGGATCAGGCCTCCTTCAGCATCAGTCTTTATGCTGGTGGTGAATGCCTGAAGACAAGTATGAAGCATTGTCAGGAATGCTCCTTTGACCTACAACCTGATACTGATTATACCGTCGCCATAGCAACTGTCCTGAAAAATGGCAAGAAAAGCAAAGCCATAAGCACATCCATCAGCACAAGTAAGAATTGATTTAAGTTAAAAACAATTCACTTAATTTTAATAAGAACATCTTATTTGTGCATTCTATACCACAGTGTGGAGTTTACCCACTTGTGGATACTATTACCAAGCAGGGCTTCAGCTGTAGGCTTATTGTCCTAGTGTTTGGCAGCCTGGGACATGTACATAGGCTTGCTGTGAACGGGCTGCAACTTTATGAAGGAGAATTCAAAACACTGTGCTGAAGAATGGCAAAAAAGCGAAGACATATTTGCACCCATCAGCACAAGAGCGCTATAAAAGATTTGTCAAAAAAAAAGATTATTGTATTGTGTTTGCATATTTATGCCAACACTAGGGGCCTTTGGCCTTAAACAAGTGTGCTTGCCTCTAAAAAGGTATGTAAAAACAACTAATGAGATGGTTCACGCTTTGCAAACACTGGTCGACGCCCACTTCCAACAACAACAATTCCCATCAAATTTTAAAATGCAAAAACTGAAAGTAAACAAAATCGGTATCAATTGGTATATGTCATCTGCAGATAATGCTGACAAAAAGTTATCAAAGGATTTATCTTGAAACACCTGTTTGTAGTGTAGCGCAACTTAGTGAATTGGGTAAATGTAAACATTGGAATTATTAATTACCAATAAAATACAGTAAATGTATTTGTACAAAATGACATATTGGCTATTATCTGGAGAACGCTATGGTTTAAAACAAATTTTTTTTACTCAAAGTCCATTCAATGTCAAGCATTAAAAACACCCATCCATGCCCCCTTCCAACAAAAATAATTTTCCACAAATTTTAAAACACAGAAAGTGAAATTAAATGAACTTGTCAATTGTAGGGTAGCGAAAAATCATTGCCTTGTGGTGGTCATGCCATTTATTTGAGATAACTTGTATGTCACTACAAAGAAATGTGTGTGTTAAGTGTTTTACATGTATTGTGTGTGTGTGTGTGTAAGGTGTTCCTATTCCAGATGACCTCAAACAGTCATCGGTGACCACAACATCTGCCAATTTGACCTGGAGAGCATCACCTGAGATGAAACAAATTCCTCACAGCTTCCTGATCTCCTACCACAGCCAAGGGACTGAACCACTCACAGTTTCTTCAGATTCCTGCAGCAAGGTCATCACAGGCCTGAAGCCACACACACAGTACACCATCAGAGTGTCCACCAAGATCCAAAATGGAGGAGAGAGCCAACCTGCTACACTCACAATCACAACAGGTTGGTCTAAGCAAATGACATTATATCTGTTCAAGTCAAATCAAGGTTGTAATTTTGCCTTAAACATGAATAATAAATTGTTTACTATGGAAATGATAATTGTCCCCAACATTTTTGGAATTTGCAAATAAATTTACATCAGAAACATTGTAATGTGCACAACTAAAATCAATAACTAAAAACAACTTATTGTGGGCCTATGGCATGCCAAACAAACCATAGATTACATATAGTTGTTAATGAAGTTTAATCTGTTTCAATGCTTTCTTGTTTCACACTAGGTACTGGACAAAGTGGCTTTCTCGAAGATGTTGGACTTCTTGACGCCCTGAAAAAGAAAATGACCCTCAGCTCAGTGCTGGAGATAAGTCATAGTACAATTTGCAAACACTCTTGTCAGAGCCTAAAATACCTCCCACTTTATTATCTCAGAAAGCTTATGTGGTGTAATGCATCAAGCAATTGTGCAAGTGTTTTTGACAAGAAAACAGGTGTCACTGAAAAGGTCAATCCTCTGGACTTGACCACAGCTATCTTTCATTGTTCAGACCCCTTCCTTCAGCAAACACTGTGCTCAAAAATGTCCCAATGTCAGTTAGCTGTGCCCTTGCTGTTACCTAACTGTGATACGCAGCAGAGCACACTGATGCTGTGGGCAATGAGGGACATTGTAAAAATATTTAAACCATATCATTTAGAAGATCCAAAAAGCTCAGTGGAGTGTAGGATTGCAACAACACCTATGCCATTAGTGTCCTTTGTCAGGTTGGGAAACAGCAGCATGTCTAAATCTAAATGCCTGAATAACATCCTTAGTCATTCTCAGCAATGCAACAACACATTTGTGCACTTTGATATGGACTGTGGGAATGTCCCACGCAAGATTTCAGATGGATTGGTGGAGATCAGCTGGTACCTGCCATCAGGGATAAAAAACATTGATGTGTTCCAGCAGCCCATTGCTTTTGCTAACCTGAGAGGAGACATCAGGATGTTTGAAACACAGTTCTCTTTCCTGTGTCAGACATCTGTAGCAGTCTTTGTTTTTACTAATGATTTTGAGGAAGATGTCAGCATTCTGATCAGAAGTGACAGACCTTCTGAGCTTCATCTGGTTACACCAGGACAGGGCAGCGAGCCTAACACAGACAGCTTAACTAAGCTATTAAAGAGGCTAAATACGACTGCTGACCATGTGATTAGAAAAGGTCTTCAAAATGAAGCAGAGTTTTTTTCAACGCTTCGCTCACTTGTATGCAGCATCGTTCACAAACAGGAATGCCTTATGTCTGTAGAGGCAATGTCACAAGTAGCACGTAAGACTGGGATACTTGTAGATGAGGACAGCAGTGAATGTCAGAGAGGGCAACAGCTAGCCAAAGATGTTGCCAGCAGCATTACAGATATTACACAATTCAAAGAGAAGGATTTGCCATCTCAGGGGAATGTGTGGAAAGAAATAAGTCACTTGGAAAAAGAGATGTGTCAGTTTATAAACCTTGGACAAGGAAACATTGAGCAGTACAAGAGTGACATCAACAGAAAAGTAGAAGATCTCAGAGAAAGGCAAAGGAAGACCATATTAAGCAACAGCATTACCGTCTTCATTGATGGGATTTTAAGGAGAGGGACTGAAAGTTCTTTTTTTTTGAAGACGCTGAGGATTAATTTAGACAGTCTCAATCAGGACAAATTGTCTGATCTGATAGTTAAGTATAAAACTGTTCTTAAGGCAGGCACTGGAAGAAAAGAGGAAGTCCAAAAGCTAGATGAGCAAATCTGCCAAGGCTCTTTGGGCCTGGAACACTTCTTCAGGGAATTAGGTCAGTTGTATGAGTCAGTCATTGACCTCCCAGAATCCCCAAGAGCAAAACAGCTTCAACATCTTCCTGATGTGTGTGCACAGCTACTGCTGGATGGTTTCCCTCTAGAGCTGCTGGATGGGGATGCTTCAAACATCCCTCAGAGGTGGATACAAGAAATTCTCAGCAGACTTAATGATTTGATGGAATCCAATTGTGAAATATCCGTTGTGTGTGTCTTGGGTGTCCAAAGCACAGGGAAGTCCACTCTGCTAAATACCATGTTTGGTGTTCAGTTTGCAGTCAGCAGTGGAAAGTGTACTAGAGGAGCATTTATGCAGCTGGTGAAAGTCTCAGGCAGTTTCAGACGAGAGCTGAAGTGTGACTTCCTCCTGGTCATTGATACAGAGGGACTCAAATCACCTGAATTAGCACAGCAGGTAGACAGCTATGAGCATGACAATGAGCTAGCGACCCTTGTAATAGGGCTAAGTGATGTCACCATCATTAATGTTTCCATGGAAAATACTACAGAGATGAAGGATATCCTGCAGATTGCTGTGCATGCCTTTCTCCGGATAAAAGAAGTTGTAAAGAAGCCAAGATGCCTTTTTGTGCACCAAAATGTGGCTGATGTGTCAGCCCATGACAGTAATCTGCGTGACAGACAAAAAATGATTGGACAGCTAAATGAGATGACACGAGCAGCCGCCAGAATGGAGAGAAAGAATGCCAATACCTGCTTTACTGATGTGATGGATTATGATCCTGAGAAAGACAGCTATTACATTCCTGGACTTTGGCAGGGCACTCCCCCCATGGCATCTGTCAGTGCGGGCTACAGTGAGGCAGTGTATGAGCTGAAAAGGGGCTTGATAAGTGCTTTAAAAGATGTGTGCAGTGACAACAGAGATTTGCTGAAATTCTGGGAGATGACTAAAGATCTGTGGCAAGCCCTAAGGTTTGAAAATTTCATCTTCAATTTCAGGAACAGCCTTGTGGCAGAAGCCTATTCAGAATTATGCCAAGAGTGGAATAGATGGGAATGGGAATTTCAGAAGGAAATGTACAACTGGTGTCTAACTGCAGAAGCCAAAATCTCACACTCTGGGATAACAGATCTAAATTCTGAGGCACTTTCAATAAATGTGCTGATGTTTGAGGCAATTCAAAAACTTGATGTTGAAGAGGAAAAAATTCTTAACTGCTTAAAGCAGTACTTAATCTCAACCAGGAAGTTGCATCTGGTGGAAAAGTACAGAGCAGAGTTTGAAATCAGTGCCATATCTCTGAGGCAAAAGACTAAGGCCTCTTTGGAATCCACTCTCCAGGCCACTCTTGATGTCCAAAATGGAAAAAAACATCTCACAATGATCAACAATTACCAGACTCGAATCATAGAAACAAAAGTTTTAGATTTACTTAAAACCTGCAGGGACAAGGAGTCCGACCTATCTGATGAGATGTTGAGAAAAGAGTTTGACCACATGTGGACAGAAACAAAGTCTGAGTTTCCATGCCATACATTGCCCAGGAAACATGTGGCCACAGATGCCTTCCACATACTTCAAGAGCATTTTAGAATGTTCCCTGGTCATATCAAGCAAGTCTTAATTGAAGAAAACTTGTCAGAATGTGGACGGTTCCCTTTTCAAGTAAAGACACCTCCTGCTGGCAGAAAGAAAAGGATGAGTGAACCAGTGCCATCAAACCTTCAGACATCTTTTCCAGACCAAAGCAGAAATTTGCAAGACATATCAGATTCAGTCATCAAAGACTGCCAAAACTTCATTTTCACAAAAGTAACACAAAAGGAAGATTATAAACCTGAGCATTTACAGCAGCTTCTGTGTACAATTGATACAGAACTACCAAGAGATGACTATGATGACTACGATAAGGAATGGGAGGCCTCTCTGAAGATGCACATTTTTGGAATAGCCACAAGAGAGTTTCAGAAGATGCATAATGACTTCATTGATCAAAATGATCCCCAGATGTGTCTGGAACGAGCAAAAGAAAAAATTTACTCCGAGTTTGAAAACTTATTTCGTGAAGAAGATCAGTGTCAGAGGAAAGCATGTGAGTTTGCCAAAAACTGCCTGGAACCAGCAGTATTGGACTATATAAAGAAGAGAATTGGTACAGAAATCGTTGATGAAATGAAGTATGAGTTTGATGCTGTGAACTTAAGGACTCGTTCAGAATTCCAGCACAAACTGCTGTCTGAACTGCTAGAGAAAAACAAATATGAAGAATACAAGAAATTCATACAAAGTTATAAAAACTTTGTTAAGGACTGGATATTAGAGCAACTTGTACAAAAAATGTCAAGGGACAACAAATTGATGCAAATGGAGAAAGCACTTTTTGATAGGGTCTTGAAGATGGTTACGGATGCCATCACATCTTTTACAAGCAATCCAAACAGAGTGGGGGGTGCAGGAGAACTTATCAAACACATTTGTAGTACACTGGAGCTCGTTTTTCCAGAAAATGCTTTACAGGATGTCATGATCATGAAGAGCACATTAGACAGAAAGACAAAGGAGTTTGCTGGATATCTTGTGGAACACATTGAAGAGATGCTACAGTCACTGAACTTCCAGTACAGAAATGTGGAGGACATTAAAGTAAGGCTCCAGTCTCTTCGTATGAACCCCCAAAAGGTGCTGTTTAAAAGACTGTTTGGCTGTGGGAAGCAGTGTCCTTTCTGTGGTGCGCCATGTGAAGCTGAAGGAACTGGGCACGAAAGACATTTCTCCAGCATTCACCGACCACAGGGCACAAAGGCAGTGCATAACCTATACACGAAGGCCTTGGTAACTGACATCTGCTCCTCCAGTATCATTAGTGATCAATTGTTTGGGACTAAAGAAACAGAGTATGAACCATGTATGTTCAAGAGCTACAGGGATGTTTACCCTGAATGGGAGATCAAAGGAGATACTACCATTGAGGCCACTGCCTATTGGAAATTCTTCATGGCAAAGTTTAATAATCAGATTGCACAGGAATTTAGTCTGAAACCTGCCATCATACCTAATGACTGGAAAAAACTGACTAAACATGATGCAATAAATAGCTTAAAGCATGCCTTTAACAAGAAAAAAAAAGCACGCCATACAAAATTTCCTTTTTTCAATTAGGGCGGGCTGACAGATCTTTGTACAATAAATATATTGTTTCACCAGGATAAATAATTGTTTACTTATATACTGTATATTGCTGTGTTCTTAATGTTGCGTATGCCTCTAAGTGGCACCAACATTCACTATTATGTATGTTGTGATGTACAGAAGTGGGGAGTTGAAGAATGCATGTGCCACTGTGTGCTTGCTTAGTAGCTTATGAATACAGTTAGTCTGGTTCAGTTTCTACACCACACAAGTAAAACATAAGAAATTAGCAATGAGTTTATTTTTTTCTTTTTCCCACTGTGCTTCTATACTCGTGATGCTGTGTTTGCACTGTCCTGGAAATTCTGCAATGCCAACATTTTTACTTCTCTTGCTTTAGAATTCTTTCCCCTTGCACCTTAGTGGCCCTGGTGCACCTTAGTGGCCTAGTTCCCTTTTAATTCCCTTTAACCAAGCAACTGTACAATGACAATCGAGGTCTTGAATTTTGAATCGTGCGTTGCCACATAGGTATAGTGTTTCATTTCTTTGCTGTTTTGGTCCCAAAATGCCACAGTGACTTTAGGCAACACTAAGGAACATGACAGTTGTACAAATACAAACATCCGATAGGACCCTTAAACATACAAACACTTGCATCACACTCACAATCACATAATGATTTATGTAGCCAGTTAAAAGTGGAAAATGAAGGTTTATTATTCACAGTTGGATTTCTATATTTATGCTGTTATATTAATGCAAGTAGAGTATGTTATTGTCCTTTTCTATGCCATTGTATAAATTCAAATAGGACTTGTTGTAGGAAGTGAAAAAGGTTTATGATACTAACAATGTATGTTAAAGAAATGGAATACTGATGTCATACAATTCTATGGGTGAAGTGTGTCAAATGCAGAATGATTAATAGTGGGGAGACTTCCTGTTGGGATATCCTTGGAGATTGCCCCTGGTGCAGTGCCTCTTCACTCAGATATCTGTTAGGGTATTGCTGCTCTTGTCTGTTTGTGTTTTTGTCCATGTGCTTCGGTTTTGTCTGCCTGCCCTGCCCCTTTCCCCTCCCTTGTGCCTCACCTGTGCCTCATGATTCCATCACCTAGTAATGAGTGCCTGCTGGCTCCTGTTCTGTCTGTGTTCCTCTCTCTTATTTAAACCCTAGTCTTTTCTTTGTTCGGTGTCTGATCGTCTGACCAGGTTCCCTTTCGTTTGGAAAACTGTAACCTTGTACTGCCTGCCTATTTGTGAGTTTTATGATATCTACTTCCACAGTCTTTGTTTTTGTCATTGTGCTTTTTGTTCAACTGGATATTTTGGTGTTTTTCCCCCTGAACTGTGTTTTTTTTTTTTTTTTTTTTTTTGGACATTATGAACTGTGTTACCCATTGAGCTCATTCTACCCAACCTTCTGTGTTTTTGTTGGACATTATGAACTGTGTTTTTCATTGAGTTCTTACTACTGGATCTTCTGTGTTTTTGGATTTTTTTTGTGGACTTTTTGTACTGTTTTTGCCTCTTGATTTGGATAGTTAGTTCTCCTGTGTTTTCTGTTTTTTTTCCTTGAGCTGTATCTGACTCTGGGTGCTTGCGCTAAAATAAACTCTCTGGACTGATTTGCATTTGGGGTTCTGTCTGAATCTTTACAATGTCAATCACTTTACTATACCATACTGTTCTGTCAGAGGAAATGAACAGCAAACTCTTCTGTGTTTATTTTTTTTTCTAGTTTTCTTTAAAGGTGTACTTCCACGAGAAACCGTTTAGTACTTGCTCTTTTGAAATATGATAGGTCACCCCGAGTTGCATATGCATGCTGCATATGAAAATGGTTTTCTATCCCCGTTTTCTATATCAGTCAAAAGAAGGCAATAGGCGGAAAAACGACCCAATGTGAAAAGGGCCTTCGGCGTGACGTAGACGTGGAAATGCATATAAGAGAAACTGACCGAATGGGCTTTAAATAATGTTAGCCTGTTTGACTGACTCGCATAAGATTAGCAGGCTAGTTGAATGACTGAACTGCATTAAGCCGGGCACTTGCACTGTTTTGTCTTGCAAATATTACCATTCTGAAACGTTCATTGACAAACGGTCAGGAAGCGACTGTGCTTGTGCCATCTCTCCTTCCTCTTCGGATTCAGGATCAAACACATAAGGCTGTATCTCCGTAGACATTCTGTATGCAGTTTTAGCGCTGTCAAGTTGACTTTTCCCCTTTACCTTACTCTGCTATCAAGTTGACTGTGGGGCAAAGGAAGCTGCAGGGAGCGTGCCTCTGGTGAAATCGTGTCGTTCTCCCGGCCCCACCCCTCTACCAAACTAAAACAGCCTGAAACAGAAGCACTAGAACATTTTTTTCATTAAAACCAGCACACGGGGCAATTATTAATACTAGAGAACACCGCAAAATTAATGAAAACACGATGGAATTACACCTTTAAACTAGGCTCATGGCTTTAGTGGCTCATTGTCCAGTTCATCTGGTTAATCTGTGCTGGTCAGCAGTCCTTCCACTTCATCCCTTGGCCACCAAACAACACATTCACCCATTTAAAACAACATGACATCTAATACCACTGAGTCAATTTAGGGGGTAGACAGAGAGAGAAGAGGGGTGAGAGAGAGTGAGGAAGAGAGAGAGACAGAGGTTTGGAGAGAGGGGAAGAGAGAGGAGGAGAAGAAAAAGAAGGAGGATGAGAGGCTGAGGAAAAAAGTGTGGGAGAGAAGGGAGGAGAGAACAAGGAAAGAGTGACTGAGGGAGGGCAAGGAAGAGTTCTACAAAGGTTCTAGAAATGCAACATTGGGTGAAAAACAACACATCAGAATGAAGAGGAAAATGTGATATGTTTGTGCAATTAACTTCTAGGACCAGGACTAGGGCAGGAGTATCTGTAGTTTTGCTTAAGTAATGGGGTTGCTTACTCTGTTGTGGACCTCTGCCCATACTGGCCCAGGCTGTTCATCTGGCCTTTGAGTCATCCGCCAGCTTCACAGGCTGCTGTAAGGGAGTTTCATTAACCTTTGTATTGTAAAACTGTTCATCATGACGACAAGTTCGAAATAAATACCAGACATTATCTACAACAATTTTATTACTATAGTCTAACTTTGTTGTCACATTCATCACCATGTTTTCACATATCATTCTAAAATTACATTGCAGGGGTATAACACGGCATCAAAGCTGTCTCGTTTGTTGAAGAACAAACTAGTCTAGTCGTTCAGGTGGGAACAGCGCTCAGACTGTGGCTCCTTCAGTGTCTTATAACCAAGCCCAGAGAGATGTCAACATCATCACTCATATTCACGGTAAGAATGCTAATCAACACTGTAAAAAACAGTCCATGACTAACTGTAAACAGCATATCCCAAGGACGTTGCATGCGGATGATAACAACTTGCTGCTTCATGCCCAGAAGAGTGACGTGTCTTTTGTTGTCTTTCCTCTGATGTCCCCATCCTGAATGTATGTAAAGTGCAATCATCACCAGCAGTCAACACAGACGGGTAAGTGGGGCATTGAGATCTCATACTTCCACTTACTATATTTATACACACACTGACATCTTCTGTCAACATCTCTCATTAGGAGAGTTATAATATACATGAATCTGTGATTTACAGTCCTATAGTGCTATAGTTTCATATTGTCCCTATAATATTTAAAACATTAAATTTGTCTCTTAGATGACCCTGTTGCAGATGACTCCTGCCTAAAGGACCTGCTTAGAGGACGGGTGTCTCCCCGAAGTTTAAATGAGGACATTTCTAAATCTCTGCTTAGAGGGTGGGTGTCTCTCAGAGGTTTAAAGTGAGGACATTTCTAAATCTCTGCTTAGAGAACTAAATGATCTTTAGAGTCTTCTTGATGTGTGTACAGGTGTTTGCAGCTGTAGTATACAGAATCTCTGAAAAATGTGTTTACACTGCGTGTGTGTTTGTGTGTCTGTTTTTGGGTGCCTCTCAAGCAAATGTGATATTGTTGTATTATTTCTTGTATTTGTTAATAAAATGTTGTGTTAAGGAAGTATGTGTGTGTGGGTGTGTGTCTGTGTGTGTGTGTGTGTGTGTGTGTGTGTGTGTGTGTGTGTGTGTGTGTGTGTGTGTGTGTGTTTTGAAGCAAGATGAAGCATCATGTGGTTTTGCTGCTCTATCTCCCTACAGACATGGACAGAAGGACAGTTCACTTACTGAAATTAAATAATGTAACAGGATTTTACATGCAGCAGCATCTTTTGTATAATGATATCAGAGATTAACATTTTCTACGTCTTGCTTCCTTTATTACTCCCTTTGTATTTGTACATGTTTGGCAGGTTAATACCGTAAAATAGCAAATAGTAGCCGGGGCTATTATTTGTTTCAATCACTTCATAGACCAGGCTATTTGGGACAGGCGCTTAATTCCTTCCTCACAAAAATCTTGCTCAGTAAAACTGGGAAAATATGTTACTCAAATTCTTTTAATCAATATGACTAAAACTTTCTTTTTAAAAAAAAAAAAACTAAATATCAACATTGTGATCACAAAATAATAATTAATAAAAACAAATACAAAATACACAATAATTGAAAATCACTTTCATTAACCAAAAAGCCTTATGTGCATAATAAAATACCCGTTTCCCATTCACCATTGAAACATCCCTGTCATAATAGTTCATCCCATGAAACACCTGCGAAACACCCCCATATCCAGCAGCCTGTGGTATACATATAGTGCAATAACATTGGCATACTGGCACTACACACTAAAACACTGGCACATGAACACTGTGCACTTGTACGACACTGAAAATATTTGCACACACTGAAACTGAAATGCCAACACATGCAGTGTTTTATTATGGACTACTTTCTTTTCTTTTTATTCTTCATATATTTGTTCTTCTCATCATTCACCTGTTCTTAGCTCACACCCAAACCAGTGGAAGGCGAAGATGCTCAAAGCATTGCTGAGCACATGAAGGCCATCAGTGCAGAATTGGACAAGAGCAGGCCAAATTTTGAAAACATAAAGTGGAGGATGGAAAGGACTCTGCACAAACGAACATCTCTCTACAAAACCTGTACAGCTGCAGAGTTATTCCAGCAGTGTCCTTTCCTTAAACTGCCTCGATTGGTAAGCCCACCTGTTTACCTTGATATTCTGATGACATTATACAGAACAGTTGGACAATTATAATATAAAAGCATTGTTCTTTTTGTAGCTACTTTATAAAATGCAGATGCGGTTTGGCCAGGACCTGGACTCAATGCTAAATGTAACGTTTGTAAGTTAGTATATATATATATATATATATATATATATATATATATATAGGCTATATATATACTACAATATTAACTAATTGAAATAAAGGCTAGGTTCGACTAAAGGGAGAGAATTGGCAACGACCAGTATTGAAATTGAAGGAAAAATAGTTAGAACATTTATTGAGCGCTCACAAGATATTATGAATCACAAAATAGAAAACAGTATATCCCCTTTATAGTCAGTCAGTGTAAAACAAGTCAAGTCAGTAATTTCAGTGTTCAAAGTTCAGTTCAACTCTGTATCCTGTATATTCTTCAGGAAGGAAAAAAAGAAATAGAAAAAAAGAAAAAAAGAGATGTTCCCTGTACGTACTTTGTGTTGTTGAATAGAAAAAAATGAAAGAAACAAGGCCTTTGTTAAAGGTGTACTTCCATGAGAAACCGTTTAGTACTTGCTTATTTGAAATATGATAGGTCACCCCGAGTTGCATATGCATGCTGCATATCAAAATGTTTTTCTTCCCCCGTTTTCTATATCAGTCAAAAGAAGACAATAGGCGGAAAAACGACCCAAAGGGCCTTCGGCGTGACGTACACGTGCAAATACATATAAGAGAAACTGACCGAATGGGCTTTAAATGATGTTAGCCTGTGACTGACTCGCATAAGATTAGCAGGCTAGTTGAATGACTGAACTGTATTTAGCCGGGCACTTGCACTGTTTTGTCATGCAAATATTACCATTCTGAAACGTTCCTTGACAAACGGTCAGGAAGCGACTGTGCTTGTGCCATCTCTCCTTCCTCTTCGGATTCAGGATCAAACACATAAGGCTGTATCTCCATAGACATTCTGTGTGCAGTTTTAGCGCTGTTGTCACCGGGTGGCAGAAGTGAGTGGGGGAGGAACGTTTGTGCTGGGTTGGCGATTACATACGGGGCCAGTTAGGTGACGGACTTGACCAATGTAGACACAACAGCTGGGCTAACAGCGAAATGGGGATCAGCTGTGTGTGTTTATTGCTTGCTGCAGCTGTGTGTGTCTGTTATTTTCCGTGCTTGAAGTGGATATCTGCTGTGCCGTATTGAGTGTTGTGTGCCGCTTTCATGTGGATGCTTTTTGTTATTCTCCGTGCTTGAAGTGGATATCTGCTGTGCCGTGTGCTGCTGTGACTAAAGGGGATTCCTAGCAGAGGCTATAGCCACCAAAGAAGAGACTGGAGAGTGAGCTCCGAGGCCGAGGGTGCGTGGCCAGCACCACCAGACCGCTACACCTGTGAATTGGCACGTGTGAGTTTTGGCCCGTTGGGCCCCTAACAGTTTGGTGTGTGGTGTGCAGTCTACCTGCCTTGTAACCCCCCGTTGCTGTGTTAGCAGGACACGTTTTGCAACGCTGTGTGTGTGTGTGTCCTCAGCCTGTGATAATACGCCCCCAGGAGAAGAGGTATAGTGATGCAAACCCGCCCCCATTAATTAGCCTGACTTTGCCAGTGGAACTTGCTCTCCCCGCTCTCTCAGTCCTCAGTGTACCCAATGAGCCTCGCCTGTCGTTCCAGCGCCGCCCAGTGAGCCAGCCCGCTCCACTTCAACACCCTCCAGCACGCCGAGTCTCGCCTGCCGCTCCGGCGCCGCCCAGTGAAGCCAGCCGGCTCTACTTCAACGCCCCTAGCGAGACGAGCCCCGCCTGCCGTTCCGGCGCCGCCCAGTGAGCCAGCCTGCTCCACTTCAACGCCCCTCAGCGAGACGAGCCCCGCCTGCCGTTCCGGCGCCGCCCAGTGAGCCAGCCTGCTCCACTTCAACGCCCCTTAGCGAGACGAGCCCCGCCTGCCGTTCCGGCGCCGCCTAGTGAAGCCAGCCTGCTCCACTTCAACACCCCTCAGGGAGACGAGCCCCGCCTGCCGTTCTGGCGCCGCCTAGTGAAGCCAGCCTGCTCTACTTCAACGCCCCCAGCGAGACGAGCCTCGCCTGTCGTCCCAGCGCCGCCCAGTGAGCCAGCCCGCTCCACTTCAACACCCTCCAGCACGCCGAGCCTCGCCTGCCGCTCCGGCACCGCCCAGTGGAGCCAGCCTGCTCTACTTCAACGCCCCCAGCGAGACGAGCCCCACCTGCCGTTCCGGCGCCGCCCAGTGAGCCAGCCCGCTCCACTCCAACGCCCCTTAGCGAGACGAGCCTCGCCTGCCGTTCTGGCACCGCCCAGTGAAGTCTGCACGCCCCTCTTCAATACCCCTCAGCGAGACGAGCCTCGCCTGCCGTTCCGGCGCCGCTCAGTGAGCCAGTCCGCTCCACTCCAACGTCCCTTAGCGAGACGAGCCTCGCCTGCCGTTCCAGCGTCGCCCAGTGAAGTCTGCACGCCCCTCTTCAATACCCCTCAGCGAGACGAGCCACGTCTGCCGTTCCGGCGCCACCCCCAGCGTGACGAGCCACGCTGCTGTGCCAGCACCACCCACTGACACTAGTAACCCCCCCCCCCTTTTGCGCCAGTTCTGCCAGCCCATTACCCCCAATTTCCACAGAGACTGCCTGCCCCCCACCCTCACCCCCTTCCACTTTTTATTCCTTAATAAAGATTGACCTATATTTTTTAATTGCTTGTGCTTGTTTGGTGTCTGTGAGTTGCTCTTCAGGGCTAAAACAAAGGTTTGACGGTGTCGGCGGAAACGCCCCCACCTGCGACACTTTTCCCCTTTACCTCTGCTATCAAGTTGACTGTGGGGCAAAGGAAGCTGCAGGGAGCGTGTCACGCCTCTAGTGAAATCGTGTCGTTCTCCCGGCCCCACCCCCTCCACCAAACTAAAACAGCCTGAAACAGAAGCACTAGAGCGTTTTTTTCATTAAAACCAGCGCACAGGGCAATTATTAATACTAGAGAACACCGCAAACTTAATGAAAACACGATGGAAGTACACCTTTAATCACTACCCGGGCAGTGTGTAAGTGACGTTGGAGATCTCATGTAAAAAAAAAAACTCTTCAGTAAACTCTTATCTGTACTCCAAGGAAATGTATCCAGGATGCGTCCAGTTCACTGGCTGGCAGGTGGATGCACACTGGCCGCAGTCACACTCCTTCACAGATTCACTGGCTCGCCGTATAACTCTCTCTCTCTCTCAACAGTGGCAGAGAATGCACAACAAAAAAAAACAATCTGCACACAGCAGCGCAAAATAACTCATTAGTGCCATGCAGGATCTTATCACTTAATAGTACACTTTAAAGGAGAACTTCGGTGTAAAATGAAAATTGGCATGTTAAAACATCATACCGAGTTGGTATGTGTACTGAGGAGCAAAACTGATTTAGCCTGTTGCATTCAGAGTTTAGCTATTTTTTATCGTTTGTCCCAGAAGGCTAACAATGGAAGTGGTAGGTGCCCTTAGACGAAGCATGATGACTACGCTATTTTTAAACCATTAAAACAGCTCGAAGAAACTCTACACTCCATCAGTAGTACAACAAAGGCCCTGACATTAAAAACGAGGCACTGAGAACTTTGTAAGTGTACATAATCACTCCAAACTCAAACATCGTTATTGAATCTACTACTGTAAATCATGGGCTTTAGCAGCTCTGCAATACAGTACCAGTTACATAAAATGACTAAGAACACAGTTATCAGTAGTTCAAATGAACAATGCAAAGTGGTACGTTTACAGAATTAACCAATTACCTTATCTTAACAGTAATTAAGTCATTAGCAACTTAATATACATATATACATAATATACATATACTTAATATATAATGTATATCACGTCAAATTACATTCATTACATCTTTACAATGGCTGTAAGCCTGAAAACATTAGCCTGTTAGAGTAACCTCGTAGCTGTAAAAATGATTCGCAACATGCTTTAACCTCACATTACGTCATGCTGCCCCTTTTTTAGTAGAGCGCACATGGTCAGAAAAGAAATTGCTATTTTAAATCGCTACAGTGGATTAACACAATAACATTACATTTCAATTATCTCCGACTGTTTTTTTACTTAACAGATGTCCTGAATAACATAGAATACATAGTTGGCTCATTAAAATGGTTCACTTTTTACCTCCTGAATCAAATCAAAACTAGCCAATTGCTAAGGCAATACGTGGGCATGAGTTTTCCCACTCAAGTTACTCATTGGAGATTTGACGGTACAAAAGGAAAAAAACACTTCAGTAGCAATGCACTAAAAGAAAAACACCTTCTCGATGCAGAGACCTTCTCGTAGAAGAGAATGGACTGAGGGATGGCGTCGTTTTCAATGGGAGCCGTTGAAGCACGATTCTGAGATTTTTAATTGGTCACCAGGCAACTGCGCAAGCGCGGGGTGACGTACGGTCACGTCGGCCAGTGAACCCAAATACTATAAATGGAGTGGTAGATGCTCAATCACAAATCATACAGCATACGATAATTTTCTTAATAACTATTCTTCTACCGTTATAGCTGCAATCACTTAGTGGAATGGGGGGCTAATATTGTACGTGGGGACTTGATTCTTCGTCAACTAACTTTGGTTCCAGGCAGTCTTGCAAGCCAGCATGTCAAGGGAGCTAGCTAGTTAGCATGTAAACTACAAGCTATAGCGTGTAGCTTAGCTTAGCCATCTTTCTCAATTCACTTGCATCGAATAGTAAAATCCATAAAGATAGCGATTCTGCTTACAAACAAATACCAAGTTCTACGCTTATTTTTCGGGAAATAGTGATGTAAATGTTTCCCCAACATGAATAGAAAAGTAAACGAGCATGACTGTGGCTACAGCTTGTTATCCAACCAGTATAGTAAATTTTCTCCTGTGCGACAGAAACTCACTAGCCGTTGTATGATTTACGCGTCATTTTTAGCATAATTTCAGATAAACGTTTCTTACAAGGCAATAACATGACAGATTTCTGATTGAAGCAAATATGTTTTGCTGTGCCCTCTCCGGTTTACAACAATGCCAATATCAAGGTACGGATGGCTTCTCATGTAAAGTTGTTTGATTTCAAAGTGACGCTAAAATGAATGGAAGTCAACGGAATGCTACATGCTATTGGTCCCTTTCCGGGTTGAGATTTCCCCATGGGTGCTTCAACTTCCAGATATATTCCTACCCCCTTGCATGTAACGGAAAAAAAGTATTTATCTTCTCTAGTCTACCTAAAAGGGGGTAGCGCAACAACATATTCGGCACAGCGCCATCTAGAGGTCCGGGGAATATTAAAGAACAACACATACACATTTTAGGTGGGCTACATAAACAATTACCTAAATAATGCAGCTGAAAATATAGTGGAGATCTGCAACTGATCGGCCACTGAAGACCTCATTTTCCACTGCCATGTTGCAAGCAGGTCCTTTGAGGTCAAAATGTAAGTCAGTTATGTTTTCAGATCAAAGCTGTCATTTGTACAAACTTAACTACTATGCCGAGGCAAACTATTAACTATTACTATTATGTTACATTAACTGAATGCCAAGTCATGTTTCAATTGTTGTTTCTCAGGTATGCTGAGCAATGCTGCTGTGATGCTCCTGCCAGTGTTGATGAAGGAAAACCATAAATTTTTGTACTGCTTCTACGAAGCAAGCAGTGCAGGCTTTTCTATTTCTGTAACATTAAATGTTAACACGTTATTGAGTGTAGTGAAAAAACTAAGTAAAGGAAGTTACACCGTCTGTAATGTACTCTCCTCAGGAAGCACTGGCACCAACCCCAACGATGATGATTCGCTGCGAGAATTCAGCTTTGACAGCTTTTGAAAGCAGTCTATAGAAATTAGCCAGCCTCCAACACATCCTGGCATTGTGCATAGTGGCTCTGTCACAAGGACGTCTCCGATGGCGGCACAATCAAGTGCTTCGAAAGTTGGCAGAGCACCTGGAGACGAGAAGAACAGCTGCCAACTCCTCACCAAGCAGCCAAATGACTACCATCTCCTTCGTACGACCAGGGGGGACCCAGCAAAAGCCACAAGGCAGTCAGGCAAGATCTTTGCTAACCCCTGGGAAGGCATGGGAGATGCGTGTCGACCTAGACAGGCAGCTCACCTTCCCAAGCGAGATTGTGCAATCAACCCTAAGACCAGACATTGTGATGTGGTCCACGGCTGCCAAGCGTGTCCTCATCATCGAGCTAACCGTGTCATGGGAAGAGGGAATACCATCTGCACACGAGTTCAAGCGGCTCAAGTACACCGAGCTGGCAGCAGAGTGCAAAGAGGCAGGGTGGGCAGCATCCATCCACCCAGTGGAGGTCGGGTGCAGGGGGTTCGTCGTCAGGTCAGCGATCCAGCTTCTCCGTGCTCTAGGAACAACTGGGGCAAGACTGCAGCGAGCAATCAAGGAGCTAGCAGAAGAGGCGGAAAAAGCAAGCTACTGGTTGTGGCTACGGAGGAAGGACAGTAGATGGGGTCAGATGCAGGGAGTGGTAGGGAGACATCCCTAGATGCCACTTGCCCCCCCCCCCCCTCCACTTAGAGATGTACTGGCCTGGGGGGCAAAACATCAGAGAAGGGTGGTACCAGCTGACGACCCTGCATCTGACCCAAAGTGCACCGGAGGAGGTGTGACAGGCAAAAGGCCAAGCAGGGAATACCATCTTAACCTGAAAACTAAACAAACCAGGTGAAGAAGAAAAATGTGTAGCGTCAGTGGTCACGTCTTTTTCCTTCATTTTGTTTTGGTTTGGGTTTTTATTTTATAAATTACACCCGGCATTTATTTGGAACCGGCCTTTATTTATCAAAATATACACCTGCACCCGGCATTTAAAAGGAACCCGGCGGTTAATTGGAACTCGGCTATTATTTGGTAATTTAGGGTATGTTTGTACAAAAAGGAATAAGCTAAGTTTCCATTTTAAGTTAAGAATAAAAATGATTAATGGCAACAACACTACTATGCTACTATAGCCTACTGTAATGTAGATAACAATATGAAATGTGTTTTTATTTTTGTTTTCTTTACCCAGGGCTACTGTAGTTTCTACTATTCGCCACTAGACCACACTACCCCTTCATAAATTCGGATACAGCACCTAATAGCCTGGTAAACCCGCGAATGTACAAAATGAAATGAAGTACGAGGGGCTGGTTTACCAGGCTACGTCAGTACAGAACCAGAAGTGAAAGTAACCTCCACTCGACTCCATTTTGTGCATCGTCTGCTACTCACCTACATTTCGCTTCAAGAATGTGTGTTACTACGCCGACCTGCAATTGAAAAGAAGGTTCACGTAAGTATTTTAGGCTAACTTGTTTCTTCATTGAGAAACTGTACCTACCGGAGTTGTTTTTTTTTTTAGTTTTAGTTTGTTTACAGTATTTGCCCCACCTAATATGGCGCTCGTATGTGTAGCGAGTGTCGGAGAAGAGCTTACTCTTCATAACAGACGTAAAACCCATTTTTTAAGGAGCTGATGGACGCAGGAAATATTTTAACCCCTCTGCTGAGAATGAACTTTTACCAATGACTGAATACAGCGACTGCATTTTAAGGATTCCTTTGCAATCCCGCATCAGTTCGGGATTTGAGAAAAAAAAAAAACAGTAGTCCCAATTTTTCTGTGTAAGGACTGTGATACCGTTTAGACTTCGGTGGCAACTGTTATATGCTCTTTTAAACATTTTACCGGGACACATCACCTTTTTGAAACAATGTGCAAGTGTTAAATATTAGAGGAAACACTTAAATAATTTCTTAATGAAAATTCCTCTTAACTCCCTCTGCTCTAATGAACAGCGCGAATGGAGCACTGAAAAGCATTCTCTGACCTGCAGTCCGTTTTTCCCGAGCACACCCGGAAGAAGAAGGATACAGATAAATAGACACAAATATTTTAGCAAACGTCAATCCAAGTAAACTAAAGCATGGCCGTGTTCTGATGTGTATTGTGTGCACTAAGAGAGAAGAGTTGTTGTGCTGCTCTGATTTAGGGTGAACGTAATGTTACGAACATAGCATCTTTGTTTCACGCCTTGCACGAAACGATGTGAAAGCGGCCTCATAGCCGATGCAGTAAACAAATACAGGCCTACAAGGAGTCACCAAGTAAATACTTTTGATTTGTGAAGCACTTGTAAAACTTCACATGAAAGAAGGAAAAAAAGCTGTTATTATGACAGCAGCAGCGACAGAGAGACACATAGCAACAAGACAATAAAATATAAAAACAAAACAAGACAATAGGCTATAAAAATGAACACAACACAAATAAAAAACAGGTGCAGACCTCAGCTCAAGGGGTAAGGTGGACAGTGACAAAAACAAGTATGCGTGAACAGTTTGGAGTTATTCAGTAGTACCTGGTGTACAACGATTTTCTTTTCTCTCATGTTCCAGAGGAATACCTGAAGATGGAGATTCCCTTACATGGGGATATGAAGGCCGGCCCTGAAAAAGGTTCCGGTCGAAAAGAAGATGGTGGTCATGGACGTCTGGGGTAAGACCATAAGTAATAATAATAATAATAAATTTAACATATTTCCCATTTCACAAAAATAAATCAAACTTGGGTTGCCCTACAGGTAAACATTTATATCACATACCTCACTGGCAGCTTATTACCAAAGAAGCTAAAGTTTGAGTTTATAACTTCAACACCCTTCTCCACAAAGTATGTCGAGTACACTTCTTCAGACCTAAATGCTGTAAATTAACTTGAAAACATTTCCTCTATCTTACTGTGTATGTGAATACCACCGATATATTCGTTCTAGGGGGGTGTGTTCAACATATAGTACACACAAAATATTACAATATTAAATTATTATATACTGTAGTTCACTTTATAATATATACATTTTTGGAAGTACTTTTTCAGGCTAGCTGGTCTAGTGATGTAGTGAATGTTGTAGTGTCACCATGTATGTGGCAATGTAAAAGCTACACCTGAAACCCCAGTGCTGTCTAGTTTTATTTATTTACTTTACTTCGAAACGGAGTCTGTAACTGTGAATTCTCAGTATTATGTCAGCCTTGTTAAGTGTGTAATGGATGGTAAAAAATGGTTGTATAAAGAAATGCTGTTTTGGTGAGATTTAAAAATGTTTCAGCAATGCGATTTTAATTGTTTACATTTTCATTATGGTCATCTGTGTCATCATAAGCAAGCTACTATACAAAAACTAGAATGAATCAGCACTACAGCTTTTGAATCAGTACTACAGCTTTCATGTCTTTTTTTTTTAATCTCTGATTAGTGTGTGTGTGTGTGTGTTTGTCTGTGTGTATGTGTGTGTATGTGTAATCTAGTCCCACTCAGCATAAGAGATCCCACTCTCCTGTTCCGAGCTGCTATTACCAAAGAAGCTAAAGTTTGAGTTTATAGCTTCAACACCCTTCTCCACAAACTATGTCGAGTACACTTCTTCAGACCTAAATGCTGTAAATTAACTTGAAAACATTTCCTCTGTCTTACTGTGTGTGTCCTCTATCACCGCTATAGTCGTTTTATGCCATTTTCTATAGGTGTGTAACAAATAGGACACACAAAATATTATAATATTAAAGTATTATCTAATCAACTAATATATATATACTGTGCAAAAGTCTTAGGCAGGTGTGAAAAGATGCTGTCAACTAGGAATGCCTTCAAGAATGGAAGTGTTAGTGGATGAACTGATGTGAACTGATGCTGGTTTGAAAGCACCTGCCTAAATCTTTGGACAGTACTGTATCTTTTTAGCCATCCACATGTTTAATGTTAAAACACCCATAAGGCTGAAAGGAGTTAAGGCATAAGATGGGCATAAGTTTTTTGACAAGTGTTAGGCAGGTGCACACAAAGTGTACATACACAGGGGTACACACAATGTCAGGGATTTTGCAGGATTATAGTTCAGTGTATGATCAACCAATTACACCAAATTGGTTGTATATGTCAGGAAGCATACATCCACAGAAGATCTGTGGTAGTTCTTCAAGATGTTTGGCGCAACCTACCAGCCACGTTCCTTCAAAAACTCTATGCAATAGACCTGGAAGAATTGATGTTCTTTTAAAGGCAAAGAGTGATCACACCAAATATTGATTTGATTTAGGTTTCTCTTTTGTTCAGTCACTACATTTTGTTGATTTGTTACATTTTGTTGATTTGTTTGAATTGATAAACATAAATGATTAACACTTCCATTTTTGAAGGCATTCCTAGTTGACAGCATTTTTTCACACCTGCCCAAGACTTTTGCACAGTACTGTATATATATATATATTCGAGATAAATTCGAGTTTGAGTTGCAGTCGGCCTGGTTGATAGTGTCGGGCATTTCAGCCACTAATCACTGTTGAGAGCAGCATACTGGGTGTGTTGTCTGCCACTGATGCAGCATACTGGGTGTGTTGTCTGCCACTGATGCAGCATACTGGGTGTGTTGTCTGCCACTGATGCAGCATACTGGGTGTGTTGTCTGCCACTGATGCAGCATACTGGGTGTGTTGTCTGCCATTGTTGTATGTCAGCTCCTGAGAAGTGAAGGCAAAGCATCATGATTGCCCCCTGGTGGCTAGATGCAGTGTAGGTGATGTAGTGTGTTCACACTAATGCGATTAAAGGAGAACTTCGGTGTAAAATGAAAATTGGCATGTTAAAACATCATACCGAGTTGGTATGTGTACTGAGGAGCAAAATTGATTTAGCCTGTTGCATTCAGAGTTTAACTATTTTTTATAGTATAGTTGAGTAGGTGCCCTTAGACTAAGCATGACGACTACGCTATTTTTAAACCATTAAAACAGCTCGAAGAAACTCCACATTCCATTGGTAGTACAACAAAGGCTCTGGCATTCAAAACGAACCACTGAGAATATTGTAAATGTACACAATGTTTATTTAAAAAGCTGTTCTTACATGCAGTCGTTTGCAGTTGTTTCTCGTTGCCGCCATGATGAAAGTCCAAACAAGTTGATTATACTACCTCTCCTCCTATTCTTCCTGCTGGTTCGTGTTCGTCAATCGACTTGTGCAGACTTTCATCATGGCGGCGACAAGAAACTACAGCAAGGTACTGCTTGTCAAAACTGTTTTATTATGATTTTTTTTTTTTTTTAGTGATTTTTCGTCAACGATTCCCGGAACACTGAAACTCGGGGAGACATGAATGTTTGTAGGCATGTAGCCCAAGAAGTTTGTGAGCGAATAACGCCTTTTGGTCCCCCAGGGCCACCCCCCCGCTGTGCCAGTGTCCGTTAAAGAGGGGGAGACCGGCAAAAGTTTTTGCTGAATAACTCAATGAACGTTTACCCAACAACATGACATTTTTGTGATATGTCGGTGTTACAGAGACGTATCGACCCAGCCCATAAACTCTCACTTGAAGCATAGCACCACCTAGTGATATGGGTAAATGCAAAAATTGGGATTTTGAGTTGCCAATATCTTGGACCGAGAAGGTTGGAACTGCGCAAAATACGTCATGCACGATCACCACGAAGACCTCTAACACCACAGAACATGCCATAAAATTTGGTCCATAGGGGGCGCTGTAATTGTAGAAAATGTCATTTTGCCTATTATCTAGACAATGCCTACGTTTACAACATTTTTTTTTTTATCGTGAAATCTATTGACCCTCACGCATTGAAAACACTGGTCGACGCCCACTTCCAACGAAAACAATTTCCGTGAAATTTTAATATTGCGAAAACGAATCTGAACGAACTCGTCATAGGCCGTTCATGTGAATCTCACCAAATTTGGTATATGTCATCGACAGACAATGCTGACAAAAAGTTATCAAAGGATTTATCTTGAGATAAATCGTTCCGAAGTTACACGTCAATGAACATTTAACACGTAGCTTAAAAATCTTCAAATGGCCGTATCTTGGCTAATAATTGCTCAAATTTGGTCAAAGTTGACATGCCATCTCTAAACAGCTTTCTTTTCATGTGTACTAAATTTTGTGACATTTCGTCATAGGGGGCGATGTTTATTGGCGAAGCTAGGTGTCAAAAAACAGTTTTTGTTAAATAATTCGCCAACAATTTTGCCCAAGACAACGATTTTGCGTTAGTATGTCTGTATTACAGAGATGTATCGACCCAGCCCATAAACTCTCACTTGAAGCGTAGCGCCACCTAGTGATATGGGTAAATGCAAAAATTGGGATTTTGAGTTGCCAATATCTTGGACCGAGAAGGTGGGAACTGCACAAAATACGTCATGCACGATCACCACAAAGACCTCTAACACCACAGAACATGCCATAAAATTTGGTCCATAGGGGGCGCTGTAATTGTAGAAAATGTCATTTTGCCTATTATCTAGACAATGCTTACGTTTACAACAATTTTTTTTTTATCGTGAAATCTATTGACCCTCACGCATTGAAAACACTGGTCGACGCCCACTTCCAATGAAAACAATTTCCGTGAAATTTTAACATTGCGAAAACAAATTTGAACGAACTCGTCATAGGCCGTTCATGTGAATCTCACCACATTTGGTATATGTCATCTACAGACAATGCTGACAAAAAGTTATCAAAGGATTTATCTTGAGATAAACCGTTTCGAAGTTACACGTCAATGAACATTTAACACGTAGCTTAAAATTCTTCAAAAGTCCATATCTTGGCTTTTAATTGCTCAAATTTGGTCAAAGTTGACATGCCATCTCTAAACAGCTTTCTTTTCATGTGTACTAAATTTTGTGACATTTCGTCATAGGGGGCGATGTTTATTGGCGAAGCTAGGTATAAAAAAACAGCTTTTGTTAAATAATTCGTCAACAATTTTGCCCAAGACAACGATTTTGTGTTAGTATGTCGGTGTTTCAGAGGTGTATCGGCCCAGCCCATAAACACTCACCTGAAGCATAGCGCCACCTAGTGATAAGGGTAAATGCAAAAAATGCTATTTTGAGTGGCAAATATCTTGGACCCAGAAGGTGGGAATTGCGCAAAATACGTCATGCACGATCACCACAAAGACCTCTAACATCACAGCACATGCCATACAATTTGGTCCATAGGGAGCGCTGTAATTGTAGAAAATGTAATTTTGCCTATTATCTAGAGAATGCTAATGTTTACAACAACTTTTTTTAATCATGAAATCTATTGACCCTCACGCATTGAAAGCACTGGTCGACGCCCACTTCCAATGAAAACAATTTCCGTGAAATTTTAACATTGCGAAAACGAATTTGAACAAACTCGTCATAGGCTGTTCATGTGAATCTCACCAAATTTGGTATATGTCATCTACAGACAATGCTGACAAAAATGTATCAAAGGATTTATCTTGAGATAAACCGTTTCGAAGTTACAAGTCAATGAACATTTAACACGTAGCTTAAAATTCTTCAAAATTCTATATCTTGGCTTTTAATTGCTCAAATTTGGTCAACGTTGACCTGCCATCTCTAAACAGCTTTCTTTTCATGTGTACTAAATTTTGTGACATTTCGTCATAGGGGGCGATGTTTATTGGCGAAGCTAGGTGTCAAAAAAACAGTTTTTGTTAAATAATTCGTCAACAATTTTGCCCAAGACAACGATTTTGTGTTAGTATGTCGGCGTTACAGAGACATATCGACCCAGCCCATAAACACTCACTTGAAGCATAGCGCCACCTAGTGATATGGGTAAATGCAAAAATTTTGAATTGCCAATACTTTGGACTAAGAAGGTAGGAACTGCATGAAATATCTCATGCACGATCAACACAAAGACCTCTAAAAGCACAGCACATGCCATAAAATTGGGACTATAGCAGCCGCTGTAATTGTACAAAATCTCATTTTGCCTATTCCTTTCAGAAATCACTCCTACACACTATACAAATACACACATGTCATTCATTCAAAACCCACATTCATGCCCACTTCCAAGAAATCATTTCCACATAAATTCTCACCTCCCAACACTGCTCTTCCACACACTCATCATACCAACAGTTCCCACATTTCAATACACTGCGGCGGTCATACCATGTACCGCTATGCGGTACATCTAGTTAATAAATGTTGTGTACACTTACAAAGTTCTCAGTGCCTCGTTTTTAATGTCAGGGCCTTTGTTGTACTACCGATGGAGTGTGGAGTTTCTTGGAGCTGTTTTAATGGTTTAAAAATAGCGTAGCCGTCATGCTTCATTTAAGGGCACCTACCACTTCCATTGTTAGCCTTCTGGGACAAACGATAAAAAATAGTTAAACTCTGAATGCAACAGGCTAAATCAATTTTGCGCCTCAGCACACATACCAACTCGGTGTTTGTTTTAACATGCCAATTTTCATTTTACACCGAAGTTCTCCTTTAATGGACATGTTTTACAGATAAAATAAATGTGCTAAATCAGTGTATGTGTTTAGCGTAGCCTCCAAATCCTTACAATGATACAGTCATATTTAAATGTGTGTGTGTGTGTGTGTGTGCTATAAAAAAATGCCACAGTAATGTGTTGTTTCTCATACACAGTTACCAACTTGACCCATTACGTATGGAAATGCAACAGGTCCACAAATCTCACCTGCTGAAGAAGTTTCAGTGTCTGATGGAGGGAGTCACCCATCAGGGAAACCCCACACTACTCAGAAAGATCTACACAGACCTCTACATCACAGAGGGGTGGAGAGGAGGGGTCAATGAAGAACATGAGGTCAGACAGATAGAGAGAGCATCCTGGAGAGAAGCAGCATGTGACAGACCAATCAAATGCAATGACATCTTCAAACCCGTATATCCACAACATAAATCCTGCAAAATAGTGCTGACAAAGGGTGTGGCTGGCATTGGAAAAACAGTCTCTGTCCAGAAGTTCATTCTGGACTGGGCTGAAGGAGAAGCCAATCAGGATGTCCACTTCATCTTTCCTCTTCCCTTCAGAGAGCTGAACCTGATGAAGGAGAAAACCATCCCTCTAGTGGATCTTATTAAGCTCTTTTTCTCATACATAAGGGATCCTAGCGTCTTCACCAGTTCACAGCACAGAGTCATGTTCATCTTTGACGGTCTGGATGAGTGTCGACTTCCTCTAGATTTCTGCTCCAACCCAAAGTGCTATGATGTGACAGAGTCAGTCCCAGTTGATGTGCTGTTGACAAACCTCATCGAGGGAAACCTGCTTCCCTCTGCTCTCCTCTGGATCACCACCCGACCAACAGCAGCCAGTCAGATCCCTCCTGAGTGTGTGGACCAGGAGACAGAAATAAGGGGGTTTAATGACCCACATAAGGAAGAGTACTTCAGGAAGAAGCTCAGTGATGAGAACCTGGCCAGCAGAATCATCGCTCACCTGAAGTCATCCAGGAGCCTCTACATCATGTGCCACATTCCAGTCTTCTGCTGGATTGCAGCTACAGTAGTAGAGAGAACTTCAGATGGATCAGGGAGTGGAGAAATGCCAAGGACTCTCACTCAGATGTACACACACTTCCTGATCATTCAGGTCAGCATTAAAAATAGCAAGTACACAGAGCAAGAAGAGAGAGATGAAGAGATGATTTTCAAACTGGCAAAACTGGCTTTCCAACAGCTGGAAAAGAGCAATCTGATCTTCTACGAGGAAGACCTGAGAGAGTGTGGCGTTGATGTCACAGAAGCATCGGTTTACTCAGGAGTGTGTACTCAGATCTTCAGAGAGGAGTCTGGGCTGTACCAGGGGAAAGTGTTCAGCTTTGTGCATCTGAGCATTCAGGAGTTCCTTGCAGCTTTATATGTGTTCCTGTGCTTCAGCAACAGAGAGAGAAACATGCCAGAGCAACAGCAAACCTCTCAGCTCTCTGCTCTGTTCAGAGCTGCAACACTTCATGACCTACACAAGACCGCAGTGGATCTGACCTTAAAGAGTAAGAACGGACACCTGGACCTTTTCCTGCGCTTCCTTCTGGGCCTCTCACTGGAGTCCAATCAGAGTCTCTTAAGACACTTACTGCCACAGATCACCAGCCAATCACAGAGGTCAGTGCAAACAGTCCAGTTAGTCAAACACAACATCAGAGATCAGCATAAGTCAGACAGAAGTATCAACCTGTTCTATTGTCTGAATGAGCTGAATCAGCATGCTGTAGTGGAGCACACTGATAGGAGGTCAGGAACTCTGTCTGTAGTCATGCTCTTACCAGGAAAGTGGGAGACTGGAAAGTTTGACTTTAAGACTTTGAAAAAGTATCTGGATGAGTTTGACCTGCAAAAGTACATAAAGACACCAGAGATGGATCAGACTGAACTCCTTAGTCCGGATGACGTCCTTCAGAAGCTGATGCCATCTGATGTGTTCACATCATCCAAGTCAGCTGTGTGAGTAAAACACTGTGTGTGTGTCTGTGTGTGTATGTGTGAGTGTGTGTGTGTGTGTGTGTGTGCAGGGCTGGAGTGGGCCCCTGTTTCATGCATAAATTTGAATAAATGAAACTGGTATTGGAATATATTTATCACATATATTCTGTGTGCAACTTGTTACATCAAATATTTTGTTTTGTTTAAGTTTTATCCTCCATAACTGGGCCCTCTGTAGTCTGGCCTCTCCATGCCAACGGCTCCCCAGCAGGATCAGACTGGCTTATCTGCTGCTCTGAGGCTACAATATATTTCATTACGGGTTAGCCTACTTTGCTGAATAACATGACATGCTTGACGTTTTTGAACTATTTAGCTACTACACTACTTATATTGTGATTGTGTAAAATTCATATGAGTGATTAAGCTAATTGTCTCTATTTGTTAAAATAAATTAGGCTACCATACTAGCATCTTTTTGAATGTCTGAACAATTTAACATGCATCATGTCTATTCTCTATGTTATATGTTTCATTATAAATA
The DNA here is from genome assembly GCA_027475355.1 of Coilia nasus. NCBI lineage: Eukaryota > Metazoa > Chordata > Actinopteri > Clupeiformes > Engraulidae > Coilia > Coilia nasus. The sequence goes on from CM050215.1 coordinate 20,693,086, forward strand.
ATTATATTAGCTTAAATAACTGTTAGACTATACTACATGATAAATAACTATCTTAGTTTAAACTAGATGTACTGCATAGCAGTACATGGTATGACCGCCGCAGTGTATTGAAATGTGGGAATTGTTCATATGATGTGTGTGGTAGAGCAATGAATTTGTGTGGAAATGATTTCCTGGAAGTGGGCATGGATGTGGGTTTTGAATGAATGACATTGTGTGTGTTTGTGTAGTGGGTAGTAGTGATCTGTGAAAGGGATAGATGTTGTCATAGTATGTACAATTGACTTAATGAAATTAATACAACATCATTTAGACATGTTTGTCAAGCACCATCTTTCTACAGTAGTAAGATGTTTTATGGTGTTTTATGCTTTTGGAGTTCCCTGTGCTGCTCGTGCATGACGTTGACCAGTGTTTTGAATATGTGCGGGTCAATGGATTTTAAGACAAAAACAAAATGGTTGTAAACTGTAGCGTTCTCTTTATATTAGGCAAAATGACATTTTACACAATGCCAGCACCCCCTATGGGTCAAATTTTATGGTACTTGCTGTGCTTTTAGAGGTCTTTGTCATGCCCGTGCATGACAAATTTTTGTGCAGTTCCCACTTTCTTGGTGCAAGATATTGGGAATTAAAAATCCCAATTTTTGCATTTACCCATATCACTAGGTGGAGCTATGCTTCAAGTGAGTGTTTATGTACTGGGTCAATGCGCCTCTGTAACACCGACATATCACAAGTTTACAAAGAACACAAAGTACTTGTGCATGTAGGAAGAGCACCTTAGGGAGAAACTATAGCTATTACACCTACCCCTACACTATCTATAATCAAGTAAATAGTTCAGGCTGTTAGTCCCTACTCCCAGGTGTAACACGCACAACTGGCCGCTGACTACAGCTATTCACGCAACCTCATGTGAGCTGTACAGGACAGAGCAGCTGAGGGGATGGCCACCTGGAGCCGTACAGACAGATGCTCATCAAGGGTTAACCTGAACCAGCCGGCTACCGTTACAGTGACTGGGGCTGCTGGGGCCGTTTACATGATCCACTCAGCAGCACTTACCTATCGCTTTCCCCCATGGCTTTCACCATGCCAACAACATGCATCTCATCCAGGACCACTGGCAAGCCTTTGCAGTTTCCTCCAACATTTCCTTAACAATTAAAATAACTAAATAAATAAATAAAAATATTCCCCCCACACTTGCACATGTGGGGAGATCACCCATTGTACCACACTTCAGGCTTTCCTAACTACAGCCATTACAATTATCCATACACTATGTGGGACACATCCTCAGCAGTGTACCTCAGGATCAACGGGTGTTTCGGGCCTTTGTTCACTGTACACCCTCCCCTGAGGCAGCCCCACTAAAGGTGATCAATCCTTTAGCGTGTGTCCACAGTTTAGCTACCTGCTACCCAAATTTCCAAAATGTACTTCCACAATTCACTTACAACCACCGTTTACTTCCAAAATTTACTACTTACTGCTCATTACCAACTGTTTGCACCAACGCATAAAAAAATAAATAAATAAATCAAAATTAGGGAAAGAGGAGGGGAAGGAGAAGGGGGGGAGAGGGAGCCTGTCTGGGCTTCGCTCACCCCAAGGGCCTGTCTGGGCCTCATCTCCTCCTCCTCCTCCTCCTCCCCTAAATCATCTCCTACACCGTCCCCGCCCGACTTCCACAGTTTTACTTACAAAATTAACCACAACCACAATTTACTTCCAAAATGACCTGCTTACTTACTAATTAGGACTTGTTATCGAATTTGCACTTTACAACCATTTTACCACAGATACTGTCACTTTGCAGTCATTAACGCATACGCCATTACACAAACGACCCTGCCAATGCTAGTTCTAAAGGCAATTCTATCCACTGATTTAACATTAAATATATACACCACTTGAATCTAATGGTGACTAATGCTCAGTTATAGTAATACAGTAATAATCACATATTGATCCTTTTATGGGTGACTGTTATATAATAATAATAAGGAGAGAACCTCAGAGAACCTCAGAGAACAGGAGATAATAATAGGAGAGAACCTCAGAGAACTGACCCGTATCTCTGGCTTAAAGTGGCGAGAGCTCACGATTCTACCCACTGACTTACACCTCTTGAATCTAATGGTGTCTAATGCTCACTTATCCCGTGTTCCATACACCGCAAAACCCCGGGAAACTTGGCCACTCTGTATCCCAATACACCGCACGATCCCAGAGAGCCTGATTCTAAGCTGCCTATGTGTGTAATGGCTGCCATTTATAATCCTCTTCTTCTATGTTTTTATTGACCCACTAAACGCACTACTGCCATCTGCTGGTCTGGGGTGCCCATCCTTATCTGCACAAACAGCCCTAGGTTGCACTAATCTCCACCACCTTACTAATGTCCTGTGCTGAAAAAGTACCCACGCTAACCACTCCCAGCCTCCACTGCTACATTAATAAAATAATAATAATAATAATAATAATAATAATAATAATAATAATAATAATAATAATAATGACGTAATGATGCAATGCCCCGTCATGCGGGCAACCCTACTGCTTACCCTAGGCAGAGACCACCCTTCTCATCCAGATCCAATTACTAGTCCTAGCTGCTTCCTCTGACATCTCCCTAACAGTTTTACGTAGATTCTTACCACCAACCCCAAGCTCCCCTAGCAATGAAATTACTGACCTCCCTACAAACCCTCTACAACCCACTTCTACTGGAAATACTCTTGCCCTCCATCCTTTCTGCTCTGCTTCCAATCTCAACTCTTCATACTTAAGCTTTTTCCTTTCATATGCTTCCTCTAGGGAGCTTTCCCATGGGACAGTGAGTTCAATAAAATACACTACCTGTTGGCTGGTCGACCAATAGACTATATCTGGCCTCAAGTTAGTGGTAACTATTTCTTGCGGGACCACTGACTTTCCACCCACATCTACAAGCATCTGCCAATCCTTTGCTTCCTGTGTAGTACTCTTTGACTTTGCGGCTCTCTTACTTTTCTCACCCTCCTGCACAAACTGGATACCTTTTTTATGACTACCTTCTGCATTTACCTGCTGCCTCCTACTCTCAGTTCCTGCTGCTAAGCATTTTAATACTTGGTTGTGACGCCACGTATAGCGACCCTGTGCCAAGCTAACTTTACAGCCAGATAGTATATGTCTCAATGTGGCTACACCTGAACAGAGTGTGCATGACGGATCCCCATCTGTCCATATTCTAAGGTTATCTGGCGATGGGAGCACGTCGTACGTCGCTCCCAATAAAAACTTTAGCCTGTTAGACTCCATACTCCACAAATCCCTCCAAGTAACCTGTTTTCGCTCTACTCCCTCCCAGTTCAACCACTGGCCCTGCTTTGCTAGTGACACAGCTTTTACCTGTCTACTAGCTTCTTCTTGCCTGCGTATCTGCTCTACAACCAATCTCCTTTTCTCCTTCTGATCTGCCTTTCTCCACATTGGCTTCCCTGATGTACGCCCTAAGCCTCCCCGCCCAATCTGGACATTCCCCACTATCTCTCCATGCCTAAGGGCTGCCTCTGCCTCCTTCACTGCTACCTTTGGTTTCCACTTTCTCCCTTTGCTCGGGTTAGGAGCCAGTCCACTGACTATCCTGTCCTTGCTCCATGTTAGCAACAGCTCTGTCCTAACCTTAGCACACTTAAATTCCTCTACCAGACGATTTATTGGCAGCTGCAGTATGCCCTTCCCATACAGAGCTACACTGCTTAGGCACCGTGGAACCCCTAACCACTTTTTAACGTATGAATTAACCACCCTTTCTAGCTTCTCTACTTTTGATAATGGTACTTCATACACTGACATGGGCCACATTACTCTAGGGAACAGTCCAAATTGCATGCACCACAATTTCAGCTTTCCTGGTAGCCCTGACCTGTCAATTTTTTTCCAATCCCTCCACCACGTCTTTTCTAAGCTGCTCTACCTGCTCTCGATCACTCAGGTCTGCATTATACCACCTCCCCAGGCTTTTCAGTGGTTATTAAGTTAGTCAGCAAAAACTTTTGGCCATCTCCCCCTGTTTGACGGACACTGGCAATCATAAATAACTATTTTAGTGTACATAACTCTGTTAGACTATCCTACATCATAAATAACTATATTAGTTTAAATAACTCTGTTAGACTATCCTACATCATAAATAACTATCTTAGTCTAAGCAACGCTGTTAGACTATCCTACATCATAAATAATTAGCTTAGTTTAAATAACTCTGTTAGGGTCTCAGCTGTCTCTTCAGTAGTCATTGCCTCCTCTGGATCATCAGTTGTGTCGGAAGGGGTTTGCTGTTCCGATGCAACAATAACATTCCAGTAATGAGTTACGCTATTTAATATATTACACTTCTGAGTTATATTTATTAGTTTTAAACTAGATATGTGTGATAATGGTGTGTATTGGGCTCTACAAAATAAACTACGCTAAGTTGACATTGTAAACGTTCTGCAATAGCCTTATACTCTGAAAGTTATTTCCATATCTCTCTTTGCCGGCTGTGAGCTGGGTCTGTCCTCTGGAAAACAGGCCTGTTAATTTCACACATTTAGTGCCATCTTCTTCCAACGCCTTTCTTTTTTTAAACCGGGCATTTCTAGCTGCACCTGGCCAAAACTCCAGATTGACATGAGCCGGTCCATCGGGAATTCTCCCGAATCTCCTGGTGTGTGTGTAGGTGTGTGTGTGTGTGTGTGTAGGTGTTTGTCTTGGTAGGTGTGTGTGAGCAGTTGTGTTTCTTTAGTTTTCATGATTTTAGTGATGCTGATTAACTCTAACCTGATGTTTCTCCCAGGCTGGATAACTGTCCCCTGACAGAGAAGAGCTGTTTCTATCTGGCCTCTGTCCTGACCTCACACTCCTCAAGTCTCACAGAGCTGCAGCTGAAGGGCCCCCAGCTGAGGAGACCTTCATCATCACCATCACTGACTCTGTCATCTTCAGCTGTTTGTTATCCAAAATGGCTGAGGAGACCCTCATCACCACATCTGACTCAAAAAGAATCATCGTCATATCTAATTTTGTCATCTTTAGCTGGTTGTCATCCAGACTGCAAGCGCTGGAAGTTGAGGTACTAAACATTCACTCTAAACATTTCCCCTCTCCTCCTAAATCATCCCAGTCAGAATGGACACATAATAGGCAACATGCAGGAAACACAACTAGACCAGTCGTTGGGTTCTCTTCAACATCCAACATTTAACATGACATTAGACAGCTTAAGTGAGTGTGTGTGTGTGTGTGTGTGTGTGTGTGTGTGTAGCCTCTTGCGCATGTGCACGTGTGTGTAGCCTCTTGCGCATGTGCACGTGTGTGTGTGTGTTGATGGCCCAAGTCACGTGTCGCCTATGCATGCAAGTGTGTGCATGCAAGTGTGTGTGTATGTGTTCATGTTTACGTATTTTTATATTCATATGCCTTTTTATATACAGCTATAAAACATTTCTTATATGGTGAGATATGGGGGGTGGTTTTTAAAAAGGGTTAGAAGAGATTAGTTTTTGTTAGGAAGGGAAGCAGTTTATAATTGCGGTGTATGTGTTATGTGCATGTGAAAGTGACTCCCATCTGTCATTGTGATTACAGAGCACACCACAGCACACAGTGCCCAGAACAAAATGTGTATCATGATGCTGCAGGTGTCTGATTTTATTTCTCCCAGGCTGAGGAGATTTACTCTGACAGAGGAGATCTGCTCCTGTCTGCTCTCTCACACCTCTACACTCCATGTGGAGGGCCTGGGGAAAGAGGAGGGGGAGCGTTTGTGTTCTGCTCTTTGCCATCAAACCTGCAGACTGGAGAAACTAATGTAAGCACCACTTAATGTCAGAGTGTGTGTGTGTGCACACATGTGTGTATGTCAAGTGAGAGGAGCAAAGCCGTGTGTGTGTTTGTGTGTGTATGTGTGTGTTACCCTCTGCGTTTGCCTGGGCTACTGCAGGGTCTAGGCTGGCAGGTGATTGGCCACACCCCTGAAGCTGGATTGTTAAGTTCTCTCTCACTCAGACTCCTGGAGCACGCACTCACATTCAGAGTCATTACTTAGCGGACTCTCGTATCCAGAGCGACTTACAGGGTTTCAGTTACAGTCCCTGGAGCAGTGTGGGGTAGATGCCTTGCTTAAGGGCATCTCAAACATGGGTAGGGCGGGATTCGAACCAGCAAGCTTCCCATTGCAAGACCAACTCCCTAACCACTAGGCCACAGCTGCCCAGACTCTTTCACACACACTCACATTCAGACTCATTCACACACACATTCAGACCCATTCACACACACTCACATTCAGACTCATTCATACACACTCACAGTCAGACTCTCATTCACACACACACACACCACATCCAGTTCCCCCTGGACATTCGTTTTACTGATTTACACACACACCAGATCCAGTTCCTGCTACACCTTCGCCTTACCCACACACACACCAGATCCAGTTCCTGCTACACCTTCACCTTACTGATTTACCCACACACACACCAGATCCAGTTCCTGCTACACCTTCGCCTTACTGATTTACCCACACACACACCAGATCCAGTTCCTGCTACACCTTCACCTTACCCACACACACACCAGATCCAGTTCCTGCTACACCTTCGCCTTACTGATTTACCCACACACACACCAGATCCAGTTCCTGCTACACCTTCGCCTTACTGATTTACCCACACACACACCAGATCCAGTTCCTGCTACACCTTCGCCTTACTGATTTACCCACACACACACCAGATCCAGTTCCTGCTACACCTTCACCTTACTGATTTACCCACACACACACCAGATCCAGTTCCTGCTACACCTTCGCCTTACTGATTTACCCACACACACACCAGATCCAGTTCTCCCTACACATTTGCTTTGCTGCTTTTCCTGTTGTAATAAAGTTCCTTGTGGTAACGTCTGGTGTTGTCTCCATTCATGTTGCGTAACGGGGTGTGTGTGTGTGCGCATGTAGGTTTGTTATTGTGTGTGTGTTTGTGTGTGTGTGAGAGAGATAGAAAGACAGAGAGAGAGAGAGAGAGTGCTGTGTGTGTAGTTGTCAGTATTCTAACGGTGCCTGTCCACTATCGCGGCGCGTTGAGATAGCTTGCAGCACCGCCTCCCCTTGTGTTGCCGGATCGCTACTACAGGTGGGCGTTCTCGGAAGTGTACAGAAAGTGCTGTTGAAAGACCACAGCACAACATAAGCATGGCTGCGTGTGGCTTGTGTCCTCTATTGTAAGTCGCGTTGATTAAAAACACGTAAAAAGTCTAATGTAATGTAATGTAAAAATGGGCTGTGTCTACATAGCATGTTCTTGCATTTACCATCGCCCCCTAATCTGTTGGAATCAAACCACTATCGCTCCAGTTGCTGGTCGATTTCTTTACCGCCATAGAAACTACACTGTTGGTGTACTTGTTTTCTATAGCATACAATTTCACTCATACTCACCAACAGAAACTGTAATAATAATAAAACAACAGTTTTCTTTTCTCGAGAAAAGTGCATATTCACGAGAACTGATTTCGTGATGACAATACCTCGCCTGTGATCTACTTTCATTGGATAACGTGGGCACGTTCACCGGACACATTTGCATAAAGTTCAGCAGAGCCCAACTTCTTGACGCGCCGCAGCTGTCCCAGCCGCCGCGCCGGAATCCCGATAGGCTTTGCGAGGACGGCCATACCGGCTTGACGGACTCCATTGGAAATGAATTGAATGTGTGCAACGTGGCAAATCGAACGCGATAGTGGACAGGCACCGTAATGTTCATGTGTGGGTTGACTAACTGTAACCTGATGTTTCTCCCAGGCTGTATAGCTGTACCCTGACAGAGAAGAGCTATTCCTATCTGGCCTCTGTCCTGACCTCACACTCCTCAAGTCTCACACAGCTGCAGCTGAAGGTCCCATACATTCGGCAGAAATACATATCACCAGCAATAGCTCTGTCTTCTTCACCTGGTTGTCCAGAATGGCTGAGGGACCCAGTCAGGCTGGGGGGATCCTCATCGTCATATCTGGCTCTGTCATCTTCAGCTGGTTGTCATCCAGACTGCAAGCGCTGGGAGTTGAGGTACTAAACATGCACTCTACACATTCCCCCTCTCCTCCTAATGACCACAGTCAGAATGGACACATAACAGCCAACATGCAGGAAACACCACCAGACCAGTCGTTGGGTTCTTTTACAAGTTCCAACATCCAACTTGACATTGAACAGCTTAAGTGTGTGTGTTTGTTTATGTGTGTGTGTTTGGCCTCAGTGCTCTGTATCTCTTATGCATGTGCACAGGTGTGTGTGTGTGTGTGTGTGCATTTGTGGGCCAAGTCTTATGCATGTATACGTATTTTCTGTATCCTTTTAACCATTCTAAAAGTTTTTTGTCTTTTATTATGGTGACGGTGGTGACAGTGCCATGTTAAGGGTACCTTAGTCACATGGTATGTGTAACCGAAGTCTTCCTGTCCAGACCCAGTCTCAAACCCGCGACCTCACAGCAACTCCGGTATGGGAGACAGACGCGCTACCAAGTCAGCCAAAGGACAGGCTAGTAGCTCAGTCAGCAGTATATCTTTTTGAGGCTTCGGAAGGGAGGTTTACTAACGTTCTACGCCAAGCTGTGCTAGCTGGCATCCGTTACACATGTATGTGTGTGGACAGTACCATGCTCAGGGCACCTCAGTCATGGGGGAGGATGGAGGAGAGCGCTGGTCATTCACTCCCCCCACCCACCTGTCGGTGTGGGGAATTGAACCTGTGACCCTTTGGCTGCTTGGACTCCTTAACCACTAGCCCATGACTGCCCCTGTCTGTGGGTGTGTGTGTGCGTGCGTATGTGCATACCTGTGTGTGTGTGTGTGTGTGTGTGTGTGTGTGTGTAGCCTCAGTCATGTGTTTGTGTATCTGTGTGTGTGTGGCCTCATTTCTGTGGGTGTGTGTGTGTGTGCGAGCCTGCATGCGTGGCCTCAGTCCTGTGTGTGTGTGTGTGTAGCCTCCATCCTTTGAGTGTGTGTGCACATACACATTATGTTAGAAGAAGACCTGTATTTTAGGTGTCATGTTCAGAATTACTTACCATGATGTTAAAGTTTAGGTTTTACCTGAACTTTTGAGGAGGAATGAATTACAAAAAAACCCAACTAAATCTTCAGGTTTTTATTTCAAATACTTAACACAAGACCTAGCTGTATTTAACTTTTTTTGGTAAAACAAAATAGTATAATGTAACAATTATATAATAATACAAATTAAACAAGTAAGTAATACTATTAGACACTATTAAAGGTACAACAATGCAACTAAATGAAACAGCATTAGCCTATTTGGTGCATAGCTTGCATGCCGTCTGGATAGCCTAGACCATGCATGTCCAAATCCAGCCCGCGGGCTCCTTTCCACCGGCCCGCGGCACCTCTCAGAAAACCGGTGTTAGTAGCCTTTCTTGCAGAGCCATAACTACCCACGCCGAATGCCGGTGATTCTTTTGTTATGCTAAATCGCGCGCATAACTGCGTGGCCACGCAGAGACCAGGTCTGGGGGAGGTGTTAATAGTCTTCACCGCCTTGCCATTTCTTGAATTATTCAGCGGCTTATGGCAGTACCAACCCAAAGTTTGTTGTTTTTTAACCACAAAACACTTACTAGTTTGCCCTTTGGTAGGCATTATTCGCGGTTTTATTTCACAAAGAAAAATATTACATTACATTACACTTATCTGACGCTCTTATCCAGAGCGACTCATAGATATTTACAGGGTTTCAGTTACAGTCCCTGGAGCAGTGTGGGGTTAGATGCCTTGCTCAAGGGCATCTCAACCATGGGTAGGGCGGGATTTGAACCGGCAACCTTCCAATTGCAAGTCCAACTCCCTAACCACCACAGTATGCCACAAAATCATACGTCATGCTATTATGTTGTGTGATGTTGCTATTATTAGCTCTCTTAACAACACAGCAGTGTTAGGTTCTTTAATACGGACGTTTATTTGACCAATGAACACTGTAAAAATGGGGAAAATAATATGTAATCACAACATTGACAAGAACACTTCAACACGACATGATGACCTCTCGGATATCTTAAGTTGCTTCTGCCCCCACAATCGCAACAGCAAGCGAGCCAGGATGAGAACGGACACGGTTTTCCGTGATGTTCTACTCCGGGAGAAAATGGTATTTGTGAAGCTCACATATGTTGTGTAAAAAACGGTTGCAATGCTCGTTGAACTGCAGTGTGACACTGACACAGACTGTCGGAGTCGACACCAGCTGGATAAAGACAGGTTCCAAGAGATTCGGACATTTGCTAAAAAACATGCTGAGCTTATTTCGCTCGACATACCTGTGCGAGAAGACATTCTCACTTTTGAACTTTAACAAGAACTGTGTGAGAACAAGACTAAGTGACTCTCACTTGCGTGACATCATCAAAACCACTGCGTTTGAGCCAGACTTAGCATTTTTGCAGCAATCGAAATCTCAGTACCACCCATCACATTAGTGTAGGAGAGTTACTTGTGTAGTCTTCTGGGGTAGGCTACATAAATTCTAAAATATGTGTGTGTAATTGTGATCAAAACTCTCAGTGGTTTGTACTTCTGAATAAGACTAGATGTACCGCATAGCGGTACATGGTATGACCGCCGCAGTATATTGAAATGTGGGAACTGTTGGTGTGATGAGTGTGTGATAGAGCAGTGTTGTGAGGTGAGAATTTCTGTGGAAATGATTTCCTGTAAGTGGACATGGATGTGGCTTTTGAATGTGTAGTGTGAAGGACTGATTTGTGAAGGCAAGGAATCGGCAAAATGAGATTTTGTACAATTACAGCGCCCCCTATGGACCAAATTTTATGGCATGTTCTGTGGTGTTAGAGGTCTTTGTGGTGATCGTGCATAATGCATTTTGTGCAGTTCCCACCTTCTCGGTCCAAGATATTGGCAACTCAAAATCCCAATTTTTGCATTTACCCTTATCACTAGGTGGCGCTATGCTTCAAGTGAGAGTTTATGGGCTGGGTCAATATGCCTCTGTAACACCTACATACTAACACAAAATCGTTGTCTTGGGCAAAATTGTTGATGAGTTATTTAACAAAAACTGTTTTTCAACACCTAGCTTCGGCGATAAACATCGCCCCGTATGACGAAATGTCACAAAATTTAGTACACATGAAAAGAAAGATGTTTAGAGATGGCATGTCAACTTTGACCAAATTTGAGCAATTAAAAGCCAAGATATGGCCATTTGAAGAATTTTAAGCTACGTGTTAAATGTTCATTGACGTGTAACTTCGGAACGGTTTATCTCAAGATAAATCCTTTGATAACTTTTTGTCAGCATTGTCTGTAGATGACATATACCAAATTTGGTGAGATTCACATGAACGGCCTATGACGAGTTCGTTCAGATTCGTTTTCGCAATATTAAAATTTCACGGAAATTGTTCTCATTGGAAGTGGGCGTTGACCAGTGTTTTCAATGCGTGAGGGTCAACAGATTTTATGATAAAAAAAAAATAGTTGTAAACGTAAGCATTCTCTAGATAATAGGCAAAATGACATTTTCTACAATTACAGCGCCCCCTATGGACCAAATTTTATGGCATGTTCTGTGGTGTTAGAGGTCTTTCTGGTGATCGTGCATGACGTATTTTGCACAGTTCCCACCTTCTCGGTCCAAGATATTAGCAACTCAAAATCCTAATTTTTGCATTTACCCTTATCACTAGGTGGCGCTATGCTTCAAGTGAGAGTTTATGGGCTGGGTCGATACATCTCTGTAACACCAACATACTAACACAAAATCGTTGTCTTGGGCAAAATTGTTGATAAGTTTTTTAACAAAAACTGTTTTTTGACACCTAGCTTCGCCAATAAACATCGCCCCCTATGACGAAATGTCACAAAATTTAGTACACATAAAAAGAAAGCTGTTTAGAGATGGCATGTCAACTTTGACCAAATTTGAGCAATTAAAAGCCAAGATACGGCCATTTAAAGATTTTTAAGCTACGTGTTAAATGGTCATTGACGTATAACTTCGGAACGGTTTATCTCAAGATAAATCCTTTGATAACTTTTTGTCAGCATTGTCTGTAGATGACATATACCAAATTTGGTGAGATTCACATGAACGGCCTATGACGAGTTCGTTCAGATTCGTTTTCGCAATATTAAAATTTCACGGAAATTGTTCTCATTGGAAGTGGGCGTTGACCAGTGTTTTCAATGCGTGAGGGTCAACAGATTTCACGATAAAAAAGAAATTGTTGTAAACATAAGCATTCTCTAGATAATAGGCAAAATGACATTTTCTACAATTACAGCGCCCCCTATGGACTACATTTTATGGCATGTTCTGTGGTGTTAGAGGTCTTTGTTGTGATCGTGCATGACGTATTTTGTGCAGTTCCCACCTTCTTGGTCAAAGATATTGGCAACTTAAAATCCCAATTTTTACATTTACCCATATCACTAGGTGGCGCTATGCTTCAAGTGAGAGTTTATGGGCTGGGTCAATACATCTCCGTAACACCGACATACTAACACAAAATCGTTGTCTTGGGCAAAATTGTTGACGAGTTATTTAACAAAAACTGTTTTTTGACACCTAGCTTCGCCAATAAACATCGCCCCCTATGACGAAATGTCACAAAATTTAGTACACATAAAAAGAAAGCTGTTTAGAGATGGCATGTCAACTTTGACCAAATTTGAGCAATTAAAAGCCAAGATACGGCCATTTGAAGATTTTTAAGCTACGTGTTAAATGTTCATTGACGTGTAACTTCGGAACGGTTTATCTCAAGATAAATCCTTTGATAACTTTTTGTCAGCATTGTCTGTAGATGACATATACCAAATTTGGTGAGATTCACATGAACGGCCTATGACGAGTTCGTTCAAATCCGTTTTCGCAATATTAAAATTTCACGGAAATTGTTTTCGTTGGAAGTGGGCGTCGACCAGTGTTTTCAATGCGTGAGGGTCAATAGATTTCACGATAAAAAAAAAATTGTTGTAAACATAAGCATTGTCTAGATAATAGGCAAAATGACATTTTCTACAATTACAGCGCCCCCTATGGACCAAATTTTATGGCATGTTCTGTGGTGTTAGAGGTCTTTGTGGTGATTGTGCATGACGTATTTTGCGCAGTTCCCACCTTCTCGGTCCAAGATATTGGCAACTCAAAATCCCAATTTTTGCATTCACTCATATCACTAGGTGGCGCTACGCTTCAATTGAGCGTTTATTGGCTGGGTCGATACATCTCTGTAACACCGACATACTAACGCAAAATCGTTGTCTTGGGCAAAATTGTTGGCGAGTTATTTAACAAAAACTGTTTTTTGACACCTAGCTTCGCCAATAAACATCGCCCCCTATGACGAAATGTCACAAAATTTAGTACACATGAAAAGAAATCTGTTTAGAGATGGAATGTCAACTTTGACCAAATTTGAGCAATTATTAGCCAAGATACGGCCATTTGAAAAATTTTAAGCTACTTGTTAAATGTTCATTGACGTGTAACTTCGGAACGGTTTATCTCAAGATAAATCCTTTGATAACTTTTTGTCAGCATTGTCTGTAGATGACATATACCAAATTTGGTGAGATTCACATGAACGGCCTATGACGAGTTCGTTCAGATTCGTTTTCGCAATATTAAAATTTCACGGAAATTTTTTTCGTTGGAAGTGGGCGTCGACCAGTGTTTTCAATGCGTGAGGGTCAATAGATTTCACGATAAAAAAAAAATTGTTGTAAACGTAAGCATTGTCTAGATAATAGGCAAAATGACATTTTCTACAATTACAGCGCCCCCTATGGACCAAATTTTATGGCATGTTCTGTGGTGTTAGAGGTCTTTGTGGTGATCGTGCATAACGTATTTTGCGCAGTTCCCACCTTCTCGGTCCAAGATATTGGCAACTCAAAATCCCAATTTTTGCATTTACCCTTATCACTAGGTGGCGCTATGCTTCAAGTGAGAGTTTATGGGCTGGGTCGATACGTCTCTGTAACACCGACATATCACAAAAATTTCATGTTGTTGGGTGAAACGTTCATTGAGTTATTCAGCAAAAACTTTTGCCGGTCTCCCCCTCTTTAACGGACACTGGCACAGCGGGGGGGTGGCCCTGGGGGACCAAAAGGCGTTATTCGCTCACAAACTTCTTGGGCTACATGCCTACAAACATTCATGTCTCCCCGAGTTTCAGTGTCCCGGGAATCGTTGACGAAAAATCGGTGAAAAAAAAAATAAAAAAAAAAATAAAAAAAAAGGGAAAAATTTTGCAGCAACTCCAATATGACCGCTTTCGCTAGCTTCGCTAGCGGCGGTCATAATAAATGTTAGTGCTATTTTCCTGTTCACATGGTATAAATTCACGTTTACAGTTTACATGTAACAGTGAATAATGGTATGTTATGTATAACAGTGAATTATGAATAGTGGTTTTTTTTTTTCACTCAGACTTTTTCTGCATTTTATTACTGGTCTTCAAATATAAAATGCACAGTAATTTTGGTAAACACACATTTTCGGTAAACACACATTTTCATTTGTGTTTGAAATGTGAAGACATAAAAACTATGTCATTGCAACAAAAAAATCTTCATTTCTTCAAAGTACTTAATTTGCATATTATTATTGTTATTAGTAGCACTATTAATATTATTATTATTAAGGTTATTCCTATTGTGTTATTATCATGTCGTTACAATGGTTGGCCTTCACACATGTTCACTTCGCCAAATCCGGCCCCCCTGGCAAAAAGTTTGGACACCCCTGGCCTATAAACACTTTGAGTGCTCGGAGCACACACTGGCACTTTTAAACCGTAAATTTCGAGTAATTATGGAACTGTCATTCGTTTATTCAGAGTGTGACACTCTGGAGCGTTCAGAGCGTACACCGGACACTCCAACCGAAAAGAAAGAGCAGCAGAGTGTAACGTCACACAAACTCATTGTATCGCTGGTTCATCCAGCTGTATGATAGATGCTAACACATGCTAAAACATTGATTTTATTAGTCTCTTATACCATTTTAGGCTATAATGGTGCAGTTTCTGCAGTCAAATGTACATTATGTTTATTAGTGACATCGAGCTCAAAAGTGAGAGAAGCAACATATGACTTAAACATAAAAAGTAACTTTTTCCTTCGGGGCTATTTAAGTTTGATTCACTTATGTAAACAAAACCGTTCGTTAATTCAAAGGGAAATGGAATGCTCAGGCTTTTCAAACTGCAGAGCATAACTCTAGTTTCAGAGTGGCAGCTTTTATTTACGAACGCACCCATAGAAACATTTTCCATGGCCGCCATTGTAATAGCCTAGCCTAGGACTCGCATATTATATGGATTAAGATACATTTAGGAATTTTGGGGGTTATTTTTGTTGCCTGTGATTCCATGTATGAAAAATACTGATTGTAACAACACATTATGTAATAACACTGCATTACGTAATAGCCTGACACAATGTAATAACATTTTCATTCAATTATGTAATAATTTACGCATTTCGTAATAATTTACGCATTTTCTAATACATTTCTTGAGCGCAATATGTAATATATTTTTTCACAATTTGTAATACACAATTACAGATTGCAGAGGCTACTACAAAATGCGGGAGGTGATTGTTTTTGTGATGGAAATGTAATAACATGGTGCATTATGTAATAACCAAAAAAATGGATATCTTTTTCTGCACTCTGATCTAGTAGGTACATAGCACACCACATGGTATGATGAGTGTGTGGTAGAGCAGTGTGGTGAGGTGAGAATTTGTATGGAAATGATTTTCTGGAAGTGGGCATGGATGTGGGTCTTGAATGAATGACAATGGCCGGGTTTCCCAGTTAAGAACCTTGTTATTGAGTTAAGAAGGCTCTTAAGAAGAGTCTTAAGAAGAGAAAAATGCTCCCTACTGAGAGAGGTAAAGGGTAAAAATGAGGAAAGCTAAGAGGAGGAAGCTTATTCCTTTAAAAGTTGGGCAGCAAACTGTTGAAATGTTACAGTTTTTGCCCACTGCTTAAACATATTTTGCAAAATTTGGCTCGCTGTGCCAAAACTCTACACCCAAGCACATAGGACACAACACTTGGAAATAAACCATTCACATCTATGTCAAATTGAAACTCTGCAATCAAAACCTAACAATCCTTCGCCAAAATGTCACTCTCATGACAAAATTGCACACACTTGTATCCTATGAAAACACTGTCACATCAGCACCAACACACTAGTCTCCATTGTGTGTGTGTAGTGTGTAGGAGTGATTTGTGAAAGGGATAGATGTTGTCATAGTATGTATGTAGCCTACATGTGTAATTTTGAACCCTGGCCACCTGTGTAGAGATGTCTGTAGATGACGTACCAAATTTGGTGAGAATTACATAAACGGCCTATGATGAGTTCGTTTACTTTCACTTTCACAATTTTAAAATTTCATGGAAATTGTTTTCATTGGAAGTGGACGTTGACCAGTGTTTCAATGCGTGAGGGTCAATAGATTTCACAACAAAAAAAATTTGGTTGTAAATGCTACCGTTGTGTAGATAATGGGCAAAATGACATTTTGTACAATTACAGCACCCCCTATGGGCCAAATGTTAAGGCATGTGCTGTGTTTTTAGAGGTCTTTTTGCTGATCATGCATGACATCCTGTGCCGTTCCCACCTTCTCGGTCCAAGATATTGGCAATACAAAATCCCAATTTTTGCATTTACCCATATAACTAGGTGGCACTATGCTTCAAGTGAGTGTTTATATGCCGGGTTGATGCACCTCTGTAACACCGACATATCACAAAAAAATCATGTTGTTGGGTGAAATGTTCATTGTGTTATTTAGCAAAAATGTTTGGCCCTCTCCCCCTGTTTGACGAACACTGGCACAAAGGTGGGGGGGGGGGGGTGGCCCTTGGGGGGCAAAAGCTTCTAGTCATTCATACCTTCATACCCTACTAGGGCTACATGCCTACAAAGATTCATGTCCCCCGGCTTCGCTACCGGCGGTAATAATTAAGAAATTCCCATGCTTCTATCCCACCCCCACCAAAAAAAGAACACAATAGGGAAAGGAAAGTTTTTAAATCCAGTGTGAAATCAAGCACGTTCCTATCCCGTACAAAATTCTCTCTGTGCGTGTGAGCGAGAATGACAGGCAGAGAGATTGGAACAAAAAAAAGACACAGAATTAAGTTGTGGTGCTTGGTTTTCATTCTGTGGTGCTGCCCCACAGAATGGTCTAATTATGGGAAACACTGTTGTGTGTCTGTGTGTCTGTGTGTCCTCAGTTCTGTGTGTGTTATGCATGTCCAGCATCAGATGTCTGACTTTCTTTCTCCCAGGCTGTGGGCATATGATCTGACAAAGGAGATCTGCTCCTGTCTGCTCTCTGCTCTGACCTCACACACCTCTACACTCCATGTGGAGGGCCTGAGGAAAGAGGAGGGGCAACGGTTGTGTTCTGCTCTTTGTCATCAAAACTGCAGACTGCAGGAACTAACGTAAGCACCACTTAACCCTATGGGCCCTAGGCTGTTTTCAGGGTATTTTTACTACCTTTACTTTTAAGCTCATATCTTGGTCATTGTAAGGGCCATACATATATCTTGTTTCTTTCAGGACAGTCTAAGCCAGGGGTTTTCAAAGTGGGGGCCGTGAGGGGGCGCTAAGGGGGCCGCGGCAAGTTGGAGGGAAAAGTAGCAAACCGAAATAAATACTTGAATAAATAAAACCAAAAAATATTCCCATTTGTTAAAAGCTGCATTATAATAATCTACCGGATATCTTAACATTACTACTATTACCGTTATTATTTTTATTATCCATCATCTTTCTAATTGGCTGGTATAAAACACATCCGGGTGATCACGTACACACTTTTCATCTCAGGGGGGCCTTACCTGGAATCTACTGGTCTATGGGGGGCCTTTTCATGGTAAAGTTTGGGAACCCCTGGTCTAAGCTATCCAGATCTGGTTTCATTCGTTGAGCTACTATTTGCACAGATTTTATAAAAAATACTAAACCAATAAAAAATCATATTGCGTATAAAAAAATCTTGTATTCTTGCAAGTACCTGTCCATAGGATGCTGTCAGTAAGGATATCTTTTCATATGTGAGTAGAGGAGATTGTCTGGATTATCAATGTTGATAAATATGTAGTCTGTGCCTGACGGAAAAAAGGGCCTATTTTCCATGTAATGAAGGATGTTATATCAGGATTATGCAGGATTATGGATATTAAGCAGAAATGTGCAGTAATTTCCAAACTGTATGGAACGTGTCTTGACAGAAATGCACGATAGCACTAGAGTGGTTTTGCTATTGTTTACATTATGCATTGACTGATAACCGCGAGGGTAAAATGGGTGCAGTAAAAATTTGTCACATCATTACTTGGCAAATATTTAATCCCTTGTTTTAACGTGATAAATGAACGTGATAATATGTGCTTGGTGTCGTTGGAAAGCTGACATTTTGTACTTTCTTCTGATGTACGTGCTTTATCTATCTGATCACAGGTTCGCGAGTAATGTCAACGAGAGTAATGCCTGTGCAAAGCGCTAATATGAGAGATTTTGGCAAATTTTTAAATATTAATATCCCATTACTTGATCACAATAAGCGGGAGGTCATATTGTAAAGCCTTGGTTCTGCTGTTTTGTTTGGTATAAGTGTCATCTCTCTACGATGTACAGTTCCGGAGTAATTCAACAGAGAAGAATGGGTGTACATTTGAGGTGTAAAAAGTGTTTGTGTAGTTGTCAGTATTGTAGTCTTCATGTGTAGCTGACTAACTCTATCCTGATGTTTCTCCCAGGCTGCAGTTCTGTCCCCTGACAGACAAGAGGTGTTCCTATCTGGCCTCTGTCCTGACCTCACACTCCTCAAGTCTCACACAGCTGAAGCTGAGGAAGAATAACCTGCAGTACTCAGGAGTGGAACTTTTATGTTCTGCTCTTTGTCATCCAAACTGCAAACTGGAGAAATTACAGTAACCATCACTTCATTTTGTGTGTGTGTATGTGTGTGT
The DNA here is from genome assembly GCA_027475355.1 of Coilia nasus. Taxonomy (NCBI): domain Eukaryota; kingdom Metazoa; phylum Chordata; class Actinopteri; order Clupeiformes; family Engraulidae; genus Coilia; species Coilia nasus. The sequence continues at coordinate 20,712,190 of CM050215.1, forward strand.
GTATGTATGAATTTGGGTGTTATGGTTACAAGTGTGTGTGTGTTGGTATAGGTGTTGTGTACATGTATGTGTTCTGATTAGCTGTGTGTGGCAATGTGAGAGATATGTTTGTTTAATCTTTACATGCAGGTTGACAAACTGTAACCTGATGTTTCTTCCAGGCTGGATGACTGTCCCCTGACAGAGAAGAGCTGTTCCTATCTGGCCTCTGTCCTGACCTCACACTCCTTAAGTCTCACACAGCTGCAGCTGAGGAACAATCACCTGCAGGAGTCAGGAGGGGAACTTTTATGTTCTGCTCTTGGTCATCCAAACTGCAAACTAGAGACACTACAGTAAGCATTACTTCATTTTCAGTGTGTGTGTGTGTGTGTGTATGCATGTAGGTGTTGTGTACCTGTGGGTTTTATGGTTATGTATGTGTCAGTGAGTGTGTATGCATGTAGGTGTTGTGTGCCTGTGGGTGTTATGGTTGTGTATGTTTGTGGTTGTGTGTGTTAGTATGTGTGTGGCTGTGTGTGTTTGTGTATGTGTGTTAATATGACTGTGTTTTTGTTTGTTTAGTTGTCAGGGTTCTAGACCTTATAGGTTGTGTGTGTGTGTATGCATGTAGATGTTGTATGTGTGTGTGGGTTTTATTTCTATGTGTGTGTGTGTGTGTGTGTGTAACTGTTTTTTTTTATTTGTTTAGTTGTCAGTGTTTTAGACTTCATGTGTAGGTTGACGTGTGTGTGTGTGTGTGTGTGTGTGTGTGTGTGTGTGTGTGTGTGTGTGTGTGTTTGAGACAGTCCAGCAGGAGAGGAGCAAAGCTATGTGTGATTGCATATGTGTGAGCATGTGCATGTAGGTGTTCTCTGTGTGTGTCTGTGTGTTTGTGGTGTAAGAGACAAGGAGAGAGATATATTTTGTGTGAGCAAGTGTGGGTGCATGTGTGTGTTCATGTGTGTGTGTGTGTGTGTGTGTGTGTGTGTGTGTGTGTGTGTGTGTGTGTGTGTGTGTGTTTATGTTTGTATAGTTGTCAGTATTCTAGTGTTCATGTGTACAGTACAGGCCAAGTTTGGACACACCTTGTCATTTCTTTATTTTCATGAATATTTACATTATAAATTCTCACTGAAAGCACCAAAACTGTGAATGCACATTTGATGGGTAAACGAGCATTCTGAGCATTATTTGTAAAGTTGTAGAGTGCAAAAATGTCCAAAGTGGCCCTATCTAAAAAAAAAAACCTTAATCCCGACAGTGATTCGGATCACCACCAAAAACTAATCAGTTGTATGTTAGCCAACTTCTAATCTATCCTAATTTCGTTGAAATCCGTCCAGAACGTTTTGAGTTATGCTATTAACAAACAAAAAAACAAACAAACAAACTCACTAACGTACAGACAAACAAACAAACCAATGCCGGCAAAAACATAACGTCCTTGGAGGTAATTATGTACTTAACAAAAAAGTGTGAAATAACTTTAAACACGTCTTATATTCTAGTCATGAAAATAGAAAAAGGAATTGAATGAGAAGGTGTGTCCAAACTTTTGGCCTGTACTGTATATTGACTAACTCTAATGTGATGTTTCTTGCAGGCTGGGTGGCTGTCCCCTGACAGAGAAGAGCTGTTCCTATCTGGCCTCTGTCCTGACCTCACACTCCTCAAGTCTCACACAGCTGAAGTTATACGTCTCTGTACAGGGGGACTCTGCTGAGGCGCTGCGTGCTCTGCAGAATGACCCACACTATCAGTGAGTTAACCTAGCCTGGCTATCGCGACTTGTCAATGCTCTGCGAGCATTGGTCTGGCCAAGCTGTGTGGTAAACCCATTTCTCAGAAGGCGGGCTTAACCTGCCTCTTTCAAATGCCTCTGTTTGCTACTGGACGAAGCTTCAATCAATCACACCCCTCTGCCCTCTGACGTATACCCCAGCAGAAGAAACTGCTTGATCCACACAAAAAGTAGTAGTAGCCTGTAGTCATATAGAAATGGCGTTAAATGATTTTTGTCGGACTTGTGAGGTGAACATGAGAGTGGCTGGTGTTGGCCATTTAATAATATTGATATTCGAAAAACGAATCAGTGCGATCAAAGGCGAAATGACCACAACAACAGCGTCCTCGCAAAGCCCAATGGACTTGGCTACCAGCGGGGCTAACTGATAAATTAAACTTTTACTGAAGCCGGTCGGTAGCATTGCAAAAACGCCCTTTCCCGCAACAAATGCTTCAAGGGCTGCCCTTTGCTCTATTTTCATATAGAACTTCCCTTTGAATTCGTCCTAAACAGCAGCTACAGATGCATTGAAATCTTGCGTTTGCTCCACGTTCGCCATGTACACAGTGACTGAGATAGATTTCCGGTCGCCGAACTACCGCGTCATTGCCTTTTCAAATGCTCGATTTTCATTGGCCCCCTATCTGAGGACTGAGCAGAAATGGTTTAGATAGGCAGCTTGGCCAGACTGATTTGCTCGCGAAATGTAAATGCAGCGTCACAGGCAGTATGGGCACACCCAGGCTAGAGTTAACCACTACTGGAAACTTTTACATTACATTACATTACACTTAGCAGACGCTTTTATCCAAAGCGACTTACAAAAGGAGGACATAATAAGCTAACAGAGGTGTAGAGGAACACAGAGTAAACAGACTACACACATACATACAGACAAGGAGATACATGTGCCTTAGCTAAGCTTCCCGGGGCAGGGACACTTCAGACACACACACACCCCTACACACACAGACTCATACAGTTGAGCACAATATTATTACCCTCTGAAATTAGACATCTCTCTTGATTTCTTGGTGAGAATGACAATTATTAACAAGTTTATGTTATTCTGGAAACAAGTATACTATGGAGATAATGTTCAGTAAGTTGAATTTGGAATTTGGTATTGTTATAAGCAGTTGAAATAAAAAAGGCAAAAAGGATAAAATCATTAGCCCCCTGATCATTAATAGTCAATACGGTACCCTTTCTGAATCAAAAGCTCTTTGATTAGTTGTTAAATAGGTTGGCACATGTCCTCCTAGGGATTTTGGCCCATTTCTCCATTGCAAATTCTTCTAGCTCGTCCAAATTCCATGGATGCTGAGCATAGACATTTGCCACAGACTCTCATTGGGATTGTGGACTGGACTCTGAGCAGGCCATTTCAGTACCATGGTTTTAGTATCCTTGAAGAACTTCTGAATTCATTTAGATGTATGCTTTGGGTTATTATGTTGCTGGAAGACCCAGGAATCCAAACCCAGACCCATGCTCCCTGTGTGTGAGGCTACAAAACAGACGAACACCTTAATGCTCCCACCACCATGTGTAACTGTGGGAACTGTGCTTAGTCTTATTAGACCAAAAACCTGGACACCTGCGTAGATGATTGCTGTTGACCTGGCCTCATCTTCTTTTCGAGAAAGACAGTTGTGAGGGCTTGTCATCATATTGGGCTTTGGCGCCATCATCACAGTAGTGCCCCTTTACTAAAGGTGCTGCATATCAGAGTCCGATTGAGGTTTGCCTGTGAACATTTGAAAGTCAAAAATGAGTTTCTGCTTGGACGCATGAATGCTGCTTCTGTTAGGTGAAGAAGGGGATAGGCCTTAAACCTTGGTAACACGGTTTTCACAGTTAAACATGGTGATGGTAGCATCATTCTGTGGTAGCCTCAGGCACGGGAAGCCTTGTTTGGGTGTACGGCACAATGAAAAAAGAAGACTGTGATAGAATATGGAAGGAGACCATGCAGAAATATGGTCATAGATTAAGCTAAGATCTTTGCTAGGTCTTCCAATAAGATAATTACCCAAAGCGTACATCCACATTAGTTCAAATGTTCTTCAAGGATAATAAAACCATGATCCTGGAGTGGTTCAGACCTCAATCCTTTAGATAATATTTGATGAGTGTTGAAAATGAATGCCCATGCAATTTGGACCAGCTAAAACAATTTGCAATAGAGAAATAAGCCAAAATCCCTAGGAGGACATGTGCCAACCTAGTTAACAACTAATCGAAGAGCCTTTCGTCAGTTTTGGGCCATAAAGGGCACCGTACTGACGATTAATGATCAGGGGCTAATAATTTTGTCCTTGTAATTTTTTGCCCTTGTTTGTTTAAAATCGTTGTAACAATTAAAAAAATCAAATTTCAACTTATTGGACATTATCTCCATAGTGTACTTGTTTTCCAGAATAACATAAACTTGTTAATAATTGTCATTCTCACTGAGAAATCAAGAGAGATGTCTAATTTCAGGAGGGGGGCAAATAATATCGTCCTCAACTGTACAAGCACGAGGAACCTAGGTAAAGAGTTGGTTAGTAGAGATTAGTTTTGTTAGGAAGGGAAGCAATCTCAGAAAAGAAGGGTTTTCACAAGCTTTTTAAAGGTCGAGGGGGATGTTGCTGCTCTTGTAGCGACTGGTAGGTTGTTCCACCATTGAGGGACATTGTGTGACTTTATATCAGCACCTTTGATTTTCTGTTTCACAGACTCTGTCCTCCTCTATGGGTCTGTCATCCTGTCACACACACAGAATTATTCACACACACACACACACGGTCATACACACAATCACACACACCACACGCATGCGCGCACACACACACTGCATTTTACCCTTATCTCCACACATATTTCATCTCTTCTTCTCTCTTCACTTTCTTCTCCTTCTGTTTCTGACTTGAGTGTTCAAATTAAATAAGTCTTGCATGTCTCATCCACTAGAGGGAGCTGTTGGTGCAGGGCTTTAAAAATCATGAAACACAAAGCACCAAATAACATCAGGTAGAATAAACCAGGGGGGTATTCCATCAAAGTCGCTAACTGCAAAGCCTGGCTAATTTTGATAAACCTCGCTAATTTTAGAGAGAGATCCGTTCCATCGCTCTCGCTAACCGGAATCCCAGTTGCTGGGGAAACAATGGCCACTGAACTAACCTGCTCTGTAGCAGGTTAACTTTCTAGTACATCAGTGTTACAAAAAATATCTACCTGTACTAAACAGGTTGTCCAACAGACGGTTCCAGTTCCCTCCATATTTCTCACGTTTGATTATCCACGTATAGAGACAAAGTTGACGTTGGTAAAAATGAATTTGCATCATATGCTTACTTAGTTGTGAGGAACTCATACCCATCCCTAAGGAAATTACAGTAAAAAAAACATACAGTAATGTGGAAAAAAATGGGGCAGGTGTGAAAAAAATGCTGTCAACTAGGAATGCCTTCAAAAATGGGTGGTCACACCAAATATTGATTTAATTTAGGTTCCTCTTTTGTTCAGTCACTGCATTCTGTTGATTGATGAACATAAATGATTAACACTTCCATTTTTGAAGGCATTCCTAGTTGACAGTTTTTTTTCACACCTGCCTAAAACTTTTGCACATTACTGTATATCATAAATATCCTATCTGTAGTTTACCAGCTTCAACCTCTAACAGTTCCAGGTGAACTAAGTTGAACATAAATGACAAACATGTCCAGCCGCAATAAGCTAATTTGCCTGGAATTACTGATAATGATCAACATTAAGGCCTCCCCAAGGACAGAATATCGTGTTTGTCCTCTAGCAATAGGTAACATAAGCTACCTGTCTGCTGAAAGGTAATGGTAAGTAACTAATGGTAGGCGTGCAACACATCTACTTTCTGCCTCATTTGTTGTTTTATATATTGGAGTTGCTGCAAAATGTTTCCCTTTTTTTTTTTTTTTTCCACCGATTTTTTGTCAACGATTTCGACACTGAAACTCGGGGGGACATGAATGTTTGTAGGCATGTAGCCCTAGAAGTTTGTGAGCGAATAACACCTTTTGGTCCCCCAAGGCCACCCCCCCGCTGTGCCAGTGTCCATTAAAGAGGGGGAGACCGGCAAAAGTTTTTGCTGAATAACTCAATGAACGTTTCACCCAACAACATGAAATTTTTGTGATACGTCGGTGTTACAGAGGCGTATCGACCCAGCCCATAAATGCTCACTTGAAGCATAGCGCCACCTAGTGATAAGGGTATGCAAAAATTGGGATTTTGAGTTGCCAATATCTTGGACCGAGAAAGTGGGAACTGCACAAAATACGTCATGCACGATCAGCACAAAGACCTCTAAAACCACAGCACGTGCCATACAATTTGGTCAATAGGGGGCGCTGTAATTGTACAAAATGACATTTTGCCTATTATCTAGACAATGCTAACGTTCACAACCAATTTTTTTTTTTTATTGTGAAATCTATTGACCCTCACACATTGAAAACACTGGTCGACGCCCACTTCCAACGAGAACAATTTCCGTGAAATTTTAACATTGTGAAAACGAATCTGAACAAACTCGTCATAGGCCGTTTATGTGAATCTCACCAAAGTTGGTATATGCCATCTACAGACAATGCTGACAAAAAGTTATCAAAGGATTTATCTTGAGATAAACCGTTCCGAAGTTACATGTCATTCATGTCATACATGACATTTAACACGTAGCTTAAAATTCTTCAAATTTCCATATCTTGGCTTTTAATTGGTCAAATTTGGTCAAAGTTGACATGCCATCTCTAAATAGCGTTCTGTTTATGTGTACTAAATTTTGTGACATTTCGTCATAGGGGGCGATGTTTATCGCCGAAGCTAGGTGTCAAAAAACAGTTTTTGTTAAATAACTATGCAACAATTTTGCCCAAAACAACAATTTTGTGTTAGTATGTAGGTGTTACAGAGGCGTATCGACCCAGCCAATAAACGCTCACTTGAAGCGTAGCGCCACCTAGTGATATGAGTGAATGCAAAAATTGGGATTTTGAGTTGCCAATATCTTGGACCGAGAAGGTGGGAACTGCACAAAATACGTCATGGACAATCAGCACAAAGACCTCTAACACCACAGCACGTGCCATACAATTTGGTCAATAGGGGGCGCTGTAATTGTACAAAATGACATTTTGCCTATTATCTAGAGAATGCTAACATTCACAACCAATTTTTTTTTTATCGTGAAAACTATTGACTCTCACGCATTGAAAACACTGGTCGACGCCCACTTCCAACGAGAACAATTTCCGTGAAATTTCAACATTGCGAAAACGAATCTGAACGAACTCGTCATAGGCCGTTCATGTGAATCTCACCAAAGTTGGTATATGCCATCTACAGACAATGCTGACAAAAAGTTATCAAAGCATTTATCTTGAGATAAACCGTTCCGAAGTTACACGTCAATGAACATTTAACACATAGCTTAAAATTCTTAAAATTTCCATATCTTGGCTTTTAATTGCTCAAATTTGGTCAAAGTTGACATGCCATCTCTAAACAGCTTTCTGTTCATGTGTACTAAATTTTGTGACATTTCGTCATAGGGGGTGATGTTTATCGCCGAAGCTAGGTGTCAAAAAACAGTTTTTGTTAAATAACTGCAACAATTTTGCCCAAAACAACAATTTTGTGTTAGTATGTAGGTGTTACAGAGGCGTATCGACCCAGCCCATAAACACTCACTTGAAGCATAGCGCCACCTGGTGATGAGGGTAAATGCAAAAATTGGGATTTTGAGTTGCCAATATCTTGGACCGAGAAGGTGGGAACTGCACAAAATTCATCATGCACGATAAGCACAAAGCACAAAACCACAGCATGTGCCATACTGTACATTTTGGTCCATAGGGGGCGCTGTAATTGTACAAAATCTCATTTTGCCTATTCCTTGCCTTCACAAATCACTCCTACACACTACACAAACACACACAATGTCATTCATTCAAAACCCACATCCATGCCCACTTCCAGGAAATCATTTCCACAGAAATTCTCACCTCACAACACTGCTTTACCACACACTCATCATACCAACAGTTCCCACATTTCAATATACTGCGGCGGTCATACCATGTACCGCTATGCGGTACATCTAGTTAAAACAGTGGGCTACATTTTATTCAAACAACTTCATGCAGAGATATTGCCAGTAATACAAGAATGCAGAATACTTGTGCTTGTCATCCAGACCATTAGAGGGCAGTAGTCTCTGTCATCTTCCCCCTCTGTGTTTCTGTGTGTGTGTGTGTGTGGGTGTCACCATACATATAATGTTAAAAGGTTTGAGAGTTGTTAAGAGGTTTAACACTGTGGCCTCAGACTGACAATGTCATGATGGTATTCCCTAGGGTGGAGATCAGCTATTATTGTGACCTACCACCGAGCTACAAAAGGCTGGAGAGCTTTGATGTAAAGAGGCGGTCTGCTCACCGCCAACAGCAGAGTGAAGAGTAAGTAACTATCCCAGCATCCTTTAGCTCTTCCCCACACCACCCCACACATGCAGGTCTGTCTTTCACTCTCCCTGGGTGTCTGTTCATCCCTCCATCCCCTATCTCTCCCCTCTGTGTGTGTTTATTCATGTAAAGGAAAACTATGCTAGGCTAGGATTAGGAAGAGAGAATCTGAGGGACTACGCTAGGATTAGGAAGAGAGAATCTGAGGGATGATTTTACACTATATCTGTTCATGTGTCCAGTGAGGTCATCAGCGCTGGTCCAGTAAAATGATGAGGGTGGATTCCATCAGCATCTCCTGCAAAATGTGTGGGGAGCAACATGAACATGAACAACCTCCCAGCTTCCAGCAGCACACAACACACACAACCTCCTCCTGAAGGGAACACACACACACAACACACAGCACACAACACACAGCCTACTCATGAGGGGAACACAACACACAACATACAGGACACAAGACACGACACACAGTCTCCACCTGAGAGGAACACAGCACACAACACACATGACACAGGACACAGCACACAGCCTTCTCCTGAGGGGAACACAGTAAAAACAGCTTTTATTGCTGTATTGGGTGGTAGTCATATTTCGACTACATCATTATGTAACTATATACATGTATATATACTAAACTCCATTATGTATTTCTAATTCCCCTCTATGTGCTTTTATTCATTTAATGGAAAACTATGTGTCAGGACATCCATGGCTGTTCATTCCAGTTTGTGTTGTTTTGGCTGTGGGACTTTGTGTGTTTAACGTAGTTCACCCACGCTGCAGCGGTACACAGACAGGCATGTGTGTATCGTGCTGTTGTGTGTCAAGACACCATAACTGAAAGTGTCTGTGTGTGTGCGTGTGTGTGATCTCATGTGTGTCTGTGTGTCACCATACATATAATATTAAAAAGTTTAAGAGTTGTTAAGAGGTGTAACCCTCTAATCTCAGACTGACAGTGTTATGATGGTATTCCCCAGGGTGGAGATCGATGATGATGATGATGATGATGATGATGATGATAACGATGAAGATGGTGATGATGACGTTGATGATGATGATGATGGTGATGATGACGACTTCTATGGCCAATCTGTGATGTGGCTGCATCTGAGCTGCAAAGTGCTGGAGGACTCAGGTGTGAGGACACTGTCTGCTCACCACCAACAGCAGAGTCAAGAGTGAGTAACTATCCCAGCATCCTCTAGCTCTTCCCCACACCACACCACACATGCAGGTCTTTATTTCACTCTTCCTGGGTATCTCTTCATCCCTCCAACACACAGCCTCTTCCCGAGGAGAACACAACACACAGGACACAACACACAGGACACAACACACATAACCTTGTTCTAAGTGGAAAAACACACAACACACAGCACACAACACACAGGACACAAGACAAAGCATAAACATACAGCACACAACACAACACACAGGACACAACACACTACAAGACACAGCACACAGGGCACAACACACACAACCTCATTCTAAGGGGAACACAACACACAGCATACAAGACGCAACACATAGTACACAACACACAGCACACAACATACAGCCTCTTTCTGAGGCGAACACAACACACAGGACACAACACACAGCACACAACACACACAACCTCATTCTAAGGGGAACACAACATACAGCACACAACACACAGCATACAGCACACAACACACAGCACACAGCACACAACACACAGTGGAGAACACACACACACAACACACAGCACATAGCCTCCTCCTAAGGGGAATACAACACACCACACCCAGCACACAACACACAGCCTCTTTCTGAGGCGAACACAACCCACAACATACAGGACACAACACACAGCACACAACACACACAACCTCGTTCTAAGGAGAACACAACATACAGCACACAGCACACAGGACACAACACAAAGCACACAGAACATAGCCTTCTCCTGAGGGGAATGCAACACACAACACACAGCACACAGCCTCCTCCTGAGGGGAACACAGTAAAAACAGCTTTTATTGCTGTATTGGGTGGTAGTTATATTTCGACTACATCACTATGTAACTTAAGGATTTCGTTAATGCAAGTCTGTACAGTAGCATAAGAGAGGAGTTACATTGCCGTTCTTCGCTGAGAACTAGTTCTCCTTGTTCAGTTCCTCTAAAGAACTTGTTCAGATTCGTTCACTAGTTTGTTCCTTTGAATGATGTCATATCATGTGTCCTGCATGACACCAAGCCATGAAACCAAAGTTCATTTGACCGGCCAGTCAATCTTAAAGTGAAGTGCATTAAAACAGCATTATATATATGGGATTAATATCTTCCCAGTTATGTCAGAGTTCAATTATGTTTGGTTAGGCTACATCAGGGGTGCTCACTAATTTTTGGCTGGCGAGGTACTTTTAAAATGGCCATGTCGCCTACTGAGGATGATGATGACGAAGACGACGATGGTGATGTTGAAGATGATGATGATAAATCACTCAGTATGCGTTTCATATGTACCTTTATGCAGTTTATTGATATGTTTGTTTATTGATATACATGTTGCATTACACATGCAACATAGTTAAAATATATGCATCCATGCATAAACCTTCACAGCACAACTTTAATGCAATTGTATTATGATATAATGGACGTTTACAGCACAATTATAATAATACATTTGTATTACTTTCAAATGAACCTTTAGAGCACAACTCTAATACATTTGTAATTATCTATTGCCAGGACTTAATTAATCTGATGATGACCTGCACTGGAGGGAGTCAGACAGGGTTGCATAGAGCTGCTGTGTGTAGCGCGCACACTGACAATTTGCGAACACGCCCTCCCTGCTTTCTCCAGCTCCGATGCGAGGTTTCGGAAGTTTCCCAAATCATAGCGCTGCAACTTTGAGGACAGCAATTTTATTTTTCGTTTGAATGCATTAGCTGAGCTGATCATGTCTCATGTCGACCACGCTTTTGTCTTTTCCTTGCAGCTCCAAATTAAGTTTGTTCTACATGTTAGTAAGATCAGTTACAAACGCCAAGTCTAGCAGCCACCGATTGTCATTAAGTTGCTTGTGTTCCGCATGTTTAGTGACAGGAAGAAACTCCTTAATCAACGGACAGAGCTGTCGAAATCTCTGCAAGAAGTTCCCCCTACTAAGCCATCCCACGTCAGTGTGTAGCGAGAGGACAGAATAGTTAGTAAGCCTCTTCCAACTGTGCACAGAACAGACGTCTTTGAAGAGACCTCGCTCAAATACTGCAGGCTATTTTGGTTGCGACATCAACAATCTCTTTCATGCATTTTCCGCATAATGAAGTGACTGCTGCCCTGTAAACGGCATTTTTATTTTCCTTCACATTTCTCAGTTCGCTTTTCACGGGGAAGTCACTGTCATAGTTTTTATGAACAGTATGGGCTAGATACAAGTTAGCGAACTAGCTAGGACTCCTTCTTTGCTGCAGTTTTCCAGTAGCCGTTCTAGTTGTTATGATAACCAACCTAAGAAAAAAATGTAGACAACAGGCGATCTACCAGCACTGCCTTCGCATTCGATCAGCACCCCTGGGCTACATGGTAACACAAGAAGCGTGGAGGAGACAGAGTCAGTATAAGTCCAATGATAAATGGGTGAATGGCCAAACCCATTAAAAAAATGGAAAAAGAAAAATAATTTATGAGTAAATATAACAACTTAATTCCAAATAGTATTAACAACTGTTGTCTATGTAACTTATCACAAGATTACATTATTTTGTTTACTCATGTCAGCGTCTCAGACTCAATAAGGATAACAGCATATGATTGGCTGGCGTGCTTCACTGCCACTGAATGAGCACACAGACTGCTGTGCTGATTTTCAAAGGAACGACTGACCACCGGAAGCGGTGAACTAGTTTGCCTCGTTCCTTTCCTGAGTCAGTTAAAGTCCACTGTACAGTCAATAGATGAATGACCAAACCCATCTGAAAACAGATGAAAATGAACAATGCTTTATTTAACATTTATGACACAGAGTAAATATAACTTCATTACAAACAGTATTAACAACTACTGTTAAGTTATCTTCCATAGCACTACATTACATTAATTCTTTTGTTTACTTATGGAAACGGTTGCTATGCTTTATAGGCTCTCATTGGATAAAACGCATGACATTGTCTCAGACTTGATAAGGAAATGAAAAGAACAACCGGGAACAAGAGCGACGAACTAGTTTGCAACGTTCCTACCCAGGAACCGTTGAAAAGAACCGATTCGTTCGTGAACAACACACCACTAATAAGCAGCATTAAAAGCAGTGATCTATATACATGTATATATACTAAACTCCATTATGTATTTCTAATTCCCCTCTATGTGCTTTTATTCATTTAAAGAAAAACTATGTATCAGGACATCCATGGCTGTTCATTCCAGTTTGTGTTGTTTTGGCTGTAAGGCTTTGTACAGTGGGTACTGGCTCATTTCACTTGCGCAATCCGTGATTCACACAGCCACGTTAAAATGTCAGTACAACAGCAGCTGCTAGGGGCAGGATGAGAACACTAAAGTCTACACTGAAGTAAAGATCTTACTTCAAAGGTTGACCAACCCACGGCGAAACTTGCAGTATTTAGTTGACTGTAAACGTGCCAATATCTTGTAATCCTGCAGTCCAAACAGTGAAATTAAATCGATGTGCAGAGATAATGACAATACAGCTGTCAAAACGTTCAAAAAGCGAATTCATGTCATCTTGTTTTCCTTGTTAAAACTGTATGCCATAACTTCAAAGTTAAACAATTTGAACAGCAGTATTATAGTAATTTCTAGAAACCGACTGAGTTTAACGGAGTTTGGACAGCACAACTTTAAGATATTTGCATCAGAAGTTGGAATGAAATGGAAGATTTACCGCGCTAACACTGGGAATGTTTCATCATGACACAAACAAAAGCTGTACAGTTATCAGTTAGTGGAAAACTATTCAGCCATATGAGGGATCCCCAGGTTAGGGTTGACCCCAGTTTGAGGGACCCCAGTAATGGGTGAAGCATCAGTATGTGGGGCACCCAGGTTAGGGTGGACCTCAGTGATGGGTGAAGCATCAGTATGTGGGGCACCCAGGTTAGGGTGGACCTCAGTGATGGGTGAAGCATTAGTATGTGGGGCACCCAGGTTAGGGTGGACCTCGGTGATGGGTGAAGCATTAGTATGTGGGGCACCCTGGATGGGAGAAGTATGGTGGGAGATGTGTGAGGGACCCCTGAGTGTGTGAAGCTCATGGCTGCGCCTTCCGAAGGGGAAGGCAGTGTGATGCAGTGCCCATCGCTAGAATTGTGGGTGTGCTCTGACTGCCATCCCAACGAGCCTGGCTCTTTGGTGTTGGCGGTCAGGGCCCTTGTTTGGTACCCCGGAGACCCGGGTTCGAAGCCGGGTGGGGTGACTTCTTCTCCACTTCGCTACAGCATAACATACAAAAAGTCTTTGTTGGGCTGAACTAGCGATATACAAAAAAACACAGCCTGTAGTTCAATGTCAGAAGGTAGAAGCAGTTGCACTGCACCCAGCCTACAATGCAGGCGATTTATACCCCAAAATATCCCACAACAACCTTTTTGTAAAAGTTTGACAGTGTTGTGAGATGTCACGTCTTTAAATTGACCCACCTAAGCGTAGCTACGGAGCAGAAAAGAAAAAAATAGAAGGGGCTGCAAATAAACTTGAGGCAACTGTGCAATTATTCGCTCAAAACATGTCATATGTTAATTTTAGCCATGTGGGGAGGGGATTTGGAAGCAGCAACAGTTACTCTTTATAGCCTACTACTAGCCAGTTTAATGGCAAAGGATAGAAACGATTGCATAACAGCCGGCCTACACTCAAAGGGAATTTTTGCATTTGCTAAATCACGGGTGAAAAGTGGGTTCACTTACCTGGGGTTGAAGCGTGGGCCAGTAAATTTCCAAGTGACTTGTTAATTGCCAATGATGTGTGGGCACGAAGTATAGGAAGCAGTTGTGAGTGTTTGACATGCGTTGTTCAGTCAGGAGAGCTATGCGCAACCGCTAGGCTGTTTCCATTTCTTACGCTGCTGTTTAAGTTGTTTGATGTGATGCCGCTGTTTATGTGCACGGTTTGTGCATTCGATTGACTGTTGCGTTGGCCGCATTGATAAAGCATTGTTTGTGGTCCGATGTTTTCGCGTTGTCAGCTTGATAGAATCCATGGTGATAAAACAGCAAATGTTTGATTCTAGCGCTTTGACTGTCACACGGTGATGCTTCCTGTATGCAGTGTAGGTTGGGTAATGTAGTTCATTGAAGTTGGCTGCTTTCCTGCTTGCGGTGCAGGCTGGGTAATGTAGTTGATGGGTTTACACTGATAATGGGTTACTATGTTCAGCACTGCTACTTTGAACTACACCCATTGCTTTGCACTTTAGGTCTACATAAGTAAGGCTAATCATGTACTGAAGTAATACTTTTAGCGGTTTGGGTTATTGATTTTAGACAGTTACTGATAAATGTACTAATGTACATTTGGTTTGGGTTCATTTGTGGTAATGTTGCTTGTGTGTAGCAATGCAGTATTTAATGTGCAATGTTGCTTGTGTGTGTGCTTGTGTGTGTGTGTGTGTGTGTGTGTGTGTGTGTGTATATATATATATATATAAATATATATATAATGTGTGTTTATTATTTACAATACTTATACTGCCATTATGAATGTGGCTATCACAATTGTAGTTTACATCATGGCATTTCTGTTCTACAGGTTTATAACCTGTATGTGGAAATTAATTAATCAAAAATAAATACCAACAAGTTATAACAACTTGTGCTCTCCTTCACACTCCGTTCGGTGGGGAAATCTTAAAGAACTGAATAGTTATAAACCACAATTTATCCTTCAGCAACCAGTTTGTAAAAGTTTGAAGTTGTTGTTGAGATGTGCAGCGCAAGGTGAGAGAGGGATGATTTTACACTCTATCTGTTCATGTGTCCAGTGAGGTCATCAGCGCTGGTCCAGTAAAATGATGAGGGTGGATTCCATGAGCATCTCCTGCAGAATGTGTGGGTAGCAACATGAACACGAACAACCTCCCGGCTCCCAGCAGCACACAACACACACAACCTTCTCCTGAGGGGGAAACACACACACACACCACACTGCACACAACACACAGCATACAACCTCCTCAGGAGGGGAACACAACACACAACACACAGCCTCTTCCTGAGGAGAACACAACACAAAACACAGAACACATAACCTTGTTTTAAGGGGAACAACACACAGCATACAACACACACAACACACAGCATAAACATACAGCACCCAACACACAGGACACAAGACCTAGCAACACACAACTTTGAAAAAGTTTTCTGTTTGAAGTTGTTGAGATGTGCAGCGCAAGGTGACGGGGCAGTGACGTCATCGTTTTCAAAAAGTTGCGTTTTGCTTGTCCACACAACATCGCAACGGCAGCATTGTCAGATTTTTTCACTATGGAACCTGTATTCAAAAAGTATCGATTTGGGGCACCGGTGGTGTGTGGACAAAAGGCCGAAATGGAAAAACTTTACCTTTTTGATCTAAAAACGTTGCTGTGTGGACGGTCCCTTAATGTCTGTGACAGCGTGTTAAATTCTGTGCCATTGTCTTCATGAAATGTGTTCACATCTTCTTCACAGAATGTTCACGTCTTTCCCGCGCTATAGGCCTATGACGAAAGCACTCTTGTGCACATAAAACCCAATATTGAATACAAAAAACTGACCTACCATTGCAGTCAATGGCAGATTTTTGGGGCAAATTTGAACCTGACAGAAAACGCACAAAATGGGTGTGGCGACCTGAGGCGCAACCTGATTGGACAATGACATTCAGATCGGTATACACACACATTACTACTGTTGCAGTGGTAGATGGAAATAAAAATCCCTCTAATCTCCCTGTTTGGTAGGGCATCGCCCAAATCGCCCCCTATGAACGAGCCGCCGCTGGTGTGTGTGTGCAGCTGCACGCAGAGAGGCATGTGTGTATCGTGCTCTTGTGTGTCACCATGGCATGCTGAAAAGAACCTGTGTACTTGTGTGCATGTGAAGCTTAATTGCAATTGTATTTCTGATTTGAAGATAAAGCATGTATGTTACAACTGCATTCTGAATGCATATTTCATGTTTTTATTTGTGTCATTATTTGTTAATTTGTGTTTGTTTTGTAACATAAAGACAAAGAGTGGGGTGATGATGTCATTAACAGCTTTTGATACCCATTTTGTATTTTCCCATGTGTGTTACCATATAGGCACACATACACTTTTCCTTAGTCATATATTGCTGTGCCGTGTAGTGTATTTCCAATGACACACTTACACATTCAGCATGGATTAACACTCTACTCAGTCTACTCTTTACTCACGAAAGTCTAGTGTACAATTCATGTCGAGCATGGTGCCACCTCTCTTTGCACTGAACCATACATGTTCCAGTTGCCTGTCACATGATCTCTGATTCTGACTTGTTTTCCAGGCTTAAGGTCACGTAATTGCTTAGCCTTTTTATCATGTTGCTGTTTTTGTTTCAGTTTTGACTTTATGCGCTACTTTGGGTGTCAATAGATCATACATTGGCAGATTGGTTTGTATGCGTCGTCCCATTAGCATCTGACCTGGAGACAACCCATTCTGCAGTGGTGCTCTCCTGTAGATCATTAACTGTGATGGAAGTCCTCTTTTCCATTAAGTGTTTTTCTTTTCATGAGACCTTTTACTACCTTTGCTTAGCTCTCTGCAAGGCCATTAGACCTGGGATAATGTTGGCTAGATGTTATGTGTTGAAACCCCCATTCCCCAGCAAAGTTAGCAAAATCACTGCTCGCGAACTGCAGACCATTTTCTGATATAAGTTCACATGAAACACCATGTCTTGCAAATACAGTCTTCAAGAATGCAATGACAGCTTTGCTAGATGTTTGCAATGTTGCAACTTCAGGGTAGAGAGGTAATCTGTCACAACCATATGGCTCCTACCGTTGCAGTCAAACAGATCTGCTCCCACTCTGTAGAATGGTCTGTGTGGCACAGGGTATGTCATAAGTGGCTCTGCTTGTTGTTTTGAACGATAAGACAAGCATATTTAGCATGGAGCTGTGGTGTGGCCAATATCTTGGTTCACCCTTGGCCAATACATGACTTCACAAGCTCTGCGTTTACACTTTTCTTGCTCCAGGTGCCCTTCGTGTACCTTTCGCAGCATATCTTTATGCATTGAAGATGGAATTACAAATTTGTTTCCCTTGAACACAGTGTTGTTAACTGATAGTTCTGTTCTACAGGTCCAGTAGTCTTGAACTCACAGTGGACAGCAGCTCTTGTGTTCAGGCCAGCCTTGTGCAATCATGTTTTTGAGCTCTGTCAATGTCTCATCCTTTCCAGTTTCCTGTCTGATCTGTTCCGTTCTTTCACCTGACAGTGATGCTAAAATACTTGCATTTTGGATTCATCAAAAACACCATTTGCAGCTGTTACAGCTCTGCATATTCTAGGCATCCATACAGTTGGTTTATTCAAATATTTACTTGTGTCAGACAGGTGAACAGACGGAACAGACCCAAGAGCGTAACGTAACCAAACAAGCTTTTATTTAGGGTAAAGGGGAATTGAGAGAGTTCGTAACCCACAACAGTGGAGGGTCGTAACCGGGGCTGGAGAGCAGAGCTGAGTCGCGGGCAGGCAGGAGTCGTAGCAGGGGCAGGTGAGTTGAGCAGAGTCGCGGGCAGGCAGGAGTCATAGCCGGGCAGAGCGTGGGTCGGTTGGTCCGAGTTCGTCACCAGGAGGCAAGAGCAGGGAAGCGGGGAGCAGACACGGAGAGGAACTGGAGGCAGGAGGGAGACAACAGGCAGGCGGGGACACAGGAGGCAGACAAGCAGGTAGTAGACACAGGAACAGAACTTACAAACGTACACGACAGCAGGAGCAGGGAGAAAACGCAGGATGGAAACAGGAAGCAGAGCCAGAGTCAATAACGCTTGCCAAGATGAGTCTATGGTTTGCTAACGGACTGACAAGGAAGGAACGGGGAGAGAGAGACTAAAAGGACGGTGTGATTAAAGGAGAACTTCGTGTGTAAAATGAAAATTGGCATGTTAAAACATCATACCGAGTTGGTATGTTTGCTGAGGAGCAAAATTGAGTTAGCCTGTTGCATTCAGAACTTAACTATTTTTTACCGTTTGTCCCAGAAGGCTAACAATGGAAGTGGTAGGTGCCCTCAGACGAAGCATGAAGATTACGCTATTATTAAACCATTAAAACAGCTTGAATAAACTCCACACTCCATCAGTAGCACAACAAAGGCGACAACATTCAAAACGAGGCACTGAGAACTTTGTAAGTGTACACAACATTTATTAATAAAACACTTTTGACAGGCAGTACCTTGCTGTAGTTTCCCGTCGCCGCCATGATAAAAAGTCCGCACGAGTTGATTGACGAACACGAACCAGCAGGAAGAATAGGAGGAGAGGTAGTACAATCGACTTGTTTGGACTTTTAGCATGGCGGCGACGAGAAACTAATAGAGGGTGGGCGGTGCTGAAAGATAAGGTATCAGGTGTTGTATGTGGTCTTGAAAAGGTGGTTTTTGAGTTGGTGTTTGAAAGACAGCAGTGTATCGGACTTTCGGAAGGCCAGGGGGAGGCAGTTCCAGAGGGTGGGGACAGCAATGGCGAATGCTGTCTCCCAAGGTGCGGTATTTGGTCGTGGTGATGGGGTGAGGAGGTTGGCATAAGCAGAGCATAGTCAGTGGGTGGGAGAGTGGCGATGGAGGAGATTGGTTAGGTATGAGGGTGAAAGGTTGTTTAGGGCTTTGTAGGTGATGAGGGGGATCTTCAAATGAATACATTGTTTTATGGGGAGCCAGTGAAGTTGACGGAGGATGGGGGTGATGTGTTCTCTGGAGGGAGGAATATATATATTCATGAAAAGCACACTTCCCATATGTTAAGCTAAGGCACCAGTAGTTTGTGGTGTGTGTATGTTTTTGGCTGGAAAACATACTTATATTTGCATGAATAATCCTTTGTCTTCCAGAGTGTATGATGACATCTTCCTGAAGGACAGTCCAGCAGCAGCCTCCACTAGCAGCCCCCACTCCTCAGATGCAGCAGCAGCAGCAGCAGCCTCCACTAGCAGCCCCCACTCCTCAGATGCAGCAGCAGCAGCAGCAGCAGCCTCCACTAGCAGCCCCCACTCCTCAGATGCAGCAGCAGCAGCTGCAGAGCTGCACCTCACACACAACACCCAGCAGCACCCAGGAGCACAGCTGCTCTCTCTGCACACTCCCAAGTGAGTCTGTATGACACACACACACACACACACACACCTCACATCATTCTGTTGACTCACATGTTGTAGCTCTGTGTTTTATGGTATATAAAAATTATCAATTTTTCACAACCTCAATTAATTGTGTGTGTGCGTGTGTGTGTGTGTGTGTGCGTGTGTGTGTGTGTGTGCACATGCTAGTAGGCAGGGAAGAAACTGCCAATCCTGTGCTCACCTCCTGGACGCTGGCCACTGGGTTGTGGTGCGGCCTTCTATCTCCCTGGAGGGCGGAGTGTGTGTGTACAGCCTGAGCTCTCCTGCAGGGAGCTATGAGTGCCACGAGTCCGGTCTGCGCTGGTCGTGTGCTGGTCCAGTCACCCTGCTGTACCGCTTCGGCAAGGAGGAGCTGTTCTGGGCCCAGCTGCAGATGTTACGGTACCAACCTGCAGGTCCTCTGCTGGAAATCAAGCTTCTGTCAGGAGAGCTGGAGGAGGTCCATCTGCCGCACTCTCTCTGCCTGGGTGGTTCTGACCCGTCTGTGCTGGGAGATGCGGTCAGGGCCCTGCACGGCGACGACAGCGGCGTTTCCCTGGAGACGTGTGAGCTGAGCCGTTTCCACGGCAGGCTGTTGGCGCAGCACTTCTCTCTGTGGCAGCTGGTGGTGACGCTGGGCTTCCCGGTGAAGAGCCACTGCGAGGTGTTGATCTACGAGCACTGCCCTCGGCCGCTGGTCCTGCACATCTTCCTGCTGCCCACGCCCTCCTCAGCCAGGCAGGCAGTGGAGGAGAGGTGGGAGAGGAGGGGAGCCCTCAGCATCGTCAAGCCTTCCCCCAATGACTCCCTCTCGATCGGCTGCAGATTCCAGCTCCGCATATCCCCAGATTCCTGTTCCCCCGAGATCACTCCCTCAGAGGTGACATTCACCTACAAGAACCCCCCAACCTTCTTCGAGGTGTGTCTGAGGAACCCCCTGGAGGACTTCAGGATGGAGCTCAAGACTGCGGAGAACCGGACTGTTTGGGAAGCAGTGCTGAGGCAGGGAGCAGACTACCACAGGACACGAGACCACGCAGACACACCGCAGAACCCAGAGTCACACACAGGTCGAGGAGTTGTTTGTTTTTCTAATTTAAAGACATCCTATGTGTGTGTGTGTGTGTGTGTGTGTGTGAGAGAGAGTGTGTGTGTGTGTGTGTGTGTGTGTGTGTGTGTGTGTGTGTGTGTACATGGGTGTTTGGGTGTATGTGTGTCTGTGAGTGTGTGTGTGTGACTGTGTGTGTGCACATCCGTGCGTGACTTCTGAAGGTACTATAGCACCCTCTAGAGGTACTATTTGGAAGTGTGGAGTCATTTGGTAAAGCAACACTGATATGGGTTTACACATCAACATTTCAAAGTACAGTCCGTACATAGACTGGTGATTGGGAATCCATAGACAAGCAAGTAGTATAGTAGTTGTTGGTGATCATGTTTCAGGCTGTAATAAAGTGGTGGTTGAGACTGTAATAGACTAGTAGTTAGGTAGATACTGTAGATGTACTTTATTGATCCCAAGCTGGGACATTACAGCTGGTTGGAAATGACAGTTAATTGGTGATTCTGTTTGAGGCTCTCGTAGAATGGTGATTGAGACTATAATAGACTAGTAATTGGTGATTGTGTTCTAGGCTGTAATAGAATGGTGATTGAGACTAATAGAATGGTGATTGTGTTGTAGACTGTAATAGAATGGTAATTGAGACTAATAGAATGGTGATTGTGTTCTAGACTGTAATAGAATGGTGATTGAGACTAATAGAATGGTAATTAAGGATACAAGGATACAAAGAGTTTTATTTGTCACGTACATAGACATACTGGGTAGTAGAACATGCAGTGAAACTGATGATTGTGGGTCTACACTGTGCATGGGGAGTGCGGAGTAAAGTGCGTAGAATGCATTTGGGTGGGCCATAAGAAGGGCAGAGGTATGATTGGTGTGAGAGCTGTGTGTGAGGGAGGCGACGTAGGACCGTGTCTTGCATGCTTACATGCTACTTGCATGCTACTTGTGTATGTGTGTTGGGTGGGGGGGGGGGTTTGGCTGTGTGTCCTCTGTATGTATTGGGGGGGCATATGCTGCGTGATGTGGAGGGGGGCTGTATGTGTGAGGGTCTGTGTGCTGTGGGTGTGTGGGATGGGCATAACACAAGGAGCAAGGCTATGCTGCACTGTGTGTGTGTGGGGGGGGGGGGGGGGGGGGGGGGGCTGTATGTGTGGGGGTCTATGTGCAAGTGGGTGTGTGGGAAGGGCATAACACAAGGAGCAAGGCTATGCTGCACTGTGTGTGTGGGTGTGTGTGTGGGGGGGGTTGGCTGTGTGTCCTTTGCATGTATTGGGGGGGCATATGCTGCGTGATGTGGGGGGGGGGGGCTGTATGTGTGAGGGTCTGTGTGCTGTGGGTGTGTGGGATGGGCATAACACAAGGAGCAAGGCTATGCTGCACTGTGTGTGTGTGTGTGGGGGGGGGGGGGGGGGGCTTGAACAACGAGGGCTGTGTGCTGTGGGTGTGTGGGGAGGGGGCATTAGCACAAGGACCAAGGCTATATGCTGCATGCTGTGTGGGGAGGGGAGGGGTGTGAGGGCTGTGTGTGAGGAGAGGAGGGGGCAATGTGAAGGGGCATGGGGCGCACTACAGCTGTTTCCTGGGGAGGGGGGGGGGGGGCGAGAGCTTAGGGCTGTGTGTTGTGTGTGTGTGGGGGGGCTTGAACAACGAGGGCTGTGTGCTGTGGGTGTGTGGGGAGGGGGCATTAGCACAAGGACCAAGGCTATATGCTGCATGCTGTGTGGGTAGGGGGGGTCTGAGGGCTGTGTGTGAGGAGAGGAGGGGGCAATGTGAAGGGGCATGGGGCGCACTACAGCTGTTTCCTGGGGAGGGGGGGGGGGGCGAGAGCTTAGGGCTGCGTGTTGTGTGTGTGTGTGTGTGTGTGTGTAGGAGGGGGGCATGAGGCAGGGGAGGGCTGTGTGTGTGTGGGGGGGGGGGGGGCTTTGCTGAGGTGGGGTTTGGGGAATCATGTGTGAGGAAGCAGTGGAGGATGGAGAATGCCGGGGCTCCGATGACATCTGGGGGGGGCGGGGTGTAAAGTTAGGTTGTGTGTGCTGAGTGGTGAATGTGTGCAAAGTCAGTATACTGTGTGTTCAGGGTTCTGATGGCCTGGGGATAGAAACTCCTCCTGAGTCTTTCAGTCCTAGCCAAGTGGTTGCGTAGGCGTCTTCCAGACTTCAGTGGTTTAAGCAGCCCATTTCCAGGATGAGAGTCCTTCAAAATCTTTTGGGCCCTTGAAAGTACTCTTCTGGGATAGATGTCTTGCAGAGCAGGGAGTGGAGTTCTAATGGTGCGTTCAGCTGAACGTACTACTGCAGAGTACTGCAATCTCTGACTGTGGAGTTCCCATACCAGGTGATGATGCTACCTGTTAGTACACTCTCTATGGCTGAAGTGTAGAAGGCCTTCAGGACAGATGAAGAAAACCTTGAATTTCCTTAGCTGACGAAGGAAGAAGAGTCGTTGTCTGGACTTCTTCGGTACATATTGTGTGTTAACAGTCCATGTAAGATCTTCAGTGATGTGGACACCAAGGTATTTAAAACTTGGGACTCTCTCTACAGGTTGCCCGCTGATCATTAGTGGAGTATAGCTGCTAACCCGCTGCCTCCTATAATCCACCACCATTTCCTTTGTTTTACTGACATTCAGTGTCAAGCTGTTACACTGGCACCACTGTGCCACCTCCTCAACTTGATCCAAGTAGGCCTGCTCGTTGTTGTTGCTGATTAAGCCCATGACCACAGTGTCATCAGCAAACTTGATAATGGAGGTGTGACTACTGCTGGCTTTGCAGTCATGAGTGTAGATGTTGTACAGCAGAGGACTCAAAACGCAGCCTTGGGGAGCTCCAGTATTGATGGTTAATATGTCAGATGTCAGAACACCTACTCTAACCACTTGTGAACGGTTAGGGAGAAAGTCCAATATCCAGTGGCATAGTGTGGAATTCAGTCCCAGGGCCTTCATCTTTGTGACCAACTTGAGGGGTATTATGGTGTTAAAGGCTGAACTAAAGTCAATGAATAGCATTCTCACATAATTCCCCTTTCCTTCCTCCAGGTGAGTTAGGGTGCTGTGCAGGAGGTTGGTGATGGCGTCCTCTCTGGACCTGTTGGTTCTAAAGGCAAATTGATTGTGTTCTAGACTGTAATAGAATGGTAATTGAGGCTAATAGAATGGTGATTGTGTTCTAGACTGTAATAGAATGGTGATTGCGACTGTAATAGACTAGTAATTGGTGATTGTGTTCAACACTAGATAAACACAATAGATCGGTGATTGAGACTAATAGAATGGTGATTGATACTGTAATAAAATGGTGTTCTAGACTGTAATAGAATGGTGATTGAGCCTGTAATAGAATGGTGATTGTGTTCCAGGCTCTAGTCATTCAGGTGGGAACAGCACTCAGACTGTGGCTCCTTCAGTGTCTCATAACCAAGTCCAGAGAGATGTGAACATCACCACTCATGTTCACGGTAAGAATGCTAATCAACACTGTGAACAACACTCCATGACTAACTGTAAACCGCATATCCCAAGGATATTGCATGTGGATAACACAGCTTGCTGCTTCATGTCCAGAAGAGTGACGTGTCTGTTGTTGTCTTTCCTCTGACGTCCCCATCCATAATGTATGTAAAGTGCAACCATCACCAGCAATCAACACAGATGGGTAAGTACTGCACTGAGATCTCATACCTCCACTTACTATTTATACAGACACTGAGATCTTCTGTCAACATCTCTCATTAGGAGAGTTATAATATATAAGAATCTGTGATTTACAGTCCTGTAGTTCTATAGTTTCCTATTGTCCCTGTAATATGTAAAACATTAAATTTGTCTCTTAGATGACCCTGTTGCAGAGGACTCCTGCCTAAGGGACCTGCTTAGAGGACGGGTGTCTCTGAGAATCCTGCCTAAGGGATCTGCTTAGAGGATGGGTGTCTCCCGGAGGTTTAAATGAGGACATTTCTAAATCTCTGCTCAGAGGATGGATGTCCCTCAGAGGTTTAAAGTGAGGACATTTCTAAATCTCTGCTAAGAGGATGGATGTCTCTCAGAGGTTTAAAGTGAGGACATTTCTAAATCTCTGCTTAGAGGATGGATGTCTCTCAGAGGTTTAAAGTGAGGACATTTCTAAATCTCTGCTTAGAGGATGGGTGTCTCTCAGAGGTTTAAAGTGAGGACATTCTCAAATCTCTTCTTAGAGAACTAAATTATCTTTAGAGTCTTCTTGATGTGTGTACAGGTGTTTGCAGCTGTAGTATACAGAATCTCTGAAAAATGTGTTTACACTGCGTGTGTATGTTTGTATGTCTGTTTTGGGTGCCTCTCAAGCAAATGTGATATTGTCATATTTCTTACACTTGTAAATAAAACGTTGTCTTAAGGAAGTGTGTGTGTGTGTGTGTGTTTTGAAGCAAGATGAAGCATCATGTGGTTTTGCTGCTCTATCTCCCTACAGACATGGACAGAAGGACAGTTCACTTACTGAAATTAAATAATGTAACAGGATTTTACATGCAGCAGCATCTTTTGTATAATGATATCATAGATTAACATTTTTATGTCTTGCTAACTTTATTACTCCCTTTGTATTTGTACTCCCTTTGTATTTGTACTATTGTAAATTAAAAAAAAGATGAACGGCAACAGCAGTATTGTGCTATGTAGCCTACTGTAATATAGATAACAATACGGTGTGTGTGTGTGTGATTTATTTATTTATTTGTTATTTTTACACAGGACTAGTGTAGTTTCTACGATTCGCCACTACCCTTCATACTACACACTACCCTTCATAGCTTCGGATACAATACACCAGCACAGAACCTGAAGTGAAAGTAAATTTCAGTAAACTCCATTTTGTGCATAGGCTACTAGAAACTTACATGTACCTTCGAGAATGTGAGTTCCTGCACAAACCCGCACTTGAAAAGAGGTTTGAGGTAAGTGTCTCATCTAACTTGTTCCTCCTTTGAGAAATAAAAGTTGTGAGTTCCTTGAGAATTGTTTTATTAAGTTGCGCAGTTTACAGTGCCTTACTCTACCTAACATGGCGCTGTAGTAAATGACGGAGTGTCGGCTTAGGCTACTCTTTATAACAGACATCTTTGAAAACACATTTTGAGACGCTTATGGCATCAGCGAACATTTTTTAACCTCTTTGCTGAGAGTCAACTTTAATCAGTGACTGCCTTTTAAGGATTTCTTTGCATGCTCACATCAGTTCCCATTTTTCGGTGTGACGACTGTAATGTTTAGACCTGAGTAGACATGATTTTACCTAAGTTACCGCGTTGTTTATTTACTGTAGCAGGTAACAGAAGGCCCGGTTGTTATTTGGCTTTAAACATCTTACCGGAACACCACATTTAAGGAAACAATGTGCAATCATTAAATATTAGAGGAAACACTTTAATAATGACGTAATGAAAATTCTGAACTCTGCTCTAATGAACAGCGCGAAGGGAGCACTGAAAAGCATTCTCTGACCTGCAGTCTATTTTCCCCAAAACACACCCGGAAGAAGAAGGATATAGATAAATAGACACAAATATTTTAGTAAAAGTATATCCAAGTAAATTAAACATGAAGCCTTCCGCTGCTATTGTTTACAGCGAACCGTAAATGTTTTAGACATACGACAGTCATATAGCATCTTTGTTTCAACAGTCAAGACGCGTGTGCGTGTAGAAAACATTTCTGTTAGTTGTAACTCACTGTCGATTTTGAAAATCGTATAAGCACCTAAAGGACCACCGCAAACGTGTATCACAACCAGCATTTTAATGTCCATTGTCAAGTTCGTTTGGCTATTGGTCATGACCAGCGGGAGAACCGATAGTAAGTGACATTGGAACACTGGCCTTTTTCCGTCATACTGTATTTCAATCTTTAAACATCAGACTTTTAGCTGTATTTTCCACCATCCGTGTACAATATGTTAAGGGCAGCAGGGCTAATAATTTTGATGGCAACTGTACGACCTCGGTGCCCACCTCAGGGCTAGTTGAGTGTGTTTAGGCTATCTTTCTGTTGTTGGTGAGGTTTCAAACAGGTGCAGACCTCAGCTCAAGGGGTAAGGTGACAAACGCATCAAGTATGTGTGGTCATGAACAGGTTGGAGTTATTCAATACTTACTGGTGTGTACAATGATGCTCCTTTCTTACACGCTTCAGACATAGACTGGTTTCAGATGAATACCTGAAGATGGAGCTTCCCTTAGAGGAGGATATCCAGGCCAGCCCTGGAAAAGGTTCCGGTCGAAAAGAAGATGGTGGCCATGGACACTTGGGGTAAGACCATAAATAATAATAATATATTTCACATTTTGTGTATTGTTTCATGAGAATGCAAACAAATAAATCAAACAATCTTGCTTAATTTCAATTTGCTTAATTTCTGTTTTCCTTAAGTGAAGTAGGCCCTACACTACAATACATTTATATAATGCAGTACTACTCAGTTGGATAGTTAGTTAGTTTGTTTGCTAACGGAATGTTAACTCCAGTTATCGGTGAATAAAGATGTACTTGCAGTCTCCTGAGGCCAACGGAATGACATGATGAGTCCGAGACAAAGTTGAGCTGTTTACTGTTCCACCTAGCATACAAGCTGCAGTATCATCTACATGTAGCTCCACTGAGGGTAACAGCACCTCCTCTGGGCCATCCGGTGTATATCTAACCAGCAATCTCTGGGCCATCCGGTGTATATCTATCCAGAAATCTCATGCTGTGTTTGTGTGTGTGTGTGTGTGTGTGTGTGTGTGTGTGTAATTTGTAGCCCCATGCAGCATAGGAGACACGAAACTAGGCACAGATGGTCTTCAGACAATGCCTGACAAAATCTATCACAAGAATATCGTCTAGTAACATGAAAAAATCAAACTTTGATATATTCACATAAAACCTACTGTGAGCGTTTACAACCATGTCTCTGACATAACTACATTCTGTTGCCATGACAATTTTGCCCAACTTTGCTGTGATTAGTTGGAATTTTACACATAAAATCGAATTTTGAACATGTGTGTGTGACTGAATTCTCAGTATTATTTCAGTATTGTTGAGTGTGTAATGGATGGTAATATGTAAATGGTTGTAGAAAGAAATGCTGTTTTGGTGGGATTTAAAAATGTCTTAGTAATGTGATTTTAAATGGTACACATTTTTATTATGACCTTCTGTGTCATTATAAGCAGGATACTATACAAAAAACTCCAGCTTCCATGTCATGTTTAAAAACAAATTCTGATTAGTGTGTGTGTGTGTGTGTGTGTGTATATAATATATATATGTGTGTGTGTGTGTGTGTGTTTGTGTGTGTGTGTGTAATGTAGCCCCACACAGCCTAAGAGACCACCCTCTCCAGTGCCGAGCTGTGTGTCCATGAAGAGTGACCAGTCCAAGGATCTGCCTCTGAACTTTGGAGCAGGAGATGTTCCTGCTGGTCAGAGGTGTGTATCAGTCTGAGATTATTAACACAGGAAATACACTCACCCTACAGTCATGTGCAGCACATCTGCTAGACTAGGTTTAGCTCCTACATTAACACACAGACATGAAGTTTTGATTGAAAGACGGAGACCTTTTATTCCATTCAT
>CM050215.1:20742967-20762967 GCA_027475355.1 Coilia nasus
TTAGCAAGCTGTTACAGCTTATATTTTCAGCTCCTTTCTTGCCATTTTGCAGAATTTTGAAAGTGAAACTAAATTATCTTAGGTCACAATTGTTCAACAAGTTTTACGAAACTTGACACACGATTTTCATACCAGACTTGTCAAAATTTACTTAATTGCATATTTATTTTTTGCAATCGTTTGCCCATGACAGCCAATCAAAATTAGCAGCAAATCCACCAAACAGAAAGTGAGCTCATATCTCCACAAGGCTACGACGTGTTGCCAGCCAATTTGGTACATTGGCTTCTGACCCCATCCAAAGTGTGCACTACTTATTTGCCATCATTTGACCACTAGGTGGCGGTGTAATTAGCAAAAAAAAATGTTTTTGCACATAATTTTTGCTGCAATGATCACGAAACTTGGCACAGGTGATCTTCAGACCATGCCTGACAAAATCTATCACAAGAATATCGTCTAGTAACATGAAAAAATCACCTTGTATGTCAGTCAAACTTTGATATATCCACACGAAACCTACTGTGAGCATTTACGACCATGTCTCTGACATAACTACATTCTGTTGCCATGACAATTTTGCCCAACTTCACTGGGATTAGTTGGAATTTTACAGATAAAAATCGAATTTTTCAACATGTAAAATCACCGAATCAACTTGTAAATCATGCAAGCACACTTTTAGCATTTTCTGCAGAAATTCAGTGTAGTTTTATTTATTTATTATATGTATTTATATGTCCTGATACTGAGTCTGTGATTGTGAGTTCTCAGTATTATTCCAGTCTTGTTGAATGTTTAATGGATGGTAAAAAATGGTTGTAGAAAGAAATGCTGTTTTGGTGGGATTTAGAAATGTCACAGTAATGTGATTTTAAATTGTACACATTTTTATTACGACCTTCTGTGTCAGTATAAGCAGGGTGCTATGCGAAAAAACTACAGCTTTCATGTCATTTTTATTTTAATCTGATTAGTGTATGTGTGTCTGTGTGTGCCTGTGTGTGTGTGTGTGTGTGTGTGTGTGTAATGAACGTAAGTAGGCCACTGTACAAAAACAGTTTGAATCACTACTACAGCTTTCATGTCATGTTTTTAAAAAATCTCTGAATAATGGTGTGTGTGTGTGTGTGTGTGTGTGTGTGTGTGTGTGTGTGTGTGTGTGTGTGTAATGTAGCCCCACACAGCCTAAGAGATCACCCTCTCCAGTGCCGAGAGATGTTCCTGCTGGTCAGAGGTGTGTATCAGTCTGAGATTATTAACACAGGAAATACACTCACCACTACAGTCATGTGCAGCACATCTGTTTGCTAGGTGTAGCTCCTGCATTACCACACAGACATGAAGTTTTGATTGAAACACAGGAAGATCTCTAATTCCATCATTACTTGTTTGCCTCGTGAAAACTGACGATAAAAACAACAGCACTGAACTGATGCTTGCAGCAGTCTCATTGAATAGGTATCACAGCAGCTTGCAGGCAAGTTAGCTAACTGTTATAAACGTTTATATCACATACCTCATTGGCAGCTTATTACCAAAGAAGCTAAAGTTTGAGTTTATAGCTTCCACACCCTTCTCCACAGGTATGTCCAGTACATTTCTTCAGACCTAAATGCTAGAAATTAACTTGAAAACTTTTTAAATGTCATGAAAGCTCACACACTTGAAGGCCACAACATCCTTTAATGGCAGGGTCAGATTATACAATATCAATTTTGAATTTATTGTGACCGATATATTTCCACCATGGCACCAAGACGTCAGGCATGACATTGAACATGAGTGAGTCTTACAGTGTGACATCTGCTGGTTTAGTAGGTGTTGATCCTACATTAACACACAGACATGAAGTTCTAATTAACAGACAGGGAGATCTCTTATCACACCCATGCTTGTTTGCTCTTACAGTGTGACATACGTAAGGACCTGCAATTTTTTGTCTGCAACGCTCTCAGACACTCCGACTAGCATATCAGAATTTTGTTGGGAGTTGTAAGAAGTGTTCATTTTATGTCCAATAAAATATAGCCCCAAATCCTTACAATCCCTTCAAATCCTTACAATGACAGACATATGTAAACGTGTGTGTGTGTGTGTGTGTGTTAAAAAATACCAAAATAATGTGTTTTTTCTCATACACAGTTACCAACTTGACCCATTACATATGGAAATGCAGCAGGTCCACAAATCTCACCTGCTGAAGAAGTCTCAGTGTCTGATGGAGGGAATCACCCATCAGGGAAACCCCACACTACTCAGAAAGATCTACACAGACCTCTACATCACAGAGGGGTGGGGAGGAGGGGTCAATAAAGAACATGAGGTCAGACAGATAGAGAGAGCATCCTGGAGAGAAGCAGTCAATGATGACCATGAGATCACCCAAGAAGGGGTTTCTGATTATTCCTGGGGTGAAAAGCACTCTTTTGATATTTGGAGAGACATGCATTTTGATTTCATAAAGGAAGGAGAAGGGGTCAATGAAGAACATGAGGTCAGACAGATAGAGGGCGCATCCTGGAGAGAAGCAGCACATGACAGACTCCTCCATGACATGCACATCAATATCGAGGGAGACAAGGATTCTGATGATCTTGAGGGAGAAGATCATGAACACGAGGTCAGACAGATAGAGACAGCATCCTGGAGAGAAGCAGTCAGTGATGACCATGAGATCACACAAGAAGGGGTTTCTGATTATGCCTGGGGTGAAAAGCACTCTTTTGATATTTGGAGAGATATGCATTTTGATTTTATAAAGGAAGGAGGAGGGGTCAATGAAGAACATGAGGTCAGACAGATAGAGAGAGCATCCTGGAGAGAAGCAGCATGTGACAGACCAATCAAATACAATGGCATCTTTAAACCCTTATATCCACAACATAAATCCTTCAAAACAGTGCTGACAAAGGGAGTGGCTGGCATTGGAAAAACAGTCTCTGTGCAGAAGTTCATTCTGGACTGGGCTGAAGGAGAAGCCAATCAGGATGTCCACTTCATGTTTCCTCTTCCTTTCCGAGAGCTGAACCTGATGAAGGAGGAAAAACTCAGCCTAGTGGATCTTATGCAGCACTTTTTCCCAGAAACAACAGACCCAACAGCCTTCACCACCTCAGAGCACAGAGTCATGTTCATCTTTGATGGTCTGGATGAGTGTCGACTTCCTCTAGATTTCCGCTCCAACCCAAAGTGCTGTGATGTGACAGAGTCAGTCCCAGTTGACGTGCTGCTGACAAACCTCATCAAAGGAAACCTGCTTCCCTCTGCTCTTCTCTGGATCACCACCCGACCAGCAGCAGCCAGTCAGATCCCTCCTGAGTGTGTGGACCAGGTGACAGAAATAAGGGGGTTTAATGACCCACATAAGGAAGAGTACTTCAGGAAGAAGCTCAGTGATGAGAACCTGGCCAGCAGAATCATCACTCACTTGAAGTCATCCAGGAGCCTCTACATCATGTGCCACATTCCAGTCTTCTGCTGGATTGCAGCTACAGTAGTAGAGAGAACTTCAGATGGATCAGGGAGTGGAGAAATGCCAAGGACTCTCACTCAGATGTACACACATTTCCTGATCATTCAGGTTAGCATAAAAAATAGCAAGTACACAGAGCAAGAGGAGAGAGCTGAACAGATGATTTTCAAACTGTCAAAACTGGCTTTCCAACAGCTGGAGAAAGGCAATCTGATCTTCTATGAGGAAGAACTGAGAGAGTGTGGCATTGATGTGACAGAAGCGTCAGTGTACTCTGGAGTGTGTACTCAGATCTTCAGAGAGGAGTCTGGGCTGTACCAGGGGAAAGTGTTCAGCTTTGTGCACCTGAGCATTCAGGAGTTCCTTGCAGCTTTATATGTGTTCCTGTGCTTCAGCAACAGAGAGAGAAACATGCCTGACCAACATCAAACCTCTCAGCTCTCTGCTCTGTTCAGAGCTGCAACACTTCATGACCTACACAAGACCGCAGTGGATCTGGCCGTACAGCGTAAGAAAGGACACCTGGACCTTTTCCTCCGCTTCCTTCTGGGCCTCTCACTGGAGTCCAATCAGAGTCTCTTAAGACGCCTTCTGCCACAGACCAGCAGCCAATCACAGAGCTCAGAGCAAACAGTCCAGTTAGTTAAAGAGAACATTAGACATCAGAATAAGTCAGACAGGATCAACTTGTTCTACTGTCTGAATGAGCTGAATCAGCATGCTGTAGTTGAGCACATTGATAGGAGCTCAGGAACTCTGTCTGTAGTCATGCTTCTACCAGGACAGTGGAAGACTGGGGAGTTTAGGTTTAAAACATCAGAAGAGTATCTGAATGAGTTTGACCTGCAGAAGTACATGAAGACACCAGAGATGGATCAGACTGAACTCCTCAGTCCAGATGAAGTCCTTCAGAAGCTGATGCCCTCAGATGTCTTCACATCATCCAAGACGGCTATGTGAGTAAAACACAGTGTGTGTGTGTGTGTGTGTGTGTGTGTGTGTGTGTGTGTGTGTGTGTGTGTGTGTGTGTGTGTGTGTTTGATGCCAAAACCCGGCCCATGGAGGAGAAATTTGAATAAATGAAACTGGTACTGGATATTATTAAGGATTTTTAGAATTCTTTGTGCAATTTGTGCAAATAGAATATAGATATTATAGTTTTTGTAGTTAATTTTATCCTCTCTACCTGTGGCCTCTGTAGTCCTGGCCTCTCCATGCCTACTGGGCCCCCCAGCAGGATAAGACTGCCTGATTAGCTGCTCAGAGGCTACAAAAACATTTAATTATGGGTTAGCCTATTTTACTGAATAACATCTTGCTAGATTCTTTTTTTTACACTTAAAATTCATATAAGTCATTTAGGCTATCTTTCTCCATTTGTAAAAATAAATTAGGCTATTGTGCTGACATCTTTCTGAATATCTGAACAATAAACCATATAATGTCTTTCTCTGGTTATACGTTACATTATAAATAACTTAGTTTAAACAACTCTATTAGGGTATCCTACCTCATAAATAACTATGTTAGTTTACAGAAAATAATTCTGTTCGACTATCCAACATCATAAACTAGATGTACCGCATAGCGGTACATGGTATGACCGCCGCAGTGTATTTGAATGTGGGAACTGTTGGTATGATGAGTGTGTGGTAGACCAGTGTTGAGGTGAGAATTTGTGTGAAAATGATTTCCTGGAAGTGGGCATGGATGTGGGTTTTGAATGAATGACATTGTGTGCGTTTGTGTAGTCTGTAGGAGTGATTTGTGAAAGGAATTACAATTATAGCGCCCCTTATGGGCCACCTTTTATGGCATGTGCTATGCTTTTAGAGGTCTTAGTTATGCTGATCGTGCATGACATATTTTGTGCAGTTCCCACCTTCTTGGTCCAAGGTATCGGCAACTCAAAATCCATATTTTGCATTTACTCACATCACTAGGTGGCGCTATGCTTTTATGCTATGCTTGGACCCACATCACTAGGTGGCGCTATGCTTCTATGCTATGCTTGGGTCGATACGCCTCGACCCTGCCCGTAGTAACACCGACATACTAACACAAAATCGTTGTCTTGGGCACAATTGTTAACGAGTTATTTAACAAAAACTGTTTTTCGACACCTAGCTTTGACGATAAACATCGCCCCCTATGACGAAATGTCACAAAATTTAGGACACATGAAAAGAAAGCTGTTTAGAGTTGGCATGTCCACGTTGACCAAATTTGAGCAATTAGAAGCCAAGATATGGACTTTTGAAGAATTTTAAGCTACATGGTAAATGTTCATTGACATGTAACTTCGAAGCAGTTTATCTGAAGATAAATCCTTTGATAACTTTTTGTCAGCATTGTCTGTAGATGGCATATACCAAATTTGGTGAGATTCACATTAACGGCCTATGACGAGTTCGTTTGGATTTGTTTTCGCAGTGTTAAAATTTCACGTAAATTGTTTTTGTTGGAAGTGGGCGTCGACCAGTGTTTTCAATGCGTGAGGGTCAATAGATTTCACAAAAAAAAATTGGTTGTAAACATTATCGTTCACTAGATAATAGGCAAAAGGACATTTTGTACAATTACAGTGCCCCCTATGGACCAAATTTTATGGCACATGCTGTGGTTTTAGAGGTCTTTGTGCTGATCGTGCATGACGTATATTGTGCAGTTCCCACCTTCTCGGTCCAAGACATTGCCAACTCAAAATCCCAATTTTTGCATTTACCCTTATCACTAGGTGGCACTATACTTCAAGTGAGTTTCTATGGGATGGGTTGATACGGCTCTGTAACACAGACATACTAATACAAAATCGTTGTCTTGGCCAAAATTGTTGACGAGTTATTTAACAAAAACTGTTTTTTGACACTTAGCTGCAGCGATAAACATTGCCCCCTATGACGAAATGTCACAAAATTTTGTAGACATGAAAAGAAAGCTGTTTAGAGATGGCATGTCAACCTTGACCAAATTTGAACAATTAAAAGCCAAGATATGGAGTTTTGAAGAATTTTAAGCTACGTGGTAAATGTTCATTGAGATGTAACTTTGAAACGGTTTATCTCAAGATAAATCCTTTGATAACTTTTAGTCAGCATTGTCTGTAGATGACATATACCAATTTTTGTGAGATTCACATGAACGACCTATGACGAGTTCATTTGGATTTGTTTTCGCAGTGCTAAAATTTCACGTAAATTGTTTTCGTTGGAAGTGGGCGTCGATCAGTGTTTTCAATTCGTGAGGGTCAATAGATTTCACGACAATAAAAAATTGGTTGTAAACATTAGCGTTCGCTAGATAATAGACAGAATGACATTTTGTACAATTACAGTAGCATTGTTCTGGCCAAGCTGTGTTGTAAACCCATTTCTCAGAAGGCGGGCTTAACCCGCCTCTTTCAAATGCCTCTGTTTGCTACTGGACGAAGCTTCAATCAATCACACCCCTCTGCCCTCTGACGTATACCCAGCGAAAGAACCTGCTTGATCCAAACAAAAAGTAGTAGTCTGTAGTCATATAGAAATGGCGTTAAATGATTTTTGTCGGACTTGTGAGGTGAACATGAGAGTGGCTGGTGTTGGCCATTTAATATTGATATTCGAAAAACGAATCAGTGCAATCAAAGGCGAAATGACCACAACAACAGCGTTCTCGCAAAGCCCAATCGACTTGGCTACCAGCGGAGCTAACTGCTAAATTAAACTTTTACCGAAGCCGATCGGTAGCATTGCGAAAACGTCCTTTCCCGCAACAAATGCTTCAAGGGCTGCCCTTTGCTGTATTTTCAGAGAGAACTTCCCTTTGAATTCGTCCAACACAGCAGCTACAGCTGCATTGAAATCTTGCGTTTGCTCCACGTTCGCCATGTTGACAGTGACTGAGATAGATTTCCGGTCGCCAAACTACCGCGTCATTGCCATTTTGAAATGCTCGATTTTCATTGGCCCCATATTTCTGCCAAGGCAGAAATGGTTTAGATAGGCAGCTTGGCCAGACTGACTTGCTCGCGAAATGAAAATGCAGCGTCATAGGCAGTATGGGCACACCCAGGCTACAATTACAGTGCCCCCTATGGGCCAAATGTTATGCCATGGGCTGTGCGTTTAGAGGTCTTTGTGCTGATCATGCATGACATATTTTGTGTAGTTCCCACCTTCTCGGTCCAAGATATTGGCAATACAAAATCCCAATTTTGCATTTACTAACTAGGTGGCGCTATGCTTTAAGTGAGTGTTTATGGGCTGCCCCTCTCCCCCTCTTTCTCCCCCTCTTTGATGGACACTGGCACAGTGGGGGGTTTAGTTTAAATAACTCTGTTAGACTATCCTACCTCATAAATAACTATCTTGGTTTAAATAACTCTGTTAGACTGTCCTACATCATAAATAACTATCTTAGTGTAAAAAACTTTAGTTTTTATGATTCTAGTGTTGATTTATGTGTATGTTGACTAACTCTAACCTGATGTTTCTCCCAGGCTGTTTGAGTGTCCCCTGACAGAGAAGAGCTGTTTCAGTGTTTCAGTGTTTCAGTGTTTCAGTGTGTGTGTGTGTGTGTGTGTGTGTGTGTGTGTTTGTGTGTGTGTGTGTGTGTGTTAAGATTATGTATGTGAGAGAAAGAGAGAGATGTTCATGTGTAGGTTGACTAACTGTAACCTGATGTTTCTCTCAGGCTGTATGGTATCCTGACAGAGAAGAGCTGTTCCTATCTGGCCTCTGTCCTGACCTCACACTCCTCAAGTCTCACAGAGTTGCAGCTGATGAACAATCACCTGCAGGAGTCACGAGTGGAACTTTTATGTTCTGCTCTTTGTCATCCAGACTGCAAACTGGAGAAATTACAGTAAGCATCACTTCATTGTTTGTGTGTGCATGTGTTTGTGCTTGGGTGTGTATATGCGTGTAGGTAGATTTTGTGTGAGCAACTGTGGGTGCACATGTGTTTTTGTGAGTGCTTTTTATATTTGTGTAGTTTTCAGTACTCTAGTCTTCATGTGTAGGTTGACTCAGGGCTCATTCACACCAAACACTCTGCGTGTTTCTGTCCGTATTCGTTTAGAATGCATGCTAACCAGGGCTTAATTTGAGGGGGAGCAAGCCGGAGCGCGCTCCGGAACCTCCGACGTTGGCTCCGGCAGCTATTTATACTGGATCCGGTGACCCGTCACCTCCTTTGACTAAGTAACAACATTTAAATAAAATTTAAATGTTGTTAATTTAAAGTAAAATTTAAATATCTGAATTTGTACTGAATTTGTTATTACAATACAGTTTAGCTTTGGTGCGCGTGCACAGCGTTGTTTGCAAGCACCCCCCCTCCCTCCTTCTTCTTTTTTTCCTTGTTGGAGCCACTCATCCTCTGCGCTCCGGGACCTCCCACTTTACAAATTAAGCACTGATGCTAACAAATTAGACTATTCACATTGCAAGCATGATCTGCGCATATTCTATCCCTATACAAACACATTGTATACGGACACGCGCTGTACACGCTCAACTCGGTGTGAATGAGCCCTTACTCTAATCTGATTTTTCTCCCAGGCTGGATGGCTGTCCCCTGACAGAGAAGAGCTGTTCCTGTCTGGCCTCTCTCCTGACCTCACACTCCTCAAGTCTCACACAGCTGCAGCTGACGGGAGCATACTGGGAGGAGACACCAGACCTGGAGGAGGACCTAGAGTGGGTGACAAAAGCGCCATTAGTGATTCTGTCATCTTCGGCTGGTTGTCATCCAGACTGCAAGCGCTGGGAGTTGAGGTACTACACATGCTCTCTACACATTTCCCCTCTCCTCCTAAATGACCACAGTCAGAATGGACACACAACAGCCAACATGCAGGAAACACCACCAGACCAGTCGTTGGGTTCTCTTCCAAATTCAAATGTTTACCTTGACAGTTTAAATATTTATTACATTAGACAGTAAAGTGGCTGAGTGTGTGTTTATGTGGCCTCAGTCCTCTGTATCTCACATGTGAACAGGTGTGTGTGTGTGTGTCTGTCTGTCTGTCTGTCTGTCTGTCTGTCTGTGCATGCTGTGCATTGGGAATTGAATCTGTGACCCTTTGGCTGCAAGTCCAACTCCTTAACCACTAGTCTGTGTGTGTGTGTGTGTGTGCGCGCGTGCGCGTATGTGTGGCCTTAGTTCTGTGTGTGTGTGTGTGTGTGTCTGTGTGTGTGTGTGTGTGTATGTGTGTGTGCGTGGCCTCAGTCCTGTGTGTGTGTGCGTGTGGTCTCATTCCTGTGTGTGTTTGTGTGGCATCATTCCCGTATGTGTGGTTGTGTGTGTGTGTTGGAGCCATACTTATGTTTATAACCTTGATAACCTGCAAGAGAACTATGGTTAATATGATCATTAAGTTATACTGTTTTTTGAATACTTACCTGATTAGGCCTGAGCAATTTACCTTGCATGTACTTACCTGATTGTGCACTTCTCGAGTGAGTCTTAACTATCCTTGACGTGCCCTGGTGTCATGTGAGTCTTAACCACGCCCCTTGACGTGCCCTGGTGTCATGTGAGTCTTAACCACGCCCCTTGACGTGCCCTGGTGTCATGTGAGTCTTAACCACACCCCTTGACGTGCCCTGGTGGCGCGAATCGCAGGTGTAATTAGCTAATTGAGAAAGTGAATTGTTTGATTTAGTTTGAAAGTGAATTGGATTGCTTTAGTGGAATAAACCGCCATTTTGATTTACTTTAACTCTCCATGCATGCTTTATATGAATGCATGTTGAAAATATCCAAAAAAAAACTTTTCTTGGAAACAGCCAGTACAGTGTGTGTGTGTGTGTGTGTGTGTGTGTGTGTGTTCTCAGTTCTGTGTGTGTTATGCATGTCCAGTATCATGATGCTGCGGATGTCTGACTTTATTTCTCCCAGGCTGCAGGACTATAATCTGACAGAGGAGCTCTGCTCCTGTCTGCTCTCTGCTCTGACCTCACACACCTCTACACTCTCTGGGGAACGCCTGTGGACTCAGGAGGGGGAGCCTTTGTGTTCCGCTCTTTCTCATCCAAACTGCAGACTGGAGAAACTAACGTAAGCACCACTTCATTTTGTGTGTGGGGGGGGGGGGGGGTATGTGTGTGTATGTGTGTATGACTGTTTTTTGTGTGCATGTTTGGTGTGTGTTTGTGTATCTGTGTATAGGTAGTGTGCGCATGTATGTGCAATGATTATCTGTGTGTGTGTGTTGTGATTGTGTATTTCTTTTAAATATGTATGTGTGTGTGGTTTTGTGTGTTTGTTAGCATGGGGGGGGGATGCTTGTGTTTTTTGCTTGTGTAGTTGTCAGTGTTCTAGACTTCATTTGTAGGTTGACGTGTGTGTGTGTCTGTTAGTGTTTTGTATTTGTGTGTGTGTTTATGTATATGTGTAGGTGTTGTATGCATGCGTGTGGGTGTTACTGTTGTGTGTGTGTGTGTGTGAGAGAGAGAGAGAGAGAGAGAAGAGTAGCGTTGCTTTATTGATCCCGAAAGAAATTAAGGTGTCCAGCAGCATACACATAATACACATTGCAAAAACAGATCAAACACATTGCACACATCTGCATTCATACAACATTCACTGAAGTGGGAAAGAAAAAAAGAATGAAAAAATGTAATGATAATAAAAAAGAGTGGTGTTTGTGTAGTTGTCAGTATTCTAGTGTTCATGTGTATGTTGACTAACTGTAACCTGATGTTTCTCCCAGGCTGGATAACTGTCCCCTGACAGAGAAGAGCTGTTCCTATCTGGCCTCTGTCCTGACCTCACACTCCTCAACTCTCACACAGCTGGAACTGAGGAACAATAAGCTGCAGGACTCAGAAGTGGACCTTTTTTGTTCTGCTCTTTGTCATCCAAACTGCAAACTGGGGAAACTACAGTAAGCATCATTTCATTTTGAGTGTGTGTGTGTGGATATTATAGGTATGTGTGTGTCTGTGTGTGTACAGTATGTGTGTGTGTGTAAGTGTTGTGTGGGTGTTATGGTTATGTTTGTGTTGTGTGTGTGTGTGTGTGTGTGTATGATGTTTTTTTGGTTGTTTAGTTGTCAGTGATGTAGAGAGATCGAGAGGTGCTTGTTTAGTGTTCATGTGTATTTTGACTAACTATAACCTGATGTTTCTCCCAGGCTGTATGGTATCCTGACAGAGAAGAGCTGTTCCTATCTGGCCTCTGTCCTGACCTCACACTCCTCAAGTCTCACACAGCTGGAGCTGAGTTACAGTCACCTGCATGACTCAGGAGTGGAACGTTTATGTTCTGCTCTTTGTCATCCAGACTGCACACTGGAGAAACTACAGTAAGCATCACTTCATTTTGAGTGTGTGTGTGTGTGGGGGGGTGTTGTGTGCATATGGATGTTATAATTATGTGTGTGTCTGTGTGTGTATGTGTGTGTATGACTTTTTTGTTTTTTGATGCTTCATGTGTAGGTTGACGTGTGAGGCCGTGTGTGTGGTTGTAGGTGTTGTGTGTTATGTGTTATGATTATCTCTGTGATTGTGTCTGTGTATTATGATTATGAACGTGTGTGTGTGTGTTATGATTATAAATGTGTGTGTGTGTGTGTGTGTGTTTGTGTGTTTGTGTGTATGTGTTATGATTATGTATGTATGTTTGGTTGTGTGTGTGTCAAGCTAAAGAGAAACTTCTCTATTGCAATGAAGACAGTGTGTGTGAGTGAGTGAGTGAGTGAGTGTGTGTGTGTGTGTGTGTGTGTGTGTGTGCGTGTGTGTGTGTGTGTGTGTGTGTGTGTGTGTGTGTGTGTGTGTGAGAGTTTAGTGTTCATTTGTATGTTGACTAACTCTAATGTTTCTTCCAGGCTGGTTAGATTTCCCCTGACAGAGAAGAGCTGTTCCTATCTAACCTCTGTCCTGACCTCACACTCCTCAAGTCTCACACAGCTGGAGCTGACGGTCAAGGAGCTGATGGGGTAGGTTTTGTGTGCATGTGGGTGTTATAGTGTGTGTGCGTGCATGTAGTTGTTGTGTGTATATGTGACCGACCACGGCAAAACCGACCACAGGTCGTCCCAGAGGCATTTTGAGTTATTCACAGATTCTGCCATTTCTAAGCTTTCCAATGATGCCTTTCACATGGAAATCTGATCATAATTGAGGAATTTGTGGCCATTTAAAAGCATGCACAACTTAAAGCACAAAACTGAGAAAATTCCTCTTGAAGATTGCCTTACTCTAGCGCAGTGGGGCAGAATGCTGTCTATCTGCATGACATTAAGATAAGCCATCCCCCCCTACAGACTGTCACTGAGGTGTGGTATTATGGCTGAGATGCTAATGATTTAGCAACTAGTGCTGCACTTCCAGCTGTATTGCAGTATCAAAGCTGCAGTTTTTACTACAGTATTACTGTTGTATACTGCAGTAAATCAAGATTTAATCATTAGCAACAGTCAATTCAAGAACTATTCAAATTAATCGCCCATCGCAAATCGAAACTATGCTGTAATGGGAGGTTTTGGCCAGTAACATGATGCTAATGTTTACTATTAACAAGCCCCGTTGCCCCCTGCTATCAGCTAAATATCTCCCTTTCATGCAAAAATAATGACCACACGAAAGCTGAATTAGTACCAAAGATCTTAGATTCTACAAAGATAAATATAATCATGTGTAGTGTGTTATTGTCTAGAAGTATGATGCCAACAAACTCCTAGTGTGTCTATACGGCGATCTAGCAAGCTAACGAACTAACTCATTTAAGTGAATGGTAGTAACTGACAACACGAATGTGCTAAACGCTAACAGTGGTTGACTCACCTTGAATTTAACACATTGCTGTAACCTTATACCTTTATATTACTTTGTCCACTTGAGTTAATATTTGTAACAGTATCTAGGTGGGTGTTGGTGAGTAAAGTGACAGCTTTCAATTTAAAACATTATGTTAGCGTAGTTCGCTAGCGTTGCGCGCTAACAACAACATGGTAAGTGTTACTGCCTGACTTGAAGTAATGCTCATTTTCTCAAAATCCAAACAGTAACAGCTCAGACTATTAGGCTTGAAATAATGACAAACAGTTGCGCAGTATGACACATGGTTCCAAAAAAAAACATCAACGACTCCAGAAAGATGTAACGACCAATTTTTAGTTAAACTCCACCCACGTCCCATTCATTTCAATGAAAGGAGTCTTGACTGTGCTCTGCATAACACTAGAAGTCCCAGAGAGGGGCCATTTGGCCTTTTTACCCCTGTGGACACTCATTTTGTTATGGAAATGTGGCTGTTAGTGGCACACGGCCGGAGCCACTTGAACCTGTGTGGGGGAGGGGACACACCTTACAGCTCAGGAGGTTCTTTTGAGAGCAAGCTTTAGTTTTGAGATGGATAAATACCTCAGTGAACATAGCCATAAAGACTGGACTATGAGCTGTATGCAGTGGAAAGGATAAACAGGAAGGAAGGGGTCAACACACTGACATTTATTGTTAAAAAAAAAAAAACAAAACAAAACATATTTACAAAGAATGAAAAAGCAACTTTTTACCAGTTTTGGTGTGGAGGGTTGTTGCAGAAGTAATTGTTATTTTTGTGTGCTAAAAAAATGTGTGTGTATGTGTGTATAGATGTGTGTGTGTTATATTAATGTGTGTGTGTGTGTTCATATTTGTATTTGTAAATGTGTGTGTGTGTGTGTGTGTGTGTGTGTGTTATGAATGTATTTGTATATATATATATATATATATATATATATATATATATATATATATATATATATATATATATATATATATGTGTGTGTGTGTGTGTGTGTAAAAATAGTAAAAAAAAAAAAGAAACCCAAGCATATTTACAAAGAATGAAAAACCAGCAGTCAACACGGTGCACAGTTGCATGATTGTCCTTACATTTAATTTTAGCCTGACACTTGGCTCTTTTTCCTAGTTGTGGTGTGAAGGGTTTGTTGCCGAAATAATTCTTCCTTTTGGGCCTTTTTCATACGCACATTTTAGAATAGAATGTGTTTTTATTCTTCATTCTCACATTCACACAGAAGTAGCCAACATGACTTCACCACTATAAGGTCTGACCCCCTCACCCCACACACTGCCACTAACAGCGTCATTACCATAACAAAATGAGTGATTAGTGTATTTGGAAAAGCGGTCGGGCCAAATGGCCCCTATGTGGGTCTTCTAGGTAGACAGAAAAATGCTGGGACTTCTAGTGATAAAGGGGGATTTCCCCCTCCCTTCCGTCAACACTCTATGTTAGTACTTCACTCTCTTTCGGCAGCTAGAGGATCTGATTGCATTCTGTACACTCTGGAGAACGTTTCTGACTAGTGAAAGCCCCAAGGAGAGAGTTCTCCTTCCTTCTTATGTAGAATTTACAGTCAATATCACACAGCTTAAGTAGCCACGAGGTTTGCTTCTAGCACACAGCTGATTGGAGGAAAGACAAACAAAAGAGCACTGTAATCGTCATGTGAATGGCCAGTTTCGTCAGTATGGTAATTATGGTAATTTACACACGACCCAGGGAAGAGGAGATTCTTTCCTAAAAAGCCAATAGCCAATTTCAATGACAAAATGTATGCTTTTTAAGCAACCAACACTGTTATCTGAAACATGGAATGGCTTCTTCATGATCGCAACTCTCACATTTTGCAAAAAAAACGAAAATCACCGTTTCGCTCTGGCCGACATGAGACCGGTTTTGCTGTGGTCGGTCACATATATGTGTTATGATTATGTATGTGTGTGTGGTTGTCTGTGTCCAGCTGCAGAGAAGCTTCTCTATTTAAATGAAGGCTGTGTGTGTGTGTCTTTGTCTGTGTGTGTGTGTGTGTGTGTGTGTGTGTTTGTGTGTGTGTGAGAGAGAGAGAGAGACAGAGAGAGAGAGGTGTTTGTTTAGTGTTCATGTGTAGGTTGCCTAACTCTAACCTGATGTCTCTCCCAGGCTGGATGGTCACCCGACACAGAAGAGCTATTCCTCTGCGCTCTCTTTCGTGACCTCATTGATCTCAGATCTCCCACCGCTGGAGCTGATAGACGATGACGTGCAGGACTCAGGAGTGAAACTTTTATGTTCTGCTCTTTGTCATCCAAACTGCACACTGGAGAAACTACAGTAAGCATCATTTCATTCTGAGGGTGTATCTGTGTTGATGTGTGTGTGTAGGACTGTTTTTTGTTTGTTTAGTTGTTTTTCTTCTAGACTTCATCTGTAGGTTGGTGTGTTTGTGTGTGTGTGTGTGTGTGGTTGTGTGTGTGTATGTGTGTATATGTAAGATTATGCATGTGTGTGGTTGTGTGTGTGTATGCTTGTAGGTGCTGTGTGTGTGTGTATAAATGTAGGTGTTGTCTGCATGTGTATGCGTGAAGGTGCTGTGTGTGTATGTATGTGTGTGTTAAGACTATGAATGTATGTGTGTGAGAAAAAGGGAGAGATGTTCATGTGTAGGTTTACTAACTGTAATCTGATTTCTCCCAGGCTGTATAAGTGTCCCCTGACAGAGAAGAGTTGTTCCTACCTGGCCTCTGTCCTGACCTCACACTCCTCAAGTCTCACACAGCTGCAGCTGGGGAAGAATGATCTGCAGGAGTCAGGAGTGGAACTTTTATGTTCTGCTCTTTGTCATCCAAACTGCACACTGGCAAAATTACAGTA
The DNA here is from genome assembly GCA_027475355.1 of Coilia nasus. Lineage (NCBI taxonomy): Eukaryota > Metazoa > Chordata > Actinopteri > Clupeiformes > Engraulidae > Coilia > Coilia nasus. The sequence goes on from CM050215.1 coordinate 20,759,073, forward strand.
AGCATCACTTCATTGTGTGTGTGTATGCATGTGTGTGTGTGTATGTATGCATGTAGACATTGTGTGCGTTTGGGTGTTATGGTTATGTATATGTGTGTGTGCGTGTATGTATGACTGTGTTTTTGTGTGTTCAGTTGTAAGTGTTCTAGACTTCAGGTGTAGGTTAATGTGTGTGTGTGTGTGTGTGTGTGTGTGTGTGTGTGTGGGTGTGTGTGGGTGTGTTTGTGTATGTTTGTGCATTCGTGTGTGTGTGTGTGTGTGTGTGTGTAAAAGAGTGTGTGTGGGAGAGAGAGATTTTGTGTGAGCAACTGTGGGTGCACGTGTGTGTGTTTTTGTGAGTGTTTTTTATGTTTGTGTAGTTGCGAGAGAGAGAGAGAGAGAGAGAGAGAGAGAGAAAGAGAGGGAGACAGAGAGAGAGAGAGAGTGTGTAGTTGTCAGTACTCTAGTGTTCATGTGTATGTTGACTAACTATAATCTGATGTTTCTCCCAGGCTGTATGAGTGTTCCCTGACAGAGAAGAGCTGTTCCTGTCTGGCCTCTGTCCTGACCTCACACTCCTCAAGTCTCACACAGCTGGAGCTGAGTGTGACTATAAGGGGGGAATCTGCTTTTAAGAAGCTGTGTGCTCTGCAGAATGACCCACACTATCAGTGAGTTAATCGCTACTGGAGACATATCAACACCTTTGATTTTCATCATACACACCCACACAGTCATACACACAATCACACACACCACACGCACGGGCGCTGCACACACACACAAACATACAAACACACACATACACACACACACCGCATTTGTAGCTATTCCTCCACTTCCTCTTTTCACCTCCTTCTCCTTCTGTTTCTGACCAACTTGAGTGTTCCAATGTGTCAAATCAAATAAGGCTTGCATAACATCAAGTAGAATAAACCAGTAGGGTTTAGTTAAATATTTAGTCTGATCCATGAGCTGATGTTTCTTGTTATTCTTTCTTATACTGCCCTCTTGTGGTGGTTTTGATGAGTGGTGTTGTAATTTCCTGTGATCAAGTCTGAAGTAATACTGCATTCCAGAAAGCTGGGATGTCATAAATATCCTAGTAAACTTTGGTCATAAGTGAATTGAGGAAGTACATTTTGGAAATTTGGGTAGCAGGTAGCTGAACTGTGGACCCACACTAAAGGATTGATCACCTTTAGTGGGGCCGCCTCAGGGGAGGGTGTACAGTGAATAAAGGCCCGAAACACCCGTTGATCCTGAGGTACACTGCTGAGGATGTGTCCCACATAGTGTATAGATAATTGTAATGGCTGTAGTTAGGAAAGCCTGATGTGTGGTACAATGGGTGCTCTCCCCACATGTGCAAGTGTCTTGTATGTATGTATGTATGTATGTATGTATGTATGTATGTATGTATGTATGTATGTATGTATGTATGTATGTATGTATGTATGTATATTTATTTATTTATTTATTTCAATTGTTAAGGAAATGTTGGAGGAAACTGCAAAGGCTTGCCAGTGGTCCTGGATGAGATGCATGTTGTTGGCATGGTGAAAGCCATGGGGGAAAGCGATAGGTAGGTGCTGCTGAGTGGATCATGTAAACGGCCCCAGCAGCCCCAGTCACTGTAACGGTAGCCGGCTGGTTCAGGTTAACCCTTGTTGAGCATCTGTCTGTACGGCTCCAGTTGGCCATCCCCTCAGCTGCTCTGTCCTGTACAGCCCACATGAGGTTGCGTGAATAGCTGTAGTCAGCGGCCAGTTGTGCGTGTTACACCTGGGAATAGGGACTAACAGCCTGAACTATTTACTTGATTATAGATAGTGTAGGGGTAGGTGTAATAGCTATAGTTTCTCCCTAAGGTGCTCTTCCTACATGCACAAGTACTTTGTGTTCTTTGTAAACTACCTGAGTGTACCAGGTCCAACCTCAAAGTGTTCCAGGTGAACCAAGTTGAACATAAACAACAAACATGTCCAACAATAACCTAGTTTGCCTGGAATTACTGATAATGACCAACATCGAGGCCTCCCTAAGGACAGAATACAGTGTTTGTCCTTCAGCAATAGGTAATATAGACCTATAGACCTAAAAGCTAATGGTAGGTAACTAATGGTAGGTGCACACAAACCTAGCCTGTTAAACCCGCCCCTCGTACTTCATTTCATTTTGTACAGAGGGTCTGGACCGGAATCTTTTGAGGGTCATTTAGTTGGCCCCAGCAAGACCGATCCAATCAGCGAACAGATGATGTGTTCGTTAGCTGTGACGTTGACCTTGTGTGCTACATTTGAATTGTAGTGCGTAGGTAGGCTAATTGCATACGTGACGACCAGGCGTTAGCGATTGGGTAAAGGCAGGGGCTGGTTTTAAACTTCAGCAAAGTCCACACCTCTAGGAAGAAATCGTTTCTCATGGTGTCTGGTCCAGACCCTCTTTACAAAATGAAATGAAGTGCGAGGGGCTGGTTTACCAGGCTACAGCAAACCCACTTTTTGCCTCATTTGTGGTTTTATTAAAACAATAGGCTACATTCTATTCAAACAACTTCATTCAGTGGTATTGCCAGTAGTGTAAGTAGAGTTCAACCAGAAAGACTTTGAGTATATGGTAACACAATAATAATTTATTTGATTACATGTAACAATATGGCACAACAAACTTTGGCATAGGTCCTGTCCTTTGTCCTGATCAATAAAACATGAAAACTGAATAGATGCTGACTGTAGTAGTGGCAGGGCATAATAGTAATACCCCCTGACAAAAGGACAAGGACCCACTGGTGGTGATCAAAAGGTAGACAATGAACTTTCAGAAACATATGATGCATAACAAACATTGAATATGATACATAATGCATTGAAAAGGGAAACAGTGGATTCCAAGAGCACAACTCTGGGTCCCCCCGGAGCACCGGGGCAAGGAAAAACTCCCTAAATATTCTTAATGAGGAAGAAACCTTGGGCAGAACCACGTCTCTAGGGGGAAAGCCTAACTGCCTGAGGCTGAACTGGTGCTCAATGAGCTGATAGAGTCCAGGTTGTCGCTCAGGTGACAGGAATGCCGGAATACACCTGTGAGCAGCAAAGCAGGTAGGTAAGATGACGTATTTAAAGACAGATGACAGCTAATTGATGACGCGCATTACGTCTTCCTGGTAGAACTTCACGCTACGCTTACATTAGTAATGTAAGAATGCAGAATACTTGGGCTTGTCATCCAGACCACTAGAGGGCAGTAGTGTAAGAAGCCTACTCTCTCTAGCTCTCTTCCTCCATTCCTGGCTCTGTCTCTGTCATCATCCCTGTTTGTGTGTTTGTGTGTGTGTGTGTGTGTGTGTGTGTGTGTGTGTGTGCTCTCGTGTGTGTGTGTATGTGTGTCACCATACATATAATGTTAAAATGTTTGAGAGTTGTAAAGAGGTGTAACCCCCTGGTCTCAGACTGACAGTGTCATGATGGTATTCTCCAGGGTGAAGATCAGTTCTCTCCGTTTTGGTGATGACATCAATGGCCAATCTGTGTGGTGGCTGCATCTGAGCTGCAAAGTGCTGCAGGACTCAGGTGTGGGGACACTGTCTGCTCACCGCCAACAGCAGAGTCAAGAGTGAGTAACTATCCCAGCATCCTCTAGCTCTTCCCCACACCACACCACATGCAGGTCTGTCTTTCACTCTTCCTGGGTGTCTGTTCATCCCTCCATCCTCTAACTCTCCCCTCTGTGTGCTGTTATTCATGTAAAGGTAAACTATGCTACACTACAATGAGGGAATCTGAGGGATGATTTTGCATAAGTTCTTAGATTTCAACAGAAGTGCAATTACATCTGTTCACCTGTCGTCTGTTCATGTGTCCAGTGAGGTCATCAGTGCTGGTCCAGTAAAATAATGAGGGTGGATTCCATCAGC
>CM050215.1:20765467-20810467 GCA_027475355.1 Coilia nasus
GCAAAGTTAAAAAAAAAAAGATCTGACAGGCATGCGTCACAAATGTGTCATAGCAGATGTGGTAAAGTAGCCAGGCTAGCATGTCACAAATGTGTCATAGCAGATGTCATAAAGTAGCCAGGCTAGCACATGTCACCAATGTGTCATAGCAGATGTAAAGTAGCCAGGCTAGCACGTGTCACTAATGTGTCGTAAGTAGCCAGGCTAGCGCCACCATAGTGCCTCTGCTCCTACTGTATTTTAGCACAGCACTACATCAGGGAACTCTGCTGAGATTTGGGTTTCCCTGACTGACATTTTTAGCAACCAATCAGCAAACAGAGGGAGGACTATGTAGCTCAGTGGGGGGTCTGAAAGGGATGACATTGAACTTAAATGTTAAGGTTCAGTTCATGTGCTGCATTCAGGCAGTGGGGATTGGTCTGGCCTTGCTGCATTGAGAAACGATTTCTTCCTGGACGTTTACCCAGTCGCTAGCGTCTGGTCGTCACGTATGCTATTAATCTACCTACGCACTACAATTTAATTGTAGCACACATCATCGTCCACATCGTCGTTCACGAACACTCCCTCTGCTTGATGATTCACTAGGATTGGCTTGTACCTAATACATGAATGTAATGGCAGCAAGGTCAGACCCTCTGTGCAAAATGAAATTAAGTACGAGGGGCTGGATTACCAGGCTAGGGTTCGACCTCTTTACAAAAGCCAATTTAACCACTGTCTATAGGGAGCATCCAGGCTCTTTGCACAGAGTTTAGTGATGTGAACGAGTCTGCTCCACCAGGCTAATCATGAAGCACCTGAATTACAGGCTCCTCTGCTCTTACAGCTTAGCGGACTGGGGTGTCAGTCATTACATTCACTTATGAGCTTGAGTTGGCTGATTACAGTGGGTGGGGCTAATGATTGACAGGACAACTGCAGCAATCCCAATTTATCATTGGCTGATGGAATGACAGAAAGTTGGTTAAAAAAACAGTTTTTGTACAAAATACATGCAAACAGTTTATTCTTAAAAATTACCTTTAGGACAAAACTCACTGCAGTATTATTATGAAAATGTGCCCTGTCACTATATAGAACCAATAGCTGGTTGCTATTCAGAACTTGGTTTATTTTATGTTTTATTAATTAATTATGCCCTTCTCTCAGGACCCTTAGACATGCAAACACTCAAGCCACACTCACAATTGCGTAATGGTTTGTGTAGCCCGTTAAAAGTGGAAAATGAAGGTTTATTATTCACAGGTGGATTGCTGAGTCATTCCATTTCAAATCAACCAAAATTTGGAAACTTCCCCGCGACGAATTTTTGATTTTGTTCTAATTTCTTACAATAAAAGAACAACATATATGATGGACTTTGGTAAAATAAATAAGCCAAATTTTGTTTAGTTCATCAGATATTGCCCATTTTAGCCTAGGGGGGTCAATTTGCACAATTGCACCTTAATTCTGGAGCATTTTGAGACACCTGGAATGGGCCTTTTTAGAGCAGGCAGACACATGGCTTTAGTTTTATACCCAGAAAAGTTGATACATATTTGGACTGTACCATTTTTTTACACCTGTGATACTTGGTTTGTCTGTACCAAGCCCTGGAAAATCAAAAAAAGCACTGTGCGTGAATTTGCGAGTGGTTTTTAGTGAAGTTTGCGTATGAATTACTCCAAAACTCTTCAAGATGAGACACTAATTCTTTATATACAAACTCAAAACCAACTTCTTACTGTATGGATGACGTGGCATAGCTGTCATTGGTGAAGATCATGATTTATAGTGGTCCGAAGTTGGCTCCAGCCAGAAAGTGCCATTTTTAGCACTTTTCAGGGGGTACTTTTCTCAGAAGGGATACACTTTGCAACCATAATTTTTTGTATGCTACAAGATAGATGTCTAAACCCCTACATATATAAAAGCTAGAAATGTAATATGCATCCTATGGATTTTATAGCATGTGTTTGATAATGGAGTTGTGGTAGTGTCTGATATCATTAATGAATTCATATTTGACTTTTCTGATCACCTTATACACTTATAATTGCTTTAGGTACTTTGTAGCATGCATTTGTTACAATTCCTGGCCTAATAATATGTGTATATTTTAGAACATTTTAATTTTTCTGCTTTTTATCACATTTAAGAAGAAGAATTTGTAGGCCTTTATATATTAGCTAGACTTCTGCTGTATGTTTAGGCAGTATTAGGAGGTTATATGCTAACAAATGAAAGTTTGTGTATTCCCAGAAGTTCCAGAAGGCAGAGAGTTTTGATAACTACAAATTCCCATAACCCATAAAATTGTACAGTGGTTTTGAAATTTCAGGGAAACCCCATATATGGTTAGTCTTTAAAGCCATAAATCTTATATAAGCTGGGTGTTTAGCAGGATCTGGTATTGATTGCTCTGTAGATTGTACATGCATACTGTCCTTAACTTGCAAAAATGGAGAGCTGCAGCATTGGTCAACATGTTGGAAAGCCAGAAGTCTGTCACAAAACAACCTATATTAAGAAAACTGGACTGTATAGAGTATTTGAACTGCCAGAAGATAGTTGTGAGCTTCTTCTTCGGAGAGCTGACTTTGCAGAACCAGATTCTAATACAACTGTGTGCTTTCATCATGAGAAATTCTATGTTGATAAATATGCTCACCTTCAGAGAAGCTGCTGTGACCCATTTGCTCTACATCAAGGTACATCGCGGCGCAAATCACTACACCATATTGACCTACAGACTGCAGATATAATCAGTTCTGAAACAGGTACGAAATTGCACCCAGGTCAGAAGCTCTGTCCCCAGTGTGCAGCCAACATGGGCTCAGCTGGCTCAGCAGTGGTATCATCAGAAGAAGAACCAGAACCTGGGCCCTCTGGACTTTTCTATGCCATTGTATAAATTCAAATAGGACTTATTGTAGGAAGTGAAAAAGGTTTATGATACTGACAATAGCGGGGTTCCCATTACCGGGCCAAACCCGAGCCGACACGGGTGTACCGGTGCTAAGTGGTTTCACACCTTCAGGGGGAGGTGCTAACACGGGCCTACAGGGGCTGTCCTGGGTGCTAGTAGCCCGCGATTTCTGGCCCAACTAAAACGATGGTCCTAGAGGGGCTAAAGGGGGTCTAGAGGCGGTGTCAAGGTCTGGGCGGCGTCAACATTTGGAAGCAAAATAAAGCGAAGATGGCATGAGTATTATCGGCACCTGTATTACCGTTGTTACTGAAGAATATGAAAAAGATGGATCACCAGTTCTGGTCAGCTGAATATATCTGTGCTCTCTCCGTGGTCTGGGCAGAAGACGACATGAATTTAAAAAAAACGACGAGTTTTGCAGAAACGAGGAAGTTGGACATTCAGCGAACAACAGCCCGGCAAATTCGCGAGAAGCATAAAAAACTACGGATAGGCTATAAAGACATGATATAACAAACCAATTCCCCTTCCCCACATAAAATAAATCTGAATTGCTTTTACTGCTTAATCCTACATTCTCTGTATGTCTCGTGCTGGTGGTGAATGCTTGGCTGGTACATTTCAATTGCCCACCGTGATGCGGTGGATTAAATGACTCCTTGTCAAATTAATTGGAGGAAACAAATGACTAGGCCTATAACATTGCCTTGTGTCATTTTAGGCTACTTTTTAAATGCAGTTTCGCAGTGCTGAAGTGTGCAGCTGCAGACATAAGATCCCAACTTGCCAGTGTTTCTCCTTTAGGCTATGCCTTGTGCATTCTCCGCGGTGACTCCGCAGTTAACTGTTCTAAACGTGTGTGTCAAACCAATAGGTCAAAATCACTTGTTTTTCTATTAAATTGATATATATTTGTCATTTCCGACCGTTTGGGCGGACGGTAGTGGTACCGTTGGTTTAAAACAAGACTTTTCTTCCTTTAGCAACCGTTGCCATCAGTAAACAAAAGTAGACTCTCTAATAGTCTACAATAGCCTATAGATGACCTAGCTCATATTTGGCTGATAAAAATTGCAAGTTGTTGATCTAATTAGTATTAAAATTAACTGTTTCGGTCATTGTTATACCTTAAAGTAGCAGTAAATTGTGCAATTTGGCTACGTTTTGTTGGCAGCACTGTGTGGAAATATCCGAATGTGAGACGCATTATGCATTTGACGCTCCGTGGCCGTCGGTCTTGTTTCACTAAAACATGAAAGAAACAAATGACTAGGCCTATAACATTGCCTTGTGTCATTTTAGGCTACTTTTTAATGCAGTTTTGCAGTGCTGAAGTGTGTGGCTGCCGACATAAAATCCCAACTTGCCGTGTCTCTTCTTTAGGCTATATGCCTTGTGCATGGTAACGTGGTTCTCCGCGGTGACAGTTACTGTTCTAAACGTGTGTGTCAAGCCAATAGGTCAAAATCACTTGTTTTTCTATTAAATTGATATATATTTTCCATTTCCGACCGTTTGGGCTGACGGTGGTGGTACCGTTGGTTTAAAACAAGACTTAATTTCTTCCTTTAGCAACCGTTGCCATCGGTAAACAAAAGTAATGCAATATAGATGACCTAGCTCATATTTGGCTGATAAAAAATGCAAGTTGTTCATCTAATTAGTATTAAAATTAACTGTTTCGGTCATTGTTATACCTTAAAGTAGCAGTAAATTGTGTCATTTGGCTGTTTTGTTGGCAGCATTGTGTGGAAATATCCGAATGTGAGACGCATTCCCTAACAAGCATTTGACGCTCCTTGGCCGTCGGTCTTGTTCCATTAAAACATAGGGACTGTGTATTTTTTGCTTTATAGCCGATAGTAATATATAGAAATATATTTGAACATGAACAACAAGGAGGACGATCTGCGCCAGCAGAGGTTCCATGGCGTCTATTATCCTCCAAAGAAGTATTTTCAGTCAGAGATATCGGCAGTAGTTATAATCGTCGCAAACGAGGGCGTAACCCAGAGGGTCTAGTAGCCAGGGAGTGGGAACACAACAGCTCTGAGGTCATGGGGCTAGCGCCCTGGGTCTACAAGCACCGAGGGTGGCCCCTAAAGGCCCGGGCCGGCACCGGCCCCGGAATGGGAATGCGGCTAATGTATGTTAAATAAATGGAATACTGATGTCATGGCTGATGTCACAGGCTCATGGCTTTAGTGGCTCATTGTCCAGTTCATCTGGTTCATCTGTGCTGGTCAGCAGTCCTTCCACTTTAACCCTTGGCCACCAAACAACACATTCACCCATTTAAAAACAACATGACATCTAATACCACTGAGTCAATTTAGGGGGTAGACAGAGAGAGAAGAGGGGTGAGAGAGAGAGACAAGGGTTTGGAGAGAGGGGAAGAGAGGGGGACAGAGGTTTGGAGAGAGGGGAAGAGAGAGGAGAGGAAGAGAAAGAGGGAGGAAGAGAGAGAGACAGAGGTTTGGAGAGAGGGGAAGAGAGAGACAGAGGTTTGGAGAGAGGGGAAGAGAGGAGGAGGAGAGAAAGAGGGAGGATGAGAGGCTGAGGAAGAAAGAGGGGAGAGAAAGAGGAAAGAGTGATTAAGGGAGGGCAGGGAGTTCTAGAGAGAAGGAAAGACAGATAGAGGAGGAGAGAGACGGAGGCCGGGGCAGAAAGAGAGGGGGGAGAAAGCGAGAAAGAGAGAGAGTCAGGTGCAGTGGAAGAAAGAGAAGGGGAGAGAGAAGGCAGGAGCAGGTGTGTGTGTGTCTGTGTGTGTTCGTGTATGCTTGTGTTTCTGTGTGTGTGTTTGTGTGTGTGTGTTGGTGTGTGTGTGTTTGTCTGACAGACAGAGAGAGGGAGAAATAAGTAGTTTATTCAATACCCTTTTTCCCTGCCATGTCACATTTTAACACATAATTTTAGTTCTGGACTTTGAAGTTCTGATGTCGGTACATGTGTGGGCTTTAACACACATTGTTTTTCACCTTACAGTTCTGATGTCTGTACATGTATGGCTTATGTGATAAAAAATACTTGATGAAAGTGTTATGAAAATAGGTGAAATAAATGTTGATGCATTAAATACCCCCCCCCCCCCCCCCACCCCCACCCCCCGCTTGAAAATGTCAGTAGTGCCCGTTTCGCTACACAGTGTTGCACAGCTGAACACTGACATGCCTGGAGACATCTGATAAAAGACTCCACACAGTAGGTCTTGTTTGCATTTCCACTAAATGTACATGGATGTACTCACATGTGTTGTGCTTTACACAGAAGTGCTCTCATTTCAGTGTGCTCAATTAAACAGCTATCTGGACTATACTGAGTAATAATTAAACAGTAATCTGGACTATACTGAGTAATAATTAAACAGCTATCTGGACTATACTGAGTAATAATTAAACAGTTATCTGGACTATACTGAGAAATAATTAAACCGTAATCTGGACTATACTAAGTAATAATTAAACAGCTATCTGGACTATACTGAGTAATAATTAAACAGCAATCTGGACTATACTGAGTAATAATTAAATAGTTATCTGGACTATACTGAGTAATAATTAGCAGCCACTACATTTGACAACGAAGGCAGAGTGCTGTAGCAGGCGTCTTACAGTAAGAATTAGAAGAAGTATTAAGAACATGGATGTAGAAAAAGCTTCTTTGTATGTTCACCATAGAGTATGCTATGACATGTTGGTGTGCAGTATGTTACATCATATTTAAGGCTGTTATCCATTACATTACACTTAGCTGACGCTCTCATCCAGAGCGACTTACAGTTATTTAGGTACAGGGTTTCAGTTACAGTTTCTGGAGCAGTGTGGGGTTAGATGCCTTACAGTGAATGAGGTGCAGGGACAGTCCCCCTGGAGCAGTGTGGGGTTAGATGCCTTGCTCAAGGGCACTTTAGCCATGGATGAGGGTGTGGGGTTAGATGCCTTGCTCAAAGCCACTTCAGCAATGGATGGGGGTGCAATGTGGGGTTAGATGCCTTGCTCAAGGGCACTTCAGCCATGGATGAGGGTGTGGGGTTAGATGCCTTGCTCAAGGGCACTTCAGCCATGGATGATGGTGCAATGTGGGGTTAGATGCCTTGCTCAAGGCCACTAGTTGTTTACTCCCCCACCCCTCCTACTGGAACGGGAGTCGAGTCCGATCCCAAGACCAACTCTCTAACCATTAGACTCCCTAACCATTAGACTCTCTAACCATTAGACACTCTAACCATTAGACTCTAACCATTAGACTCTCTAACCATTAGACTCTAACCATTAGACTCTCTAACCATTAGACTCTCTAACCATTAGACTCCCTAACCATTAGACTGTCTAACCATTAGACTCTCTAACCATTAGACTCTCTAGCCATTAGACTCTAACCATTAGACTCTCTAACCATTAGACTCTCTAACCATTAGACTCTCTAACCATTAGACTCTCTAACCATTAGACTCCCTAACCATTAGACTCTCTAACCATTAGACTCTCTAACCATTAGACTCTCTAACCATTAGACTCTCTAACCATTAGACTCCCTAACCATTAGACTCTCTAACCATTAGACTCTCTAACCATTAGACTCTCTAACCATTAGACTCTCTAACCATTAGGCCACAGCTGCCCCCAACACTGCAGACACATGTAGTGAGGCAATGCTTGTACACTTGTACCTAGAAGTAATGATGGCTATTACATAGCTTAAATTCAAATTAAATCAAAAAATAAATATCCATTAAAAATCAAATACTGTTACACCATTACAATGTCCAAACAACCTAACAAATAGCATTATAAAAAAAGGATCATTACAACTGTGCATACAGTAGTTTAATTTATTCAGTGAGTTACAAATTCATATTTGAGTGCGAGCGCTGATGTTGTGGAGTCTGAGCTGATTGGATGACATGGGTCATGTGACAGGGTGTGATGCGATGTGATTGGACAGGGGGTCTCAGCAGGTGAAGCTCTTCCAGTAGAAGCAGTCGGCCCTGCGTGCCCTGGGCGGCAGGTACTTGGGCTCCAGCGAGCGCTCCAGATCCACATCCAGGCCCAGGTCCAGATCCAGGTCTTCCCTCAGACCAGCCAGAGACACCTCACTCTCCTCTGCAGCCTCCTCAGGCAGAGACACCTGGGACAGCAGGTCCTCCATCGCTCGAAAGAGGGAGAAAGAGAGGTAGAGAGAAAAGGAGGGGGGGGGGTGGAGAGAGAGAGGGAGAGGGAGAGAAGGAGAGAGAGCGAGAGAGGGACAGTTAATTCACAGAAATGTGTAGCTGGGCAGACAAATGGTGTGGTCTAAATCAGGTGGATCCAAATTCAAGAGAGCCTGATCCTCCTTGAGCTCAAATGTCATTTCATCCAGCCATAGACCGATACAAATTATCGTATTTCGTCGGTATAGATTAATTTGCTACAGGACTTTACCGATGTGTGTGTATGTGTGTGTGTGTATGTGCGTGTGTGTGTGTGTGTGTAAAACACTTTTAAACATTTAAGTATTTCCATGTATATTTAGCAGATATCTGTAGTTACACAGGTCCTCATCAGGCATGCAGTGTGTGTGTATGTCAGTTGTCATTTATGCTATAGAGGTCCACTAGTATTTAGGACAGTGAGATTAGCAGACGACCTGAAGTCTGTTAACACACAAACACACGCACACACACACATACACACTGAGTGTGTGCACCACAGATCAGATCTCTATATGTGTGTGGCCGCATGACCAGGACGGCTTACCTGAGCGCATGCACTCACCTGGGTTGCCATGATGGCGGCGCGTGCCCTCTGGAGGAGCCTGCGGTGTCGGAGGTCTCGGTTCTGATCCGGCTGCGAGGCGGCTGCGCTGTGGCTGCACAGAACCAGGGAGAGGGCCAGCAGGGCCAAGGAGCAGTGCGTTCCACTGGGCCTCATGACTGACTGGGTCTGGTCGGGTCGGGTTGGGCTGGAGAGAGGTGCGAGCGAGCTGTGCGGTGCTGCTTCTACAGAGCCCTGGGTTCTGGTGTCGAGCGCTGTGCGGTGCTGTGCTGGGGGGAGTTCTGGTTCCCGGGTCTTACTCCTCTGCCTTTTTAAACTGTGGCGCTGTGAGTGACAGCTGGTCCAGGTTGCCTGGCGATGATGGAACGGCGTGTCACAAAGCCCTCACATTCTACTCACATCTGTCTCATTCTGTCACTCAATCAGCCTGACACACGCAGGGGCCAATATTGACTCTCCAGCGTCAGCAACAATGGAACAATTAGAGCCTTAATGGCCTCCAGTCCCAGAGCGGGCTGCAGCATCGCAACGCCGCAATGTGTGAAAGGCCAGGAGCCCACTTAGGAAGCTGCACATTAGACATCACGCCAGCATGGAAACACTGCTGCACATTAGACATCATGGCTGCTTTTAGCTCAGCATAATGGAAACATTTAATGGAGACATGCAGAACAATGGGAGAAATGGAAGACACACCAGAGCAGCGTCTGTGTACACTGGGGTGTGTGAGGTTACATTTATGTGCAGTTTGTGAGCGTGTGTGCATGTGTGTGTGTGTGTGTGCTTGCTTAAGTGAGAATTAATGTAGAGTATGACACTGAAATATCTCACTCAAGTATTGTAAAAGGCAAAGGTCTGTCAGACAAAAACACAAACATCACCTCACCAACCTGCATCAAACCAAAATAGGTGTGGTACAGTAGGAGTGAATTCTTATTTCAGGCATTCCCTATTTAGTATTTAGTGAGAGCAGCTCTTTGCTTCCATCTAGAGATTGGGAGCTGACAGGAAATGTTCCTGAATGAAGAACTGGACTAGTCTACGGCACAACTTTGGGTTTGGGACCACTGGGCCTCAGGTGGTCTGACTAACTGTGATGTTCTAACTGTGTTCTAACTGTACTGCTTTAACTGTGTTCTAACTGTGCTGTTCTGTGTTCTAACTGTGCTGTTCTAACTGTGTTCTAACTGTGCTGTTCTAACTGTGTTCTAACTCTGCTTCAACTGTGCTGCTTGATATCTGACCCAGGTGCTTTGGTGTCCTCATTACACACAAAGCTGTGGTCCTTTCTCTCAGCTGGGGATTAGCTTTGGTCTTTTTTCTCTGCTGGGGATTAGCTGTGGTGACAGTCTAACAGCACCATCACTCCCTTTCCTGCTCAGATGGGGTGTTATCATCAGCCTGGTAAACCTACCCCTTGTACTTCATTTCATTTTGTACAAAGGGTCTGGACTAGCCTGGTAAACCCACCCCTCGTACTTCATTTCATTTTGTACAGAGGGTCTGGACCAGAATCTGTTGAGGAGCATGTAAGCGGTCCGAGCAACACCAATCCAATCAGCGAACAGAGGGTGAGTTTGTGAGCCCTGACGTTGACCTTGTGTGCTACATTTGAATTGTAGTGCATAGCTAGGCTAATTGTATACGTGACGACCAGGCGTTAGCGATTGGGTAAAGGCAGAGGCACTTGTTTTAAACTTCAGCAGAGTCCACACCTCCAGGAAGAAATCCTCTCTCACGGCCTCCGCTCCAAACCCTCTGTACAAAATGAAATGAAGTACGAGGGGCTGCTTTACCAGGCTAGTGTTATCATGTCACTTGGTATGATGAGCAGTGTTTAGTACAGGATAAAGAAGGACATCAATGAGGTTCACACTGCACAGCGCCCTCTGTTGACAAGATTCTGCACATGACTGTTTGCCAACACTGTATTACGAAACACGCTGATTGCTGTAGGCCTACTTCTTTCTGTGGAGTGTTTGTACAGCTGCAGCTCCAAATTCCACCACTAGGTGAACACTTTGTGAACACAAAGTTCTATACTGTATAGTCAGCATAACTCCATGGGTTAGGGGCTAACCCTAACTGTAATCCTGTGTTACACAGTGTGTTGCATTGTACTCAATTGTTTAGGTACACTCTGACAAAGGCCATTTAAAATAAAGTAGTGGTATTGGGTACATTATTTAATTTATTTTAATGTTTACTGTTTAAGGCAAGGCAAGTTTATTTGTGTAGCGCATTTCATACACAATGGCAGTTCAATATGCTTAACAAAAATAAAAGCAAAGGACAATATATAAAGGCATAAGCTCTAACATTTCTATTCATATTAATATTTAAAATATATTCATATTTAAAATGGTTTCCTACACTTGCAAATAGAAAAAAAATAAACAGCTGTTATACTGTTTTGGTGTAATGCTAATATTCCACTTTACTCGGCTACAGAGAAAGAGACAAAAGAAGTTAAAAGAGGTCAGTCATATACTTCATCCTTGACCAGTGTTTTACAGCTTGTCTCCTGTCGCATGTGCAAAGTACAGGGTGATTAATGTGGAGAAAGTCAGAGTCAGCCATCTTATCTTTATTACTGACTCGTAGCCTACTGGCAGAGACAGCAGACCTGAAACTACATAACTTATCTGACAACAACAAATTGGTTTACACGGTGCCCACTGTCAATTTACATAACTAAATGAAAAAATGTTTACTAATGAAACTTAATTTGGGCTGGTGTACCTAATCATTTGTGCACAAATAAAACACATTGGTTCCCCTGTCCTCCACCCACTGGGCTGGCCTTTGCATGACAGCAGTGGAGAGGAGCCTGACTGCTGATCGCAGGTTAATCTGGTAGACAGGCTTTATTCCCTCAGGCCTGTGTGATTCTTCATCATCTTCACACCTTTATGAGACTAGTAATGTATGACAATGTAAACCACCACACAGACATTTTGATTTGTAAGCTAAAAGAAAGCCATGGACGAGTGTGTTTCACAGAGAGAACCTTACACATTTCCACTGCTCTGAAATGGCCCGTTGGCCGTAGGCTCTCATTTCTCATCTAATTTCCTTCATAGAGCTTCACATTCAGTTACTAATTAACAACAGTGGCTCTGAAGTGGTGCTGCCTTCCATTTGCTCACACTGTAAGTGCTACACCCACATTGTAAAATCTTGATATGACCACTGACAGCACCACTGCTACAACACCACTGACAGCCCCACTGCTACAGCCCCACTGCTACAACACCACTGCTACAGCCCCACTGACGGCCCCACTGACGGCCCCACTGCTACAGCACCACTGCTACAGCACCACTGCTACAACACCACTGCTACAACACCACTGCTACAACACCACTGCTACAGCCCCACTGCTACAGCCCCACTGCTACAACACCACTGCTACAGCCCCACTGCTACAGCCCCACTGCTACAACACCACTGACAGCCCCACTGCTACAACACCACTGACAGCACCACTGCTACAACACCACTGCTACAACACCACTGACAGCCCCACTGCTACAGCACCACTGACAGCCCCACTGCTACAACACCACTGCTACAACACCACTGCTACAACACCACTGACAGCCCCACTGCTACAGCCCCACTGCTACAACACCACTGCTACAGCCCCACTGACAGCCCCACTGCTACAACACCACTGCTACAACACCACTGCTACAACACCACTGACAGCCCCACTGCTACAACACCACTGCTACAACACCACTGCTACAACACCACTGACAGCCCCACTGCTACAGCCCCACTGCTACAACACCACTGACAGCCCCACTGCTACAGCCCCACTGCTACAACACCACTGCTACAACACCACTGCTACAGCCCCACTGCTACAACACCACTGCTACAGCCCCACTGCTACAACACCACTGACAGCCCCACTGCTACAGCACCACTGACAGCCCCACTGCTACAGCACCACTGCTACAACACCACTGCTACAACACCACTGACAGCCCCACTGCTACAACACCACTGCTACAACACCACTGCTACAGCCCCACTGCTACAACACCACTGCTACAACGCCACTGCTACAACACCTCTGCTACAACACCACTGACAGCCCCACTGCTACAACAACATCCTGGGTAACACTGAACTACACCTAGAGTTAGAATTCACCCGTCCCTTATGTCATTCCCGCCACCAAAGGGCCCATGCTGATGGTGTTTGATGCTGAATGTGCTCATGTTACTCTGTAAGTCTGAGAGACCCAGAGCATGTGAATGGAGGGCATATTGTCATATGACTTTTTATTTGACTACCAGTGTTATCAATCCTTAATAGTAAGTGTGGTTTGAATTAAATCTTTCCTGTTCTCTTTGGGTACACAGTTATTTAGGTTAAATATGCCGTTTTCACCCCTCTGATATGCTCGTGTGCCAGAGGTCAGCAGGATTGTGCTGTTAACTAAAGTTAACTACTGTGTGGAAATCACAGCCAATTAAAACTATTTGAACCGAAAACTGTTTGAAACTGTAGTTGATTTTAAAATATTTTGCCCATCTATCTTTTGCATGCACTTGGTTTGTTTTTTTTTTTGTTTTTTTTTGGCGTCTAGCTGTGTTCTTTTCTTTTGTGTTCCTTTTGTTGTCCTCTCATGAGTAGTCAGAACTGTAAACACACTAGAACAGTCATGCAGCTTTCATATAATCATGTCATCACTTTACTGCTGCTGCTGACTTACGTTGGCTAATGTTAAATTTGGGTTTGCCACCTCACTGCTGCTGCTGATTATGTTCAGTATGGGTTTGCCCCACAACATCTCACAGTGCATACAGCATAATGTAAAATACCTACCTCACAGTGCAGCATTATTGCACACACACACACAAACACACACTCACACACTCACACACACACACACACACACACACACACACACATACTCTCACTGCTGCTGTTGATTATGTTTAGGATTGGTTTGCCCCGCTACCTCTCACAGTGCATACAGCATAATGTAAAATACCTACCTCACAGTGCAGCATTATTACTCTCTCACACACACACACACACACACACACACACACACACACACACACACACACACACACACACACACACACACACACACAATCATGTACACACACACACGTACTCTCACTACTGCTATTGATTATGTTCAGTATTGGTCTGCCCCGCTACCTCTCACTGTGCACACAGCATAATGTGCAATACCTACCTCACAGTGCAGCATTATTACTCTCAGCCTCTGTGCATAGCCCATTTACCTTTTACTATTTATTATTTATTATGGCCATCCATATACTCCCTTTATTCCTTTGTTTCTACAGTGTTTCCTTGTTATTAATACAGTGCTTCCTTGCTTGACACTTTGACACTTTAACCTGCACCTTTGTGGCCTTGCTGTCTAATTTTGTTGTACAGGCAACTAATCAATGACAATAAAGATCTTGAACTCTTGAAATCTGTTTGTTTAGTAATATATTTAGTAATATATCTGTGTATTATTATTATTATTATTATTATTATTATTATTATTATTATTATTATTATTATTATTATTATTATTATTATTATTATTATTATATCTTTAGTATTATTATTATTATTACTATTATTATTATTATTATTATTAGTTGTAGTATTATTATTATTATTATTATTATTATTATTATTATTATTATTATTATTAGTTGTAGTATTATTATTATTATTATTATTATTATTATTATTATTAGTATTATTAGTTGTATTATTATTATATCTTTAGTAGTATTATTTGTATTATTATTATTATTATTATTAGTTGTATTATTATTATTATTATTATTATTAGTAGTAGTAGTAGTAGTAGTAGTATTATTATTATTATTATTATTATTATTATTATTGAGTTATTTCCTTCTGCATTGTAAGTAATCAGTTCCATTCTTCAGCCTGTTCCACTTGTTCAGCGGTAAGTCACCAGTGAACATTCATGCCTTTATTTCTGCTTCAGCACGTCTGTCACAACCACAGACTCATGTCAAAGTCCAACTACATCCACAATGTTTCCCAGCTACTCTACTGTACATTAAAGAAGTCACACACACAAGAATTAATCCTGTATCCAATTGTATGTGTTTATTCATTCAGTTTCTAAGCACAGTTTCTAAGCATCTTTTTATGGCCTGTATTCAGGCCCACCAGTAGGGGGAGCTCTTGTCCCGGTCCCAGGGAAAGTGGGGACTGGTCCCTCCTTAAATGATGGAATATGGAGGGTGGGGGTGGGTCAGATTATCTTGTCCCGGGCTCAGCCAGACTGTCAGCGGGCTTGCCTGTAGTATATTTGAAGATGCATATTATTATATTGTAATGCACATGGGTCAGTTATGTGGGGAGTAGTGATGGTGTGGGTTAAATATTTATATTTTTATGGCTGATTTTGTGTTTGATTTGAACAACAACAAAAGCGAAATAACAACTGATCGCCTATAGTTCTATTAGAATGGCCTATAGTTCTATTAGAGTGTAATATGGAATGGCCTATAATTTTATAAGAGTGTAATATGTAATGGCCTATATCCATTAGAATGTAAAATGGAATGGCCTATATCAGATAAGTGTGTAATATGGAATGACCTATATTAGATAAGTGTGTAATATGGAATGACCTATATTAGATAAGAGTGTAATATGGAATGGCCTATATTAGACAAGTAAGGGGTAACATCCAACGAGGCGTGCATTATACAGTTTTAAGCCAACGAGGTGGAGCCTAAGAACTTCCCGACGCGAAGCGGAGGGAAGTTTGCTCCGCCAAGTTGACTTAAAACTGTATAATGCACGGCTCGGAGGATGTTACCCCGCTTATGACCCGGTTAATGCCACTCAATTATGTAGAATGTATCTAAAATAATTCTCAATTAACTTAGACGGTTAACTTAGACTCAGTTTCGCTACAATGTGGTCTACAATGTAGCCTAATATTTGTAACGTTAAGTAGAGCGCTACGCAGCCCTCAGTCACTAGCCAAATTGGTTGTCAAGGTTACCTTTCATTTGGTAAGGTGATTGCTACTGCTCATCAGGTGTTAGCTAGCTTGGATTGAGCAACGCGACACATGCAATACTTATTCCAAAACGTTGATTTAGTTGTTATTTTCGGCTTACTATTCAAGTTCATGGAAATTGAACTCAACATTGCCATTAATTGTGACGTTTGATAGAGACGGTTACAGTAGGTAGGCTACGTACATTCTATTGGGTATTGATATGGAACGGTGCTGAAGTTTTAAACTTTTTTGCCAGAACTACTTTCAATGCGTGCATGATATACAATTTTACTGCATGCCTAGCAACCAATCAGAAAGCAGCACTACGTTCCAGAGGGTCATAAGAGTGTAATATGGAATGGCCTATATTACACAAGAGTGTAAAATGGAATGGCCTATAGTTCCATTAGAGTGTGGGGTTAACCCGGGTAAAGTAATCAGCTACATCTGCAACAGCAGGTGGGAGGGGCCTTTCTGTCACGCAAAGCACCACTGCTGAACTTTGTGCTTAGTTGACAGCTTGGCATCAAGAATACAGCATTTATCACAGCATAGTCGGGTCTTCTTTCAGGTTTTGTGTTTCTAGATGGATGGGAAGTTCTACAACTGGGCCAAATAAGGTAAGATCAAAAAGGAATTTGAAGACTCGAAACTCACTGAATGAGTTGATTTAGAGATTTCTGTGGAGAGTTGCTGAATAAAAAGGAGTGTATGCTAATAGGACATTGGGCGACAAGTGTTACCAGACTTTTTTGGGGCATAACAGATTCTCTGCTACATTATGGCAACTCTATTATGTCAGAGAAAGGTAAAACAGTAAGTTTTTTTGTGGATTTATGTTGAAGTGGAGTTGTGTGAGACACAGTGTTATGACCTAATGTGTTCAAAGTCGAGGTCTACCTGACTGATAAGCGGGAAAAGAGGACGTGATATCGCTGAGTCATCTGCCATCGGAATATATTGTAGTGATATTATGGGAGGACATCTTGAACTGTTTGTTTTACTCAAAGGCCTTGGAGGAATATGTTTTGTTTTAAAAAGGCAACAGAGCGACCACATTTACAGGTTGCTGTAGGGCCTTTAAAAGAATAAAATGTTCAGCTTCGCTATCACAAAGTGTTATCTTTGTAGCATTAAGCACATAGATTATTTGTCCAGTTGTTTTGATTGACAATATGTAATTTATTAATTTCACAGCTGCTCTTGGGGGATTCTCTTTCGTGAAAGGATAATACGTTAAAACTAAAATTGGATAATGTTCCAAAAGGTGGATCAAGCATAGTATTTTACTCTTTTATTGTATTGAATTGACAAAAAGATTAATAGGAGTTGTCACAAAGTATAAATTGTGAAAATGGTAATTCTGTCCACAATGATGGGAGTAGACCATGTGGTGTAGGCCCCATCCTCGGTCTCGCTGACGACCAACCTGGTTTGTTGTTTTATATGTTGGTTTACACAATGTCGGTTTACACGAACAACGGTTTTGAGAAACACTTGCGTTGCTCCTACATAGTCTGAACCACATAACAAAGTTAGCAACTATGCTTTTGGGAAACAGACCCCTAGTGGTGGTTACAATACGAAGGAGGTAGTTCTTGACAGTTTGTGCAGTTTCTCCAGAAACATACAAAAATTTAAGTGTTCATTATTTTAGGTCCCTGAATATGTTAGATAAGATACTGGCCAGATTAGTGGATACTCTGTCTATACTGAATTATTGAAGCTAAGGTGTGGGTTTAGTACTGGGAAGAGAGTCCACGCTGACATCTGAGGTGCGACTGGAAGTGATGTTTTGGGTGGCTGTTCGGCACTCTTCCCGCTCACAAAACATAAAGCAAACCAACACTGCAGTGCACTGATGGGGGGCACTGCTTTGTAGTTTGGGAGTTGTAAACTGCTTTGTGAGAAACTGTTTTTGTAGTGTGGAAGTTGTAAACTGCTTTGTGAGAAACAACTGCAAACGACTGCATGTAAGAACAGCTTTTTAAATAAACGTTGTGTACATTTACAATATTCTCAGTGGTTCGCTTTGAATGCCAGAGCCTTTGTTGTACTACCAATGGAATGTGGAGTTTCTTTGAGCTGTTTTAATGGTTTAAAAATAGCGTAGTCGTCATGCTTCGTCTAAGGGCACCTACCACTTCCATTGTTAGCTTTCTGGGTCAAACTAAAAAATAGTTCAACTCTGAATGCAACAGGCTAAATCAATTTTGCTCCTCAGTACACAAACCAACTCGGTATGATGTTTTAACATGCCAATTTTCATTTTACACCGAAGTTCTCCTTTAAAGTCCCAACCTCTGTAGTGTTGCCATCTGTCCCGGTTTTACCTGATTGTCCCGGTTTTTAAATGGTCTGTCCCTGTGGAAAAAATATTCAAAATAAGCAAAAAGTTTGATTGAGTAGCCAAAATATCCCGTGTTTTATGTCCAAAGTAGGTGGCAACCCTACTTATCTGCCACCAATCATTAATTAGTGTTAAAGTAGCTGGGTTACTGATTCATTCCCTCCATCTCAGGTTGGTGTGTCCCGAGCTTTATGATGCATATCTGTTGCCATAAAGCAATGCGATGTCTTGATGTAAAAAAAGGAACGATTTGCAACAGAGGCACATACAAGATATTAAAGTATATATTATCATTGGTTGTACATGTTCACTGTTTAGAATTTTCTTTTTTTTCATCAAGTAAATTAGACCAGCATACTGCAATGTATCAAAGCACAGTATTTCTCATTTAGCCTTTGTCTAAAATCTATTGTAATTGCCTGCTTGAACTTGAACATTACTACATTACACTTAGCAGACGCTTTTATCCAAAGCGACTTACAAAAGGGGGATACAGCAAGGTAAGGGAACACAGAGTAAACAAAGGCATGACAAACAAAAATATATTTTATTTCAGATGTGTAACACAAGCTTGTGTCTTTGTCCATCACCTTCCACAGATGCACCTTGGGTAGAACCCTACATTATAATTCAGAAGTGGACTAAACCCCACTATGAGTTTCCCCCGGAAATATAAAGGGGGGGACACAAACCCCAACCCAGTCACCCATCTAAAACATCAGAAGAAATCAACTAGGCCAGAAGAGGAGGGGGCCCATGGAGAGACAAGTGAAGCTGGAGTCTCAGCGGAGAAGGGAGGAGGGGGAGGACATAAGGTTCTGTCAGACAGCAGGTGAGAACACCAAACATAGGGTCATTCCATGCCAACTCAACCAGTGCTCCCATGGGCAGCACCATCTCATTTTACTCAAAATTGCACCAGATATACCTCCATGGAAGCAATAAAAAATACCAAAGTTGCAGATCAAAATATCAAACAGTTTAGATTTTATGCCATTTAAAGGCCATTGCCCTTTTTCTCTCCCACTGATTGCTGAATTCATTTTTGATGGTTTTTGGAGGTCCATAATTTACTTTGTATACAACACATAGGCCTGAAAATGTGTACTCTTATCAACAGACACTTGCTCTTTCAGAATCATCTGTCAGATTTGGCTTAGCCATTGTATTGATTAAAAGTTACAGGCATCTCAAAACAGAATAGGTCAGAGTAGACTTATATGGGTTGCACCAACATTTCTCACGTCTTCGGTACTGGCAAGTCTCGGGTAGCTTGACCGATGACCGAAGATGTTGTTTAATTATCACTCCTCTGTAAACTATTAGGTAATGGACAACTTGCAATTTATTGTGAATCATTTGGCTTTCATTGTGTTCTAGTAGGTCAATATTTCCCCCATGTATTGAGGGACATCAACAGGGTTCTAAGGATTTGGATTACACCTTCAGAAGACAACTTAACAGAAGGTGAGTTCTTTTCTTTTTTCTTGTAATGCAGATGTCTGAGATGGAGTAATGTCAGGATGGCTGACATTTATTTCCTGAAATGTGTGTCGTCTTGTCACAATTCTAAGATATTTTATATCTACTCCAAAATCATTATTTAAAAAAACTGTCCCTTTAATAAGATTTAAATATTATTAATTAGGGACAAATTAGTAATAAAGCAAACACCATTAAGATACAGGAACAAAATGCCGTGCATGACTATTCATTGTCCTCGTAACATCACTCTATTGAGTGCTAAGAAATACCACTAGTTTTTTGTTAAAGGCATTATGAAACCAGAGCAAATCCAATGTTCCTTCTAGGATTGCTGCAGCGGTCAAGACATTTGATAATGCCCGCAAAGCCCCCAGCAGTGAATTTTATTCTTCTGATAACAAACAGTAAGTTTCAGACCATCACACTCTCCACGTGGAACCAACAACCACATTACTGTCGAATAAACCATCTGACTTGTTTTTTTTTAACCTCAAATTAACTGCAAAGGTAGGGGTCAAACTGCTCTGAAACAATGTTGTGTTTCAAACCCATTTAAAAAGTATTTTCTCAATTACACCCCTGAATTTTACATTTTCTTTTATGTATATAGTGAAAATATTTAATCGCACTGTATTTTTTGTCTTTCTAGATTGACAGCATCCTTCCCATCCCATGTGAAACTACAACAAGCCAGGCCCAGACCCCCAGTGTCCAGTGTGTTGTCCATGCAGACTGATGACTCTATGGATCGGGGTATTAACTTCATAAAAGCTGATACTGACATAAGGTCATTTTTCCTCCTTGTCCTCTTTTAAAAGTCACCCTTAATACAACTTCAGCTTTGTCCGTTTTACAAAGGCTTGACTAAATTGTCCATGACATAGAAATAAATGCATTTAAATTTGTTTGTCATTGTGTCATATTAATTCTGCATCTTTCTCATCTAACAGGAGACAGCAAGTAAGGCCCAGTTCTACAGTGTCCAGTGTACGGTCCATGCAGACAGATGACTCTATGGATCGGGGTACTAACTTCAGAAAAGCTGATACTGACATAAGGTGATGTTTTCGTTGTTTGTTTTGCTTCTCACATTTTAACGTTCACCTCTAAGGCAAAGTAAATGCTGTTCATTTCATAACAAACAAAAAAGGCTGTCAGTGGATTTGAACCTAAATCCTGCGGCCACAAGTCCATTACCTTAACTGCCAGGTTACCACTGGCACCAAATAAAAATCTAGATAAATATAGAAATCTAAATAAATCTCATAAACTGAAAGGCAAATGTTGTAGTCATATAGCACTTTTGTAGGACAGTGTGTGGGGTTTTCAGTTCTTTATTAGCAACATTTGATATCTGCATTCATGAATATATCCTCAGTGGTAAATCATTACCCCCTGCCAACAATTTGATTTATTGGTAAGAAGAGAATCTCTAATTTGTACATACATACATATTCCTGGTGAGTCACGTTGGAAATACATTCGCCAGCTAAGAGCATATAGAACTACCAGCACTTAGTGTGACACACACACACACATTTCAACAGGGTCACACACTCAGACACCTCACATGACATTTCACACACTGAGAAGTGATTAAGATCACCGCACATAAATGAATAGTCTATAAATAGATGAGATGAAGGCAGACTGCTGACCATACAGCTTATTTTAAAACATTGCATTGCATTAACAAAACATTCTGTGTTTTTAAACAATTTTACATTACATTACACTTAGCAATCGCTTTTATCCAAAGCGACTTACAAAAGGAGGACACAATTTCTTTCAGTTCGTGTGCCAATTTGGTACATAAATGTTAAGGAGGTAAATATTGCGATGACTGCTTGCGTAGCATTCCTGTTCATCAACAGATGAACAGGTTATAAGTAGGGGTGAGAATTGAGAACCAGTTCTGACTTAGAATTTTACCTCTGATGTTGTCATTTTTTCTTAAGCATATCTCCTGATTTTTGTAGATTAAGAGGCACAGAAAACATCTTTCCACACAGCTGAGGAAGCTAATACAAACACACACTTTTTTAATTTATTAGTTTATTTAAATCATTCTTAATATTGCTTTATTTATCTGTTTGTTTGTTTAGTACTGACGTCAAGAAGACCCGATGCTGTGTCTGTTCAAAGCCAGCGGTAAAGTCCTGCTTGACCTGCTGTACTTCCTACTGTGGTGAGCATGTGAAACACCACTACACATCTCCAGACCTGCAGAAGCACACTCTAGTGGAGGCTGGAGACCTGAAGAAGAGACTCTGTGAACGGCACCACAGAGTTCTGGAGATGTTCTGTGCAACTGACCAGACGGCCATTTGCACATTATGCATGTTTGATCACAATGGACACAATGTCTATCCCTTTACTGACAATGAATCACATCAGGTACGGCTTAAACCAATTTATTTTGGTCCCACGTACATACAAAAATTAGTCATATACCATGACTGCCATCATATGTCATATTACGTTATGTGTCATTTGTCATTTTTTCAACAGTCAACAAATTTAAAAAGCCCAGTGAACAAAGGTATGTTTTCTTCCTGTGTCCTTGTAATTGTTGTGTCCAGTACAAATGTAAAACTAGACCACCGTTACAAACGCAAGATCAGACCACCGCATGTGTCACAATGCAACATCTCTGCTCTGCTTCCAGACCTTCCTGCTCCAGGCCTGGTCCGGTTCACCTCTGTGACGTCTGACTCTGTGTCTCTGAGCTGGAGGTGTCCAGATGGCCTGGCAGGACCACAGAGGTTCAGAGTGGTGTGGGGATGTGGAGGAGACCAGAGGAGCCTTGAGGTGGACGGCCTGAGTGTTGATGTTGAGGGTCTGGATCCAGGGAAGGACTACAACTTCTCTGTGGTCACCCTCAGTGATGATGGCACCCAAAGTCCCTGTGTGTCAGCCTCTGTACAAACAGGTATGGTTCTACTGGAGAATCACTTTTGATGCAGATACCAAAGCATTGATTAATGCAGAAATGTAATATCATACCCAAATATCACCAAGACTGATGGTTTGTCTGTGTTTGGTGTTGCTTATAGAGGTCCCACAACCCCAAAATCTGACTGTTGTCACTGATTCCTCATCTGCATCAGTAAGATGGACTAAACCAAAAGGGCTGGATCAGGCCTCATTCAGCATCAGTCTTTATGCTGGTGGTGAATGCCTGAAGACAATCATCAAAAATTCTCAGGGATGCTCCTTTGACCTACAACCTGGTAGTGATTATACCGTCGCCATATCAACTGTACTGAAAAATGGCAAGAAAAGCAAAAGCGTACGCAAAGCCATCAGAAGAAGTAAGAATAGTTTTAACTAGAAGATAATTTCATTTTATTTGTACATTCCAGAATGCAGTATAGAGTTTACCCTAGTTTACTACATGTCTGCTAAGTTCCACATGTTTTAATATTCTGTGTATGTATGTTATATTATCCTAGGGTTATTACCCTTTATGATTTAATAGTTGTAAAAAAATATTTGATATGTGCTTGTTCCACTACAAAGTTTGGTTACCTCAGTAGAAATGGTGCTCCGTCTTCTGTGATTCAACATGCTTTGTGTGTGTGTTGTGTGTGTGTGTGTGTGTGTGTGTGTGTGTGTGTGTGTGTGTGTGTGTGTGTGTGCGTGCGTGCGTGTGTGCGTGCGTGCGTGTGTGTGTATATGTGTGTGTGTGTGTGTGTGTGTGTGTGTGTGTGTGTGTGCATATGTGTGTGTGTGTGTGTGTTGTATTAGACATACCTGTTCCAGATAATCTGAAAACATCATCAGTGACAGCAACATCTGCTACTCTGGCCTGGAGCCTGTCACCTAGAGAAGAGAAAGCAGAGCCCCACAGCTTCCTGATCTCCTACCACAGCGAAGGGACTCAACCACTCACAGTTTCTTCAGATTCCTGCAGCAAGGTCATCACAGGCCTGAAACCACACACACAGTACACCATCAGAGTGTCCACCAAGATCCAAAATGGAGGAGAGAGCCAACCTGCTACACTCACGATCACAACAGGTGAGACTGAGCAAGTGGCATCGATGACTAGATCCAAGTGTCATGGGATTGGAAAACGCATCTACAAAATGAAACAATGGTTATAACCTGTTAATTCCAATTAGCAACAACATTTACATTGGTTACCTTCCAACCAGTACTTATCCATCAACTAGTTTTTCAACAAACCTCTGGCCTGTAGTTTAAGTATTATTTGCCAGTTTGTTAAACTCATGTATACAACAGGTGTTACGGCCTCCTGGCTCGAAGGCAGAGCAACATAAAAGGAAACCACATGCAGACACTTAAAAAACGTTTAAAGTACTTTTTAAGGAATGAACACGAATGTGTATGCGAAATCAGTTAATGTGTTGGTAAAGCAAAAGTGATGCAAAGTATGTCTAGGGGTGTCCAAAACATAACTCAAAAACCCAAAACGCCAGAGAAGGAAGGGAGGCCCTGCCAGCCTCTTTGTACCCATGCCAATTAAGGTTGTCAAACCACACCTGCGTCTAATCACCTACTCAAAAACAGAGGGACAAGAAAACAGATAGTAAGGGGGCAGGGCTACTGACAGACCGACAGGGCCGTCACACAGGTGATACTTAGCAATTAATAATGTGTATGTTATGGGGCAGGTTGAAGTGTAACACACTTCATGGACGAAATGCCTTTTGTGTCACAAAATGGATAAAGTGATCACAAAATCGTAAAACACCATGATGCATTTTGTCTATGGAATGCGTAAATCCGTTATCATTGTGTTTAGAAAATGATGAAAAGAGCACATCATTGCGTGGACAAAGTACAAAGCAGGTTATTAATTACGTGCACGAAATTTACTGCTGACTTTTCCGTTCGTGGACATAAGGCTGGATTCAATTCTCACTTTTGTGGGCAAAATACATTTGTTTTTGACAAAAGTAATTTTGCAGAGTTTTTTCCTTTTTTTGGACAAAGAGCATTTTGTAAATCCCGAAATGCATTTCGTGGGCGAAAGGTGTCTGCACAGGTGTCTCAAACAAAAGGTGTCTCACGGAATCCAGTTTGTAAATCACAAAATGCCTTTCGTCTGCGAAATAAGGTGTGTTACACTTGGTGCCCCATAGTATGTATGTATGCATGTATGTATGTAATAGAATTCTCTCGCCTTAGTGATGTAAAATTTTATATTTTAAATTCTAATCAAAGATGTCTCAAAACTAAAACCTCAGTATGTGTGCAACAAAAAAAAACACGAGTTGAATACTGTTATTTTCTGATATACTCTATAGCATAATGGTAAAAACATATACTTCCATGGATTTAGCTAACTAAGATGTGTTATTTGTAGTCACAAACACTCAAGGCAAAGATGTTTGTGTTTATACTTTTTAATCTTTATTTATTAAAAAATTATATTGTAACATTTGCTGTAAGTATTGACAAATTTATCACCCCATGTATTGTATTTTAGGGATATCTCCTGCAGATAATTTGCAAGTGATTTCAGTGACTCCTGTCTCTGCTTATATCACCTGGAGTAAGTCACCTGAGATGAAGGACATCCCACACAAGTTCCAGATCTCCTGTCAGGGCAAAAAGTCTTCCACAGCGTTATGCAGCAAACTCCTGAAGGACCTGAAACCCCAGACTGAGTACACAGTGAAGGTGTCCACGATGCTGCAGGGAGGAGGGAAGAGCCAGGAGTGTTCCGTTACATTCATCACAAGTAAGGCCCTAACTGTTTGTGTCGCTAAATGGAAAAATAAAATGCATAACTTCACTTGAATTTCCAGCTCTTGACCCACAATAACACACCCTTTTTATATGAACTACTGTACAATATGTATACAATATATTACAAATTAGCATTTCTTATAAAGATTATGATACTCTCATTAGGTACCTGTTCACAGTTTGAATTGTAAGGTAGAGACAAAGACCAGACTGAGCTTTAGTTTGTTCTCAATGAAGATTCTTGCCTAAAGCAATCTCAGTATCCACATTACAGATTTATGCAGATCCAAAAAATCTGTACATTACATTGCTGCAAGCACACGCTTTTGTAAGTAACTTACAATACAGGACACAAATCAAGCTACAGTACAGTTAAGCAGAAGAGAACAGAGTGAGCAAGAATGCAACAGAGAAAATATGAGCGGGGGCGGGGGTGGGGCCAAGTGAAGCGTATCGAACGCAGCTGATAGGTCGAGTAGGATGAGTACAGAGGATTGATCTTCAGCTCTGGCTGTACTTAGGGTTTTTGTCAAAGACAACAGAGCAGTTTCAGTGGAGTGGCCATCTCTGAAGCCAGACTGCTTTGGCTCGACTAGGTTGTTTTGAGTGAGGAAGTCAGTGACCTGTATCAAGACCACCCTTTCAATAGAAAGTGGAGTAGGAACACTGGCCAATAGTTTTCATGGAAATTAGATTTTAAAAGGCCAGTAGCAACAGAGTGTAGCTCCATTTGTGAGACATTCAGTCCAATTTCTCCTGGGACAGAAAGTGATTCAAGGATAGCGCAGCTGGGGTAGCAGTATTTTTTTGGAGTAGAAGTCTTTATTGTCACTATACAAAGTATAATGAGATGTCGTTCAGAATAGTCCCCAGATTCACAAGAAGAAGGGGTGGATAAGACTGTGAATAAGAATAGATAAGAATAGCTGGGTAGAATATATAAGATATTGTAAATTTTTCTTTAGGCTTGTATATATTTATTTTTTTGTATATATTGCTGTACATTCAGAACCTATATTCTCCCTACCACGGGAACTGCACCCATTTTTGTAAGGGGTGAGAGTGGTGGCGTAGTGGGGTTACATGGAGGTTCAGCGGGGGGTAGCGTTCAGCAGGGAAACAGCTGTAGGAAAGAAACTGTTCCTAAACCTGCTAGTTTTGGTCCGAAGGCTCCTGAAGCGCCTTCTGGAGGGGAAGAGCTGGAAAAGTCTATGATTGGGGTGCGAGGGGTCCTTCAGGATGCTACGAGCCCTGCGTAGGCACCGCTTTCTCTGGACATCCTTGATGGCAGGTAGTGGGGCCCCTGTGATGCGTTGGGCGGTTTTCACCACCCGCTGTAGTGCTTTCCGGTCAGCGACAGAGCAGTTCCCATACAACACTGTGATACAGTTGGTCAGGATGCTGTCAATCGCACAGCGGTAGAAGTTACCCAGACATGTATTTTTAAGTAGTAAAAAATTCATTACTCTGGGGTACTATCTATGTGGTCATCCACCCCCCTGAAAAAGGGGGTCAGAGGGGTATTTTCTGAGCTGTGACCATTTCATTATAATTCAGTTCACTTAAATAATTCAATTATTTGGTCTTGGTCAATTGGAGGTCTCACAGCTGATGGTCAAAAAGTGAAAAATATATATTCGGCCCAACCAGAATTCAGTTTTGAGATGCCTGTAAGTTTTAATCAACACTGGCCCAATTTGGACAGAGTGCGGAAGTGCGAATTGACAACAGTACCAATTTTCAGGCCTATGTCTTCAGGCCTCCAAAAACCATTAAAAATAAATGTGGCGATCAGCAAGATCAAAAGAGGCCCATGGATCTTAAAGTTTAAAGGGCCATAAAATCTAAACTGCCTGATATTTTTCATCTGAAAGTTGGAGATTTTTCATTACTCCCATAGGGGTACATTTGGTGCAATTGTGAGGAAAATCTGAGATGGTGCCCATAGAAGCACTGGTTGAGTTGGCATAGAATGACACTCTTATTTTTCTGAACAATGGATGTACATGTCGGACATGGTATCATGATCTCCTAACCCTCCTGTCCATTTAAGACAAATGTTGTGATAGAATGACTCTTCACTCTGGTGTACAGTAAAATGAAAATGGGCATGTTAAAACACGATAATAAGTTGGTATGTTTGCAAAACTATGCTAGCCTGTTGCATGTCGAACTTCACTATTGTTACCATTTTGGTTGAACAGGCTAACAATGCTAGTGCTAAGGGCCTGGAGGAAGCCTGAAGATAACGCTGTGTGTCACTTTAAACCATTAAAAAAGCTTGATGTAGCTCCACATTTCCTTTTGTAGTATAACAAGGGCCCTGGCATTCAAAACAAGGCATTGAGGACTTTGCAATCACAAATCATGTATACAAAAGACTGTTTTTACAGGTGGTACCTTGCCATAGTTTGTAGTAGTCACCATGATGAAAGTCCATACAAGTTGACTGAGTTGTTGCTGTCTCTCTCTGGTGCTCTGGCAGCTCTCCATCTCAAATTATTCCAGTTTGAATAAGTACGGATGCTCCTCTCATATGAGCTTATGACTCTTTGTATGTTGTTATGAGCAATTAGACATGTAAAATACCAAGCACTTCTAGATAAAAAAAAATAGCACAGCTATGAACTTGCATGGAGCTATATAAGTAAACATAAAGAAAATCCAGTGAATTCACAAAATCTGCTGTAAAACTTCATAACCAACAATTCATTATCAATTCGTTATCAAGAGGTAAAAAAAAGCTTTATAATGCACTGTGTCACTTGAAGTTGAAAAGACTTATAGCATAGCATTATAATGCCTTACGAGTCCAGTCTTAAGTATGCATAGTTAGTATAGTAGCTTTATGAATGCATTATAACCCTTCATGAATGTATTTTGTTAGAGTCTTATGAAAACTCTGTTTATAGAAAATGTTACCACTATTTTTTAGTTTTTTAACGTAATTTTGTATAGAATGTAGTTCACCTTGGCAATTGATACATGGCACATTCCAACCAACCATCAACCACATTATTAATATTAAAAACTGTAGATGATATACACTGGAGCTTTTAAAGAAATCTTACACTTGTTTTCTTTCTCTGTGCCAGGTGCAAATCAAGAGAGCTTTCTTCAAGATTTGGGACTTCTTAAACATCAGAACAGGAAACTGTCTCTTAACTCAGTGCTGAAAATAAGCCATGATTCAATTTTCAAACAATCTTGTGAGTGCATGAAAGATCTCCCACTGCATTTCCTCAGAAAGTGTATGTGGTGTAATGCATCAAGCAGTTGTGCAAGTGTTTCTGACAAGAAAACAGGTGTCTCTGGCAAGGTCAATCCTCTGGACTTGACTACAGCCATCTTTCATTGTTCAGACCCCTTCCTACAGCAAACACTGTGCTCAAAAATGTCCCAATGTCAGTTAGCTGTGCCCTTGCTGTTACCTAACTGTGATACGCAGCAGAGCACACTGATGCTGTGGGCAATGAGAGACATTGTTAAAATATTTAAACCATATCATTTAGAAGATCCAAAAAGCTCAGTGGAGTGTAGGATTGCAACAACACCTATGCCATTAGTGTCATTTGTAAGATTAGGAAAGAGCAGAATCTCTAAATCTTCATGTCTGAATAAGATCTTTGCTCCATCACAGCAATGCAACAACACATTTTTGCATTATGATATGGAGTGTGGCGATATTCCACGTAAAATCTCAGATGGATTGGTGGAGATGAGCTGGTACCTGCCATCAGGGATAAAAAACATTGATGTGTTCCAGCAGCCCATTGCTTTTGCTAACCTTAGAGGAGACATCAGGATGTTTGAAACACAATTCTCTTTTCTGTGTCAGACATCTGCTGCGGTATTTGTCTTTACTAATGATTCAGAACAAGACGTCAGCATTTTGACAAACAAAGACAGAACTTCCCAGCTCTGTCTGGTGATACCAGAACAGACCAGCAAGCCTGAGACACACAGCTTAGCTGTAGTAGCAGTAAAAATGAAGGACGTCAATGTGATTATAAAGGGTAATCAGAATGATGCTGCGTTTATCACCACTCTGCGCAGCCATACAGCTGACATTGTTCAAAAACAAGAAAACCTCAAATCTGTGGTGACAATGTCAGAAATTGCACACAAGACTGGATTACTTGTAGATGAAAACTGCCCTGAAAGTGATGAAGCCCAAAAGTTGGCCAAGGATATTCTCAATGGCATTACAGACATACCTCAATTTAAAGCTGAGGTTTTGCTATGTCAGGGGCACATGTGGAAAGAAATAAGTTGCTTGGAAAGGGAAAAATGTCATTTAAAAAAGTCAGGACAAGTAGACATTGAGCAATACAAGAGTAACCTCAACAAAGAAGTTAACGATCTCCGAGCAAAGCAAGGAGAGACAGCATTAAGCAGGTACATCACTTACTTCATTGATGGGATTTCAAAGAAGGGCACAGAAAGAAGCTACTTTTTAAAATCATTGAGGATGTCTTTAGACAGTATGACCCAAAAGAGAATGGCTGATCTGAAAGATAAGTATAAAACCGCCCTTAAGCAGCGCCCTGAAAAGAAAGAGGAAGTCCAGAGGCTAGAAGAAAAAATCTCTCAGTGCTCTTTAGGACTGGAACACTTCTTCAGGGAATTAGGGCAGCTGTATGAGTCAGCATGTCACTCTCCAGACACATCTAGAGCTAAGCAACTCCAACATCTGCCTGATGTGTGTGCTCAGCTACTGCTGGAAGGCTTCCCTCTGGAGCTGCTGGATGGAGATGCTTCAAACATCCCTCAGAAGTGGATTGAAGATATTTTAAAAAAACTATGTGACTTGGTGAAACACAAGTGTGTGATATCAGTTGTGACGGTCTTGGGTGTCCAAAGCACTGGGAAGTCCACTCTGCTAAATACCATGTTTGGTGTTCAGTTTGCAGTCAGCAGTGGAAAGTGTACTAGAGGAGCCTTCATGCAGCTGGTGAAAGTCTCAGACAGTTTCAGACGAGAGCTGAAGTGTGACTTCCTCCTGGTCATTGATACAGAGGGACTCAAATCACATGAGTTGGCACAGCAGACTGACAGCTATGTGCATGACAATGAGCTAGCGACTCTTGTTATAGGGCTAAGTGATGTCAGCATCATTAACATTTCAATGGAAAATGCAACGGAGATGAAGGATATTCTGCAGATTGCTGTGCATGCCTTCCTTCGGATGAAAGAAGTTGGAAAGAAATCCAGATGTCTGTTTGTGCATCAGAATGTGGCAGATGTGGCAGCCCATGACAGTAATGTCTGGGACAGAAAAAAACTGATCAAGCAGCTTAATGAGATGACACATGCGGCAGCTAGAATGGAGAAAAGAGAGGCCGATACGTGCTTTACTGATGTGATGGACTATGATCCTGAGAAAGACACCTATTACATCCCGGGGCTTTGGCAGGGAACCCCCCCAATGGCATCTGTCAGTGCAGGCTACAGTGAGGCAGTGTATGAGCTGAAAAAGGGCTTGATAAGTGTCCTGAAAGGCATCCGAAGTGACAAACATGATTTGTCAGACTTCTCAAGGCTGACAAAGGACTTATGGCAAGCTGTAAGGTTTGAAAACTTTATCTTCAATTTCAGGAACAGCCTTGTGGCGGAAGCCTATTCCAAACTATGCCAAGAGTGGAATAGATGGGAATGGGAATTTCAGAAGGAAATGTACAAGTGGAGTTTAACTGCAGAAGCCAGAATCGCAAACTGTGGAATGAGAGATCCTGATTCTGAGACACCATCTTTAAATAAATTGATGGTAGAGGCATCACAAAAGCTGAATGTGGAGGAGGCGAAAATTCAGAATTCTCTACAACACTATTTTGATAACCAAACCAGCAGTTTGTCCCTGATTGAAAAGTACAGAGCAGAATTTGAGATTAGTGTTAGGTCTCTCAGGTTGAAGACACAAGCCTCGATAGAATCCAGTCTAAAAGCTGCTCTGGACGTCCAAAATGGGAAGAAAGGGCTCAGAATGATCAAGACCACTCAGTCACAAACCATAGAAACCAAAGTTTTGCATTTACTTAAATCCTACAAAGGCAAGGAATCTGATGTTTGTGATGAGATATTGAGAAAAGAGTTTGACAATATGTGGACACAAACAAAGTCTGAGTTTCCACACTACGAATTACCTAAGAAAGATTTGGCAACAGATGCCTTCCACATACTTCAAACGAATTTCAGGACATTTCCTGGTCATATTCAGAAGCTCTTAATTGAAGAAAAACTACCAGAATGTGGGAGATCGGATTTCAAGGTAAATGAAATATTAGGTGATAAAAATTCAAAATTATTTGAATTCGGAATTTATAAACTAATCCCCAAGAATTGGAGCTGTTTCCGAGCACCAAAGAGCAATTTACAAGACATATCAGATAATATCATCAAGGCTGGTGAAAACCTAATTTTTACAAAAACAAGACAAAAGGAAGATTATAAACTTGAACATTTACAACAGCTTCTCCACACCATTGATAAGGAGCTACAAAGACATGACATCAAGTTTGATAAGGAATTGGAGGCTTCTCTGAAGATACATATTTTTGGAATAGCCATAACAGAATTTCAAAAAATGCATGATTCCTTCATTGATCAAAATGATCCCCAGATTTGCCTGGAACGAGCAAAAGAAAAATTCATGTCAGAGTTTGTGAACATGTACCATGACCAAGATCAGTGTCATAGAAAAGCAGGTGAGTTTGCCAAAAACTGCTTGGAACCTGCAATATTGGACTATGTGACGAAGAGGATTGGTCCAGAAATTGTTGATGAAATGAAGACCGGGGATAATGCTGTCAGCTTGAGCACTCGATCATTATTCCAGTACAGACTGCTGCGTGAGCTGCTCGAGAACCACAAATATGAAGATTACAAGAAATTCATAAACTGTTATGAAACCTTTGTTAAAGACTGGCTATTTCAGCAAGTTGTGCAAACAATGACAAAGGACAACATATTGCAGCAAAAGGAGAAAGCCCTCATTGATGCAGTCTTGAAGAAGATAATTGGTGCAGTCACATCTTTAAAACCCAGTCCAAGCATGGTGAGTAATGGAATGGAATTTATCACACACATCTGCAGTAGAGTGGACCTTATTTTGCCAGATGATGCTGTGGAAGATTTCATGATCATGAACAGCACATTTCACGAGAGGACAAAAGAGTTTGCTGACCACCTTGAGGGACACATTAAAGACATGCTGCAGTCACTGAACATACAGTATGAAGACACGGAGGACATTAAGCAGAGGCTTCAGTCTCTCCCTTTGAAGCCACAAGAGGTGCTGTTTGAAGCATTGTTTGGCTGTGGGAAGCAGTGTCCTTTCTGTCGTGCACCATGTGAAGCTGGGGGAGGTGAGCACAAGGAACATTTCGCCAGCATTCACCGTCCTCAGGGGACAGGTTCGTGGCATAACACAGACACAAAGGTCTTACTAACAGACATTTGCTCCACTAGTGTGATCAGTACAAGAACATTTTGGAGCAAGGAAACAGAGGGCAAAAAACAGTCCTGCAAGGACTACAGGAAGTTCTACCCTGAATGGAATATACCAGGAGACTCTACTATTGAAGCCACTGCCTACTGGAAATTCTTCATGGCAAACTTTAATGAACAGATTGCACAGGACTATGATCTAAAACCTGCCATCATACCTGATGATTGGAAAGCTGTGACAAAAGATAATGCATTGAAGAGCTTACAAAAGGCCTTTCACAAATCAACCCCTTTTTAACTTTAAGCACAAAGTTATATATGTCTATGTTTCACAATAGACATATTTACAACTTTTCTTTTCATTACACTTAGCAGGGGCTTTTATCCAAATCAGCTTACAAAAGGAGGATACAACAAGCTAAAGAAACACAGAGTAAACATGGGCAGAAGCTGAGTGGCATATTGGGTTAGGTACTGTCTCATTTTTCTAATGTTGTACAGTGTATCATGTTCACCATATAGCCTAGTGTTAGTGTTCACTATGTGGGCTAGTGTTAGTGTTCACCATATAATGTACAGTGTGTATAGATCCCCAGCCTTTACTCCAAGAATCAAAAACAGAACAAACTGAATTTATTTTCCTCCACCACAGTGACTAAGTAACTGTGTTACTGTTTTCCAAAGACACATGCACAACTGCAACATAGGAGGCTAATACTAGATTGACCATGTAACTCATCTGTAAATATCGTCTCGTCTGTAAATTGATGTATCGCCTCCATTTTTCATTAGTTGTCATAGAAGATGCTACTGTTCTTAGTAGTGAATTAGTTACTCTAAACAAATATATGTGTTTATGCATGTATGTAATAGATGTACGAAAAGAAAAAATGTACAGTTCATATGATAATGAATTTAGCTCTTTTCTGTAATGTTTTATTTGTGGTTGTACTTTTTAATTATATCACCATAATATTCAATCCTATGCGGGTGTCCATTTATTGATGATAGTTCAGTGAAATTGCAAAAAAATACATTATTGCTAAATATGTGTGTTATGTTGTTCATGTTTGTGAAATTAGTGTACATTTTAAAGTTTTGTTTGTGGCAATGACTGACAATATTAATTTTATTGTTTACTCCATTAAGTTCCATCCCCACTCCCCTGGGCGCCGTTATGGCTGCCCCCTGCTCACATGTGATGGGTTAAATGCAGAGGCTGGATTTTGTTGTATGCTCTATGTGCTGTGATCACAATGTCAAATGGGAATCACTTTTCATTATGACAGCTTGTTCATTAGTTACATCACAAGTCTTTGAATATCCTACAGATTAATCGTCACCAGCAAGATTTGTTAATGATTTGTTCATGTTTATGTTTGTTTCTTCCTGCTGAATAATTAAATAATATTTCCAAGAAATTCTTTGTGTGTGCACCTGTGCATGGTATTTACTTGGTAAACCCAACACTATTTGAACAACAAACAATATTGGGCTATACAGGTCATTGGCTTAGCCCTAGGGTATGCTGTTCCCTCGGTCTGCAGCTTGATATCATTTGTATATTCCATGCACTTGTATAAACTTCTTCCAACATGCAAAAGGATATATGTTATGACGAGCTATAACAGTCTTTCATCCTAAGACAAAAAAAGCTGCCCAGTAAAGGGGGGGTTGGTGCAAAGTTGTCAGCTGTAAAAGGCTACAGTAAGGGGAGTTGGTGCCGTCAGCTGTAAAAGGCTACAGTTAGGGGGTTGGTGCAGAGTTAGCTGTAAAAGACTACAGTAAGGGGGGGTTGGTACAGAGTTAGCTGTAAAAGACTACAGTAAGGGGGGGTTGGTACAATGTTAGCTGTAAAAGGCTACAGTAAGGGGGGTTGGTGCAGAGTCAGCTGTAAAAGCCTACAGTAAGGGGGTTGGTGCAGAGTTAGCTGTAAAAGACTACAGTAAGGGGGGGTTGGTGCAGGGTTGTCAGCTGTAAAAGGCTACAGTAAGGGAGGTTTGGTACAATGTTAGCTGTAAAAGGCTACAGTAAGGGGGGTTGGTGCAGAGTTAGCTGTAAAAGACTACAGTAAGAGGGGTTGGTGCAGAGTTAGCTGTAAAAGGCTACAGTAAGGGGGGTTGGTACAGAGTTAGCTGTAAAAGACTACAGTAAGGGGGGTTGGTACAGAGTTAGCTGTAAAAGACTACAGTAAGAGGGGTTGGTGCAGAGTTAGCTGTAAAAGACTACAGTAAGGGGGGGTTGGTACAGAGTTAGCTGTAAAAGACTACATTAAGGGGGGGTTGGTACACTGTTAGCTGTAAAATACTACAGTAAGGGGGGTTGGTGCAGAGTTAGCTGTAAAAGACTACAGTAAGGGGGGGTTGGTGCAGGGTTGTCAGTTGTAAAAGGCTACAGTAAGGGGGGTTTGGTACAATGTTAGCTGTAAAAGGCTCAGTAGCGGTTCTAAGGGGGGTCTGGCTGGGCCTTCGCCCAGGGCGCAATTTCGTGAAAGGGCGCCGTGCTATTGGCCTCACCAGCGCTTGAAATATATATATATATATCATCTAAAAAAGTTTTTAATATCTATCACATCACTGTGTAGGAAATTGGCAAATTGGCGCCCCCTTTGGCTGCCCGCGCCCCTGCTGAAAAGTTCCAGTGCACAGAAGCTGCGAGAGAAGGGCAAAGGAGAGGGGGCGCGGCGGACAGTTCACCTCTGCGTCTCTCAAATGCAATGCACAAGTGGGCAATATTCTGCAATTAGTGAGCGAAGTCAGTCACACATAAGCTTTCTTCCCAATAACGCACATTTTATTCCTACCATTATATTTACAGGTTTATAATTCCTGCACATATTTTAATTGTGTGAAAGGGCTAATAAAACAGGGCAATCGGAGGAGTAATTCAATGTAGAACCGCCACTGAAAAGGCTACAGTAAGGGGGGTTAGTGCAGAGTTAGCTGTAAAAGACTACAGTAAGGGGGGGTTGGTGCAGGGTTGTCAGCTGTAAAAGGCTACAGTAAGGGGGGTTGGTACAGAGTTAGCTGTAAAAGGCTACAGTAAGGGGGGTTGGTGCAGCGTTTGCTGTAAAATACTACAGTAAGGGGGGTTGGTGCAGAGTTAGCTGTAAAAGGCTACAGTAAGGGGGGTTGGTACAGAGTTAGTTGTAAAAGACTACAGTAACGGGGGTTGGTGCACAGTTGTCACCTGTAAAAGACTACAGGCAAAGCCTGGTGGATAAGCAAATGGACGGTGTTGGAGGTGACACTGCTGAACACACTTTAGAGGACAAAAGTAAGTCTAGCATGTGTGTTAATAAGTAATCTCTTTAATGGTTAATGCCAGATGCCCACATTCCTATTGATAGCCGCATGGATGTATGTCGGGGAAGAGCTCTGCTTGCGCATGTTGTTTGCAGTTTTCCCAAAGAGCGCCTGGTTTGTACCCAAGTATTTAGGCACACATTGTGAGAAAACTTGAGTGTGTCCAGAAAGCATCTGAAAACCCCCACACTGCAGAAATCAGAGATGCTGCAGACACACAGACTTACTCAGTACAGTAGAAGTAGCCAGTTGGGATATATAACAGCACAAGGTGTCTTATCCACTAATATGCTGTATATATATTAAATATTTTAAACTACTAGGTACTGCCCCAAGTGGCTTGTTTTTAAAATGCACTCAACAAGCACTCCCTCCCCCCACACTGACTACATGTTGACCAGCAGCTGCACTGACTGCATTACTTAGTCGTGTTAGATGCTCAGTCATGTTCACTCATCACACCCAATAGTAACCTGCAGCCAAGCCACCAAACAGGAAATGAGGTCATATTCTGGCAGTCCTATGAGCTATGAAAACCCGCCCACCAGTCCATCAGTTAGCTGGACAGTTGACAGTTAGCATGATCTTTGTATTGTCCTTGTCTAGACAGACACTTTAAATTGATAATGTAGACTGGTTAGTAGATTTATGACAATTCAGGTTAGGGGGAATCTTACTTGGCATCTAACTACTCAGTCCTCTGGATGGCATCAGTCTCATACTTGGTCCTCCACTGAGCCACCTCAGAATTGGCCTTGGAGAGACGGCGCTGCAGCTCAGCCTTGGCCTCCTGCTCTTCCTCATACTGCTCTCTCAGGAGGTCAGAGTCATGGCGGGCAGATTGGACTGCATTCTTTACCTGGTACAAAATCAGCATTAAACTTAGCTTAGTGGGCAAGGAGTAGTAATCACATTTTAAGCGTGGTCAGTTTTGCATCTCAGTCCAAAACATAACTATTAAAATAGTGACACATGAGTGCTTCTGACGTCAGGCTAAAGTATAGGAGTGAAAATTACCAGATATTTCATGTGCACATGGAAACACTGCGAGAATAGAAAAACACACTGTTCATAACAATGCATTTTGCTGGTGTGCGTTACTGCATGCAGTCCTTGGGCTGGTGTGTTTTACTCCATCCGTGCCCTTGGGCTGGTGTGTGACTGCATGCAGTCCTTGGGCTGGTGTGTGTTACTGCAGTCCTTGGGCTGGTGTGTGTGTGTTATGCAGTCCTTGGGCTGGTGTGTGTTATGCAGTCCTGGGGCTGGTGTGTGTGTGTTATGCAGTCCTTGGGCTGGTGTGTGTGTGTTATGCAGTCCTTGGGCTGGTGTGTGTTATGCAGTCCTGGGGCTGGTGTGTGTGTGTTATGCAGTCCTTGGGCTGGTGTGTGTGTGTTATGCAGTCCTTGGGCTGGTGTGTGTGTGTGCTGTGTTACTGCATGCAGTCCTTGGGCTGGTGTGTGTGTGTTATGCAGTCCTTGGGCTGGTGTGTGTGTGTTATGCAGTCCTGGGGCTGGTGTGTGTGTGTTATGCAGTCCTTGGGCTGGTGTGTGTGTGTTATGCAGTCCTTGGGCTGGTGTGTGTTATGCAGTCCTGGGGCTGGTGTGTGTGTGTTATGCAGTCCTTGGGCTGGTGTGTGTGTGTTATGCAGTCCTTGGGCTGGTGTGTGTTATGCAGTCCTGGGGCTGGTGTGTGTGTGTTATGCAGTCCTTGGGCTGGTGTGTGTGTGTTATGCAGTCCTTGGGCTGGTGTGTGTGTGTGCTGTGTTACTGCATGCAGCCCTTGGGCTGGTGTGTGTGTGTGCTGTGTTACTGCATGCAGCCCTTGGGCTGGTGTGTGCTGTGCAGAGATGGGTGTAAGGCGTTACTAAGTAACGCGTTACTGTACTCACATTACATTTGTCGGTAACGTAGTAGTGTAACGCGTTACTGTTATAAGTTTATTAATCACACTACAGTTACTAACAGTGCATATGCTGATTACTGGACTTCTTCAGTGGACAGTCTGACCACAGATATCTGAGACGGATCCCCTGAATCTCCTAGCCTGGCTATTGCGACTTGTCAATGCTCTGCGAGCATTGGTCTGGCCAAGCTGTGTTGTAAACCCATTTCTCAGAAGGCGGGCTTAACCCGCCTCTTTCAAATGCCTCTGTTTGCTACTGGACGTAGCTTCAATCAATCACACCCCTCTGCCCTCTGACGTATACCCCAGCAGAAGAAACGGCTTGATCCAAACAAAAAGTAGTAGTAGCCTGTAGTCATATAGAAATGGCGTTAAATGATTTTTGTCGGACTTGTGAGGTGAACATGAGAGTGGCTGGTGTTGGCCATTTAATGTTGATATTCGAAAAACGAATCAGTGCGATCAAAGGCGAAATGACCACAACAACAGTCTTCGCAAAGCCCACTGGACTTGGCTACCAGCGGGGCTAACTGATAAATTAAACTTTTACTGAAGCCGATCGGTAGCATTGCAAAAACGCCCTTTCCCGCAACAAATGCTTCAAGGGCTGCCCTTTGCTCTATTTTCATATAGAACTTCCCTTCGAATTCGTCCTAAACAGCATATGGAAGCATATCTATATAATTCGAATTGAATTGAAGATTTAATTAAAACTTTGCCTATTACATTGCAATGTGTACAATACAATTGCAAATTACATTATTGAATTGCATAATGAATTGCCCATTGAATTGCATAATGCAGATTGCATTCTCATTTGAATTTTGGAACAGATATGCTTCCATAACAGCAGCTACAGATGAACTGAAATCTTGCGTTTGCTCCACGTTCGCCATGTACACAGTGACTGAGATAGATTTCCGGTCGACAAACTACCGCGTCATTGCCTTTTGAAATGCTCGATTTTCATTGGCCCCCTATCTGAGGACTGAGCAGAAATGGTTTAGATAGGCAGCTTGGCCAGACTGACTTGCTCGCGAAATGTAAATGCAGCGTCACAGGCAGTATGGGCATAGACATATAAACATAGACGCCGCCTTCCGCGTAGAACCATACGTTATCCTCGCCGCCATATTGGATGTGGCAAAGTGGAGATTCTTCAACCGTCTCTAGACAGTAGCCTAGAATAAAGATGCCTCATTCATGTGCTACGTTTAACTGTACTAACAGGTTTACCGTCCAAACGAGGTCACATGGTATTACCTTTTACAGATGAGACTGGAAAAATACTTTTCATTGTATTTGGCCATTATAACGTAATTTTACAAACAGAAGTAACTGACTTTGTGCCTAATATGAAGTCTCGCGCATAATAGCTGCTCGGTGAAACTCCAAACAACGAAGAAGTCTTTCCTATTTAACTAAATCCGTAACTACGCTGATTGTTGTTAGTTGCTTAACTAACTTTGCACATACTACATAGGTTTCACAAAAATAAAGAGATGAAAAGGCAGTGGGAGACAGATGTGCGACGGGAGGGGTTTTCTGCTACTCCGTCATCTATAGTGAACACTTCAGAACGGAGCATTTTGACAGGACCAGAGCGTCAGGATAAGAGAGGGAGCTATTCTTTCTGTCTTCGGTTTCCCAGCTCATCTCCACAGAGAATGTGTATAGGTATAAGCAGCGATGATTAGATACTTCAGTGCCACACTATGATGAACATGTTTTTTCCCTTTCTGAATGTGAACCTATTTTGTTTTGATATGACGTTAGAATTTGGCCGAAGTTAGTTTGGCGGAGATTCAGCTCACTTTATTCAACGGGATTAGGCCTAGGTCTGTGTGGTGACTCAATAAATAAAACAGTTAATTTTTTATTTTTTATTCACTATTTCCAGTCAAATTTTGATCGGTATTGCTCGACCCCACCTCTGCTACACGGAATATTGACGAGTATTTCGCACACTATTTATAACCATCACGTTATAAACATTAAACGTTAGACTATTTAGGCTGTTGTTTTGATGCCTGCTTGTTTCCCAGATATATACGTGTGTCTAAATGGGTGAATAAAATGCATCGAGTTAAATACCTTTGTAGAAAGGCGCTTTATGAAGTTCGGCCCATTTACTTCCACTGGTTTACGGGGTAAATTTGCCACATCCAATATGGCGGATACGCTGACGTATGCCAGCAACGGGCCAGCAGCTCAATGCGGCGTCTATGTTTATATGTCTATGAGTATGGGCACAAGCCTGGGCACGCCCATACTGCCTGTGACGCTTCATTTTCATTTCGCGAGCAAGTCAGTCTGGCCAAGCTGCCTATCTAAACCATTTCTGCTCAGTCCTCAGATAGGGGGCCAATGAAAATCGAGCATTTCAAAAGGCAATGACGCGGTAGTTCAGCGACCGGAAATCTATCTCAGTCACTGTGTACATGGTGAACGTGGAGCAAACGCAAGATTTCAATGCATCTGTAGCTGCTGTTTAGGATGAATTCAAAGGGAATTTCTATATGAAAATAGAGCAAAGGGCAGCCCTTGAAGCATTTGTTGCGGGAAAGGGCGTTTTTGCAATGCTACCGACCGGCTTCAGTAAAAGTTTAATTTATCAGTTAGCCCCAGTTACTACTTTTTGTTTGGATCAAGCAGTTTCTTCTGCTGGGGTATACGTCAGAGGGCAGAGGGGTGTGATTGATTGAAGCTTCGTCCAGTAGCAAACAGAGGCATTTGAAAGAGGCGGGTTAAGCCCGCCTTCTGAGAAATGGGTTTACAACACAGCTTGGCCAGACCAATGCTCGCAGAGAATTGACAAGTCGCGATAGCCAGGCTATATGGGCACACCCAGGCTAT
This sequence comes from Coilia nasus, assembly GCA_027475355.1. Taxonomy (NCBI): domain Eukaryota; kingdom Metazoa; phylum Chordata; class Actinopteri; order Clupeiformes; family Engraulidae; genus Coilia; species Coilia nasus. The sequence continues at coordinate 20,806,245 of CM050215.1, forward strand.
GAATCTCCCCCAAAATCCTCAGGTGCACGCTTGCACAGTCGCGAGACGTCAATACGCAACTGTCAGGGAATTCGGGGAAATGACAAAGCCATCTACCATAGGGGGTGGAGATATGATCATTATTTTTAACATGTTGATCGACGTTGCCAAAGTAAAGTGCAATTGTGAAGGAATGAAGAGAAGAGAAAAGCCGTGAGGAATTTGCTGTCTGCAGAGTGTATTGTTTTGCTCCGTAATGTGGAGACGGTTGCGCAGAATCAGAAACCTGCCGCCATACAGCACTGTCGCTGAGAAGATGTTTGCTTTTGATGAGAAGAAGCAAAAACAGCTTCCTTCAACTCTGACACAAACGTAACAGAGTATTTTAAGTCGGAGTCAGACATGGAAGCCCTTAACCGTTTCCTTCATATAAGAAGTATGAAACTTAACACAGTGCGCCAGTCAAGAGGCTATTCAGACTAGACGGTCTCGCGCTGAAGCCTAATAGAAATCGGTTGTCGGATAAAAGATTTGAAAGACGTCTCCTCATGCAGTATATCATCGGGATAGCACCCCCAATGACTTAACAAAGTGCCTTTGCCCTAGACTAGCATGCCAATGAAACGTGTTTGCCCTGACATCATCTAATATGGTTATGTTATTTTATTTAGTAACAGGTTTTATTTGAATGGTCTCTAGTTTGTTAAGGCATTTATGCTGTAGCCCCTATGCCAGTCTCTGCATGTTATTTCATTCATTCTATTTTAGTGAGTGGTGTTATCAAGTTAACCTGTTTTAGACTTTTGGCTTGCCAGCAGCGCAATACTGATATGACCCTCTGCAGAGCTCTTCAGATTTTCACCAACTTTGTGGTGTAGCCAGGCTGTTTTCGTGAAATGGCATGACAGAACGACTTGTCTTACATCTTGCTCAATGCAATAGGAATTTATGTATTTTGCTCATGGCCGTTGCTGAGTAATGCAAAGTAATGTAACGAGTTACTTTCCATAAGGAGTAAATAAGTAAAGTAATGCATTACATTTTTTAACAGTAGCGAGTAATGTGTAATTGATTACTTTTTTTGACTAACGACCCCATGCTGGTGCTGTGTTACTCCGTGCAGTCCTTGGGCTGGTGTGTGTTACTCCATCCGTGCCCTTGGGCTGGTGTGTGTTACTCCATCCGTGCCCTTGGGCTGGTGTGTGTTACTCCATGCAGTCCTTGGCAGTGGGGATCGCGGCAGCCCCACTGCCAAGGACTGCATGGATTAACACACACCAGCAGGCGACACACTGAGGCGAGCAGCGGTAAAGGGGAACACGCTTGCTGATCTCCCTCAGGCTTCCGGAAACATCCTTGTCGGCGCCCCACAGCCGTTTGAAGACAAAGGCCTTGGGGACGCGGTGCTTGGCCAGCAGCTCCAGGCTGGCGATGAAGCTGTAGGGGCCGTTGACGTTGGTGCAGGGGGTCACACAGGGGGTCACGAGCACGTAGAACACCACGCAGCTCTCTGGGCCGGTTCTGTCCAGCAGGACCTGCAGGGGGAACTGGCTGGGTTTGGGCGGGTACAGCAGCGTGTAGAACACCACGCAGCTCTCTGGGCCGGTTCTGTCCAGCAGGACCTGCAGGGGGGACCAGCTGGGTTTGGGCAGGGGGTCACGAGCACGTAGAACACCACGCAGCTCTCTGGGCCATTTCTGTCCAGCAGGACCTGCAGGGGGAACTGGCTGGGTTTGGGCAGGTACAGCAGCGTGTACTCGGCGCGGATGCTGAGCTCTCGGACCTTCATCTCGACCGATTTGGCGGCCATGAGCTCCTGGCCCCTGTAGAAGCCCTCGGCCCAGGCCCTCTGCACCTGCTGCTGGGTGTCGTTGGACAGGAACCGGTCTCTGGTGGAGTGGAACCTTAACGTGCAGTGATCTGGGTGCACGTTCATCAACACTGCATATGGTTGGGTTTCACCAGGACTGAAGCTGTCATAAACACACACCTGTGTCAATACCTACATGGAGGACGGATGGATAGATGGGTGTATAGATGGAAGGATGGATAGGTGGATGGGTGTATGGATGGATAGATAGATGGATGGATAGGTGGATGAATGGATGGGTGGATGGATGGGTGTATAGATGGAAGGATGGATAGGTGGATGGGTGTATGGATGGATAGATAGATGGATGGATAGGTGGATGAATGGATGGGTGGATGGATGGATGGGTAAGTGGATGGATGGATGGATGCATAGATGGATGGAAGGATGGATGGATAGGTGGATGGATGGATGGATGGATGGATAGGTGGATGCATGGATGAATGGCTACATTGTGACGGTCTGTTGATTTTTGCGTCTTGAGGACAATTGCTGTTTTTGTTGGAATTTATACTCCTTTGTCTAGATACCTTCTGTTGAAAACTTTTGAAAAATAACATTGACCAGAATATTGGAACTGCGTTTTAGTCTCATGCCTTCTTTTTTTTTACATACACATACTGATTTTTTCTGACGGTGTTTTGGGATCTTTTGAGTTTTGATTTGCAGTTCCCCCCAATGACCACCGTTACAACATGGATGGATGGATGCATGGATAATTGTATGGATAGATTGATAGATGAATAATAACATTATAGATCATTTTTACCCAAGAAAAACAATGTAATAAACACCAATGTATTCTATGAGATGCAGGTACAAATATGTGATTATGATGTACACACTGTATGCAGTGTGTTTTTGGCCTCAGAAACTCACTTGGCTTGAAAGTAATCAATGACTTGCTGATGTTTACCCTGTTACTCTCCGTCAGGGCAATGTCTGACCAGCACATACTTGTTACAGGAAACACACAAGATGTACTACTCACTTAACCCACTTGTTACAGAAAACACACACACATTCCTCTATGGACTACACACACACCTCTTACAGGAAACACACAACACCAGATGTACTATTCACTTAACCCACTTGTTACAGAAAACACACACACATTCCTCTATGGACTACACACACACCTGTTACAGGAAACACACAAGATGTACTACTACTCACTTAACCCACTTGTTACAGAAAACACACACACACACCTCTATGGACTACACACACGCCTGCAAAAAAGACTACACAACATGGACTACACACACACCTGTATAAAACACACACACACATACACACATACACACACACACACCTGTACAGAAAACAACAGCATGTACGGCTCACACACTTGTACACACCTGTTACAGAAAGCACACACCACATGGACTAGACACAAACACACACACCTGAACTCACCTTTAGAGGCAAACAACACTAAACAACTAACACAGAGAACCCAACATGGTTTGTTTACAGACCTGTTAAAAATAACAGCCACCACAACATGACCTGCTCAATGGAAAACAACCTAATACGGACTCACACAGAACACACATGGCCTACTCAATGGAAAACACAACCTAATACTGACTCACACACAACATACATAATTTGATCAATGAAAAACACATCCTAATACGGACTCACACACAACACACACAGCCTGCTCAATGGACAACACAACCAAATACGGACTCACACACAACACACATGATCTGCTCAATACAAAACAACCGAATACGGACACACACAACACACAGCCTGCTCTATGGAAAACAACCTAATACGGACTCACACAGCTGTGCACAGCACATACATGGACATAAATGGCTCACACATCCATATAGAAATTGCCATACACACACTCACACACCCATATAGATAATGTCACTCACACACGAACATATAGATAATGCAGTAGCCTATACACACACACACACACATATAGATAATGTCACTCACACACGAACATATAAATAATGCAGTAGCCTACACACACTCACTCACACACACACATGTATAGATAATGCCGTACACACTCACACACACACGTATAGATAATGCCGTACACACACTCACACACACACATATAGATAATGCCATACACACACTCACACACACACATACAGATAATGCCATACACACACTCACACAGACACGTATAGATAATGCCGTACACACTCACACACCTACAGTATATAGATAATGCAGTACACACACACACACACACACACATATAGATAATGCCGTACATACACTCACACACACACGTATGGATAATGCTGTACACACACTCACACACAAACGTGTAGATAATGCAGTAGCCTACACACACACACATATAAATAATGCCATACACACACTCACA
>CM050215.1:20815467-20817967 GCA_027475355.1 Coilia nasus
TGTGCAAGGGGAATTGTACGTGTAAAACACCACACATCCTGTTTTATCTTTATCTAGGAGATCTACCATGGGGGAGGTACCTGTAGTAGGTAGCTTCATCAGAAGATACTCTGAGTGTTGGTAAATTGGTCTGTGTTGGTTATTCCTTTTTTTAATGGGCTTTGGCTTTGCTGCAATCAACCTGTCACCTTTGTAGAGACATTCCGAACTGTTTAGTTTGTCCTTCACAGTGTTTTCAGGATACTGTTCGAGGAAGTTCTGGTCCAGGTAGCCACCACACTTGTCTGCAGGAGCATTGAAAGCAATGGCATACTGCTTTCCGGATCCTGGTTGATACCTACAAGAGATTAGGGGGAAAGAAGAGCTTATCCACAGAGGGACAAACACACACACTCTTTCTCTGTCTCTCTGTCTCTCTCTCTCTCTGTGTCTCTCTCCGTCTCTCTCTCTGTCTCTCTTTCTCTCTCTCTTTCTCTCTCTCTCTTTTTCTCTCTCTCTCTCTTTCTCTCTCTGTCTGTCTCTTCTGTTCATTATTAGTAGCTTGTTAGCCTTACTTCTACAAGATGACGGATTTGAACTCAGTCCTGACAGACTGCTTTCGCTTACAGGCCTTGGCTTTTCTTATCAGATTAATCATTATTTTACTCTTTCATGCGTGTCATGTGTATGCTGAGTAACTAGCAAATTATTACTGCCTTAAACAGTCACCTCACTGTCACGGTACCTTTTTATCTTCATATTTGTAAGCAGCCGCACCTTCTGATTTTATCTACCAGTAATCAGCTATATTTAACTGTACAAAATGCACATGTGAAAACTATTATACGTATATAAATATCAGATAATTGTGTTTGCACATTATGCCCAGACGCTTACTTTTGAAGAAACTTGATGACAGGAACCAGCGTATTCTGGTCCAGGATCGGATCCTCACCTCTGCTTCCAGACAGGAGCAGAGTGACGAGGACAAATCTTCCCAGCACACCTGCACACACCTGTACAGGTAGGACGATATATGTTTATTCGTTATTAGGTCATGGAAGAAGGGAATATACTCTGTTCAGTCGTTTAGGTGACGCTTGTGTGTTAAATAGCAGTGATTATTAGATGGCTAATACTCATCACAGTCAGCCCTTACTCAGAAGGCATATATCCACAGGAAGGCATATATCCACAGGAAAGGAGGCTGCCTTCATGCCAGCCAGAACAAACATCCAGTCTAGTGACTTTTTGATTACGATTATAAAACATGTTTATAATAATAATAATAATTATTATTATTATTATTATTATTATTATTAGTAGTAGTAGTAGTAGTAGTAGTAGTAGTATTGTTGTTGTTGTTGTTGTTGTTGTTTTTCCAAATTCAATTCCATTTTTAAGTGGGTATTAATGACATCTTGGGAGTAAAGGCACTGTGGAGCCATAAACAAGGACATGACTGGAGCTAGGACATTTGCTCCTATGTTATGTGTCCATACATACATACACACACACACACACATACGCACACACACACACACACATACACACACACACACACACACACACACACACACACACACACACACACACACACACACACATACGCACATATGCGCATTGTGATTCTGTGCAGTTTCAGTTTAACTATGAATTCTGTATTCCAGTTCTACTCCTATTTTGGCAAATGACACATTTCCCACCATCAGGGTTTTCATTTTGCCAGATTCCAGACAATAATCTCTACATATGTATAAATAAGCAGCATTACTGTCATCATGTTTGCCTGAAATAAATACATAAACAAATCAGTTTTATACCACAGCCTGTTCCTCCACTAATATATTGACATATATGCTCACACAGAATACTACACGAAAGTCCTCAGCCATCCGTGTTTTACTGAGTCTTAACAGGGCCGCATGTACGACTAACATATTTCTTAGAATAATCACTATGAACTTGTTATATCATACAAAGTACAGCATTTTCAGAACAAAATGGCTTCCAGGGCATGATTAGGAACAACATCCACAGCCTGCAATAAATGCTGAAAAACAAGAAAAACTTGCCATGATGGAGAGACGATTTCAGAGCTGTTTGTCAACGGCTGAGCTGCGCTGCCTCTGTGTTGCTGTGCAGAAGGAGGTGAGGGTTGGGTGCATTTATTCAGCTCCACAGAGCCCATCCTCTTCCTGGAAACTCAGACCACACTGAAGCGCCACCCTTACAACATGGGTGTACAGTACAGCTCATATTATAGCATGGACAGACAACATGGGTCTACAGTACAGCTCATATTATAGCATGGACAGACAACATGGGTCTACAGCACAGCACATATTATAGCATGGACAGACAACACGGGTCTACAGTACAGCTGATATTATAGCATTGACAGACAACATGGGTCTACAGCACAGCTCATATTATAGCATGGACAGACAACATGGATCTACAGTACAGCTGATATTATAGCATGGACAGACAACATGGGTCTACAGTACAGGCCATATTA
>CM050215.1:20822967-20827967 GCA_027475355.1 Coilia nasus
CAGATAAGGCCAGTAAATAAGGCCTATTGATGCACATGTACTGAAATCTGGATTTCGCACACTATTTATAACTTTCACATTAAAAGTAATATATGTTGTTTTGATGCCTGTTGACGTTTGATGCACGTGTGTGACTGAATGGGTGAATAAAATGCATCGAGTTAAATATGATTGTAGAAAGGGGCTTTATGAAGTTCGGTACATTTACTTGCATTTGTTTACGGGGTAGATTTGCCACATCCAATATGGCGGACACGCTGACGTATCCCAGCAATGGGCTGCCAGCTCAATGCGGCGTCTATGTTTATATGTCTATGATTAGGAGCCTCATTAGGCTCTCACTGCTGCCATCTGCTGGTTATGTTGCTGCTGCCATCTGGTGGTGATGATGCAGAACTTCAATACTAGTCTTTGGGACGATCCAGTTGTCAGTCTCACTTTCAAAGTTTAATTGTTAGCCACTTTTTGTTTCTCTTTTTTAACCCAATGAATTTCAAGTACACACACACACACACACAAATATTTAATGATATCTTTTGACACAGACAACAGTCAGTTGTAGTTTGATGCTTGCATTTATTAAGTAACTGATCATAACAGACAATCACTCTCCTAATATCAGTCAATGCCCAGACTAGAAAAAAGTTAAAACTCATTAATGCAGGAGATAAAGAACAATGCAATGGGAATCCATCTGGGCATAATTGTAATGATCTTAAGTATTGGACAAGCATTGGGGAACGATCTCTTTGCCACTCAGGCATTTGACACAGGACTTGTCGCTGCACTTGTAGAGGGGGACCTGCTCTGCCACCAACCTCAGGCCAGCAGCCAGCTTTTCCTGGTTAGTGATGTCTTTGTGCCAGACCTTACTGAACACAAAGGCCTTCAGACCTTCATGGCTGGTCAGCATACTGAGGGAGTCCAGGATACAGCTCTGCACCCCTTCTTTCTGGTTCAGACAGAGGCCCAGGCATGGGGAGTTGTAGGTGTAGAACACCACACAGCCATGTTGGTTCTTATTCAGCAGGTTTTGCATGGGGGTCACGAAATTGTTGTTGTCTACACACATGAGCAATCTGCGCTCTGAGTGGATCCAAGGCGTTTTCGAAATGTTTTTTGGACGGGCAGCAACCAACTTTTCTCCTGTATACAATCTCACTCCACTGTTGATGGCTTCTTTGACCTTTGCACTGTCCTCTCCATCGAGGAAGTTGTTGTCAAATGCACTACAGTATTTTCCTGCAACATTGATTGCCGCAGCGAACTGGACACCTTCGCCGTTGTCTAGCTTTTTTTGATACCTTGGAGAAAGAGTCCAAAACAAGTTCATTAAAGACTTCAGGTTGTGTAAATCCAAAGAATGACATTTCTCAAATAAGCACAAATGCTTTCTATATCAGTCAGGTTTTTCTTGCGGTTGTTGATTACGTCGGTACTTCAGAAGCTAAAGGTTCCACTGCATATTTCTTTTAGCCATTTACGTAACCAGCTGAATCTAAATAGCAGCAATGTTTAGGCAGATGCAGACGCTAATTAATAACACCACTGCTGTAACTGGAGGAATGCAGACTGGGTGTTTTTGACAAAAAGTGTTGAACTAAAAACTACATCAGCCTAGTAGGTGGCCCCCTTCCACACTAACAATGACAAGCCCTGTTAGCTCGGCTCTCTCTCTCTGTCTCTGTCTTTCTCTCTCTGTTTTTCTCTCTGTCTCTCTCTCTCTGTCTCTTTCTGTCTCTCTCTCTCTCTCTGTCTCTCCCTTTCTGTCTCTCTCTCTCTCTGTCTCTCTCTCGCTGTCTCTCTCTCTGTTTCTCTTTCTGTCTCTTTCTGTCTCTCTCTGTCTCTCTCTCTTTCTGTCTCTCTGTCTCCCTCTCTCTGTCTCTCTTTACCTCTCTCTCTATACCTCTCTCTCTCTCTCTCTCTCTCTTTCCCTCTCTCTCTTATGCTCTCTCATTGTAAATGCATTCATGCCAGGCTGAAAGATATATAGATGTGTTGCTTCAATAGCACAAAGAATACCCAAAGCACAAGCCCATGCTGTAAAGTGTGAAGATCATAGACTAAATCACAAAAGTAGTCTACCACTGATATTCAAAACAGTTGTCACAATACTAAAAGTAAGCCTAAAGATCTCAAGGTCATAGCATTTACTTTGTCACAATACTAAAAGTAAACATAAAGTTCTCAAGGTCATAGCATATATGAGTGCTGCTGTAGTTAGCCACCTGGTCCTGTATTCTTACCACAGTCAGTATTTGTCAGCTGATTACTAGCGCAACGATAATCGGTGTGTATTTCCATTATGTTAATTTAAGGGAGGGAAATAATGCACAAATAAATGAGGATGGGTGACCTGGGAGGGACATCTTTAGCATATCTTCAGCTTATCTTTAGGAATAACCACCCCTACTGAATAACTACCCCTACTGGTTGTGGTCTGCTACCCACACTTATGGTTAATGACATGTTACAAACACTGTGATGGGTGTTCCATTCCTTACTCGTTCTTGAAGTATTGGATGATTTTAGCGAGGGTTTCTTCATTCAGGACTGGGTCACTTCTGAGAAGAATAAGAAATTCAAAAACAGAAGTTTAAAGTTTGCAGGGATGTCTGAATATATAGGGATACTCTGTGTCATACTTATTCCTTTTTATTTTAATCTGTAATCCATAATTTGTAAATTAGTATTAAAGCTAAATTAACAATATTTACACACATGCTATAAAATGCACAGCCTTCTCCTTACCCAAAGCAGTCCAAGAGTCCACATCCCAGAGCCCCTGTGGTCATCAGAGAGAGCACAGCCATCAGGACCCATCCCCTCACACCTACACACACCTGCACAGGTAATCAGGTAATCAGACATCCATGTAAACCATCTTTAAACACTCCTCTCTTTCTCTCTCGTTCTCTCGCTGTCTCTCTCACACACACACAGAGGAAGAGAGAACAAAAAGAAGAGAGAAAGAGAGAGAGAGAGAGAGAGAGAGAGAGAGAGAGAGAGAGAAAGAGAGAATACACTCTGCGTGAGAAGAGAAGCTAAAGAGTCTGCATGCATACAGGCTTGCCTGTGCTTACCATGGCTGTAGATGGACGTTACGGCTGAGTGCTGGTTCCTGTGAGTCTCTGGCTGGTCAGCTGGAAGATGCACGTGCTTGCTGTGGGCTGCTGGGCTGAAGATGCGAGTGCCTGTTGGAGAGAGAGTCCGCCGTTATAAAAGGTACCTTAGCCACCCCCCCACTACACACACACACACACACACACACACACCTGACTAACTGCACTTGCCCCGCGCTTTTTACCTCCTACTGACACTGACGTCACTTCACTCCTTGCCCACGTGTGCAATTAGTCTCTCTACTTACAATAATGTTGTGACACATCTCGCTACTGCCCCAAACAATAAACCTGCTTGAATCCTACAGCTCTTATTTGTTTAAACCTACTCATACTGTTATTACCTGAGCACTTTAACATTTTAAACAGCTTTAATGATGTTGTGTTACTTAGATCTTTTGAAATAAACCTCCCAAACGCATTGACCAAAGACAGACCTAACCACTGCTGAAAATGTCCATCTATTCTTACATTTAAAATATTGCACTTCGCACTGGGAAGAGAATACACTGCAGTTAGCCTCCATCTCTCTGCAAGACGGACTCTCTGCCTGTAAGAGTCAGGTTTCTCTCCCTGTGCTGTGCATAGTTTGTAGTGTTGTATAAAGTACTGGAAAATAACACTCAAGTGAAAGTATAGGTACCCCTTCAAAAAATGACTTTGGTAAAAAGTCGAAGTCACTGACTGAAATGTTACTTAAGTTAAAGTCTTAAAGTACCAGAAATTTCTTGCACTTAAGTATTATAAGTATATAAGTATTATAAGTAATGTAAAAATAAATGTACTCAAGTAATGCAATTAATAGTACAAGTAAAAGTTAATAACAGGCAAAGGCAGTCTGAATTTGTAATATTTTGTATATTTTGGTTAACTGTAAAGGTCATTTGGCACCTATGGTTAATCTTAAATGCCAAGCAATTACACTGCTGAAAATGCACACACATGACCAATTGCTGTCATTATAAACAAAAGTGGAGATAAAACTGAATGTTATCTGGCATCTAAAGATGGAGACCACAGTTTGAAACTTTTTTTTGTATACCTTTGTTTTTTTTAAATAAGATTAAGTCAGTGCTGAAAAAGAGGCGTACATCACACCATCAAGAAAAAAAAACATAAAACTCTGCTGTGTCCGTCTCCTCTTCCATCAGGACTGAGTGCGAAGCTAGCTTACTGCGTGAAACCAACCAACAGGTGAAGCCTATTGGTTGTCATGCACAGGTGGCAACTGCGAACCGGATCAGGCACGTCTGACTTCATTGCAGTCAGTTTTTTTTTTGGTAACGAATAACTAAACGGCACATTGAAAATGTATCGGAGTAAAAGTATGCAATTAGGTTCGGAAATATAGTGAAGTAAAAGTGAAAGTTATCAAAATTTTAAAAACCCAAGTAAAGTACAACTTCTTCTAAAATGTACTTAAGTACAGTAGTGAAGTATTATTACTTCGTTACCATACAATACTGATAGTTTGTCATTTTACTTTGCCTGCTGGTATAAAAATGAAAAACACAAAAAACGTAGTTTGTAGACAGCTTTACTGAACTGTGCTGTGCCATATTTCAAATTATGCATGTCATTAGAGAAGCAAAAAAAAAAGGTGCTTAAGCAACAGTGTAAAGCATGCCTATGTAATTTTAGCCATGCAAACACAAAATATACTCTTGTATTAGGCAGGCTGTGCTTAAATTAGTGGTAATTCATGTCTTAAACTAAATAAATGCATTGAATAGAAACGCTTGGAGGACTAAGGGCCTGTACGAAGCATATCTGGTGCTACACACACACACACACACACACACACACACCCACACACACCTGACTTACCACACACTCACACACGACTAAACACACATTTGCATTTTACTCCTCAATGGT
>CM050215.1:20835467-20840467 GCA_027475355.1 Coilia nasus
TCACATTTTGTACGCTCTTGCAGACACTGATATAGGGTCAATAAGATAGTGAAGAATAACGCCATGTACAAAGAACCAAGGTAGCCCACATTACGACTTTTGGAAAGCTTTACGTATACTGTTCAGCTTGGCTCATTTGGTTATGTAGGAAGGGACAAGACGCGGTGGAAATACTTTATCATCGGTGATTCCTTAACCCCAAACCCACTGCGCATTACTCATTTTAGCGAAAGAAAGAAAGCTTAGGAAATGCCATCTTCAATGGTAAACAATTTTACAATTTTAAGCCACCTTCAGTGCTTGTTTTTCACAGTAATTTGGTCGTTCACTGCAGTGTTTGTAAATATATAGCATTTACAACTTGTGTCCTTTGAACCACACACACACACACACACACACACACACACACACACACACACACACACACACACACACACTATATATACCCCCTCTGAGGTGTTTGCAAAACAAGACAAATGTGGGCATGTCTGTCTGTGTATCCATTACTGATGTGCGTGGATCTCCATAACATAACATATGAAACACTACACGGTTCACTGAAATGAAATGTCGTACGTATTGTGTGGGAAATGATGAGATATGCTTTTCACAGTGTGTGGATGAAGCAGCTAAAGGCAGGTGCATGCTGGGAATTAAGTAATTAACTCAGAAGGCTCTATACTAGTAATGGATGACTACCTTATATGCTACTAAGTCTTTTTGTCCTTTTTTCCTCTAAGCATGATGTCTGTCTGCCTCTCTGTCTGTCTTTCTGTCTTACTGCTATCCTCAGGACTCATTTGTTATATGCCACTACGTCTTTTGTCCTTTTGTGCTCTAAGCAAGATGTCCCTGTCTGTCTGTCTGTCTGTCTGTCTGTCTGTCTGTCTGTCTGTCTGTCTGTCTGTCTGTCTGCCTAGCTGTCTGTCTGCCTGTTGTCTGTCTGCCTGTCTGTCTGTCTCTGCCTGTCTGTCTGACTGCTATCCTCAGGACTCATTTGTTATTAAAACTATTCCACAGGGTTGGTTAATCATCACATTTATTTTGGACAGGATTACTGTATTATCAGACATACTGTACTTTCGGGATTAGCAATGCTTTACTAGTGTCAAAACTATGTTGTGTCATTTCTTTAATCATAAGCATATATATATACAGTAATGTGCAAAGGTTTTAGGCAGGTGTGAAAAAAAGCTGTCAAGTACGAATGTCTTCAAGAATGGAAGTGTTAATCCTTTCTGTTCATCAATCAACAAAATGCAGTGACTGAACAAAAGAGAAACCTAAATCAAATCAATATTTGGTGTGACCAGCCTTTGCCTTCAACTGAGCATCAATTATTCTTGGTATACTTGCATAGAGTTTTTGAAGGACCTTGGCTGGTAGCTTGTGCCAAACATCTTGAAGAACTATCCCCAGATCCTCTGTGGATGTAGGCTTCCTGACATATACAACCAATTTGGTGTAATTGGTTGATCATACACCTGACTATAATCCTTGTTTAACAGTAAACATGTGGATGGCTAAAAAGATACAGTTCTGTGCAAAGATTTAGGCATGTGCCTTCAAACCAGCATCAATTCACACAAAGGGGTACACACAAAGTCAGGGATTTTGCAGGATTTGCAGGTGTATAATCAACCAATATATATATATCCCTCTCTGTATAAGGACAGGGGTAAAAGGCCATGTCACCTTGCACAGGAAGAAGAGAGAAAAAGCATGTTGCAGTGTTGCAATATATTTTATTATGCTGTCCTATTTCACATACTGTTTGCATACACAAAGGTCAAAGGTGAAGTAGCATGGTGAATAACTGTTTACATACACTAAGGTGAAGTAGCATGGTGAAGAACTGTTTACATACACTAAGGTGAAGTAGCATGGTGAAGAACTGTTTACATACACTAAGGTCTTGAGCATGGTAAAGAACTGTTTACATACACTAAGGTCTTGAGCATGGTAAAGAACTGTTTACATACACTAAGGTGAAGTAGCATGGTAAAGAACTGTTTACATACACTAAGGTGGAGTAGCATGGTGAAGAACTGTTTACATACACTAAGGTCTTGGGCAGACAGGGCAATGCATTGCTGAGTCCTAATTTCAACAATATTTAGACAAACACAACATGAGGACCGCTGTTACACACTGCAGTGTCCTCATGTAAATTGTGTTTGGGTTTAGAATTATTAATTTCACTGAGTAGAACATCTTAAATAACACTCTGCCTTTGCAATGGACACTTATGGTGTGGTGATGGATTGTAGTGCTAAACGGCGGATTATGAGAGTTGCGCTGGCGATGTGCGAGTCTCGCTGGTTTGCTGCGGTGGAGTCTGGGCTGCTGTGGAGGGCCTTAGAGGGCCGTGAGTGGATATTTATCGCCGTGGTTACCAGCTCTCCATCCTGTGAGACGAGCCCTACCTGGCTTCATGAGACAGGCGGCGCGCTATACAGACTCCCCATAGCCCCACAGACAGGAAGACAAACGCTGCTGGGATGTAGCCTAGCTCACACTGTAGTGCTGCCTCCCCTGAAAGTCGCTCCATAGGATAGGACAGGAAGGCATGGATCATCCAAGATGGTGGTACGCATGGTCACAGCGGCTCACGGCTCTCCTTTTATATGTTGTAATTATTCTACATGCATGTCTACACTGGAGAAGGGGCTGCTTTTGATCTCATTGTACATGTGTATAGTGACAATTAAGGCATTCTATTCTATTCTGTTCTATTCTATTCTATTCTATTCTATTCTATTCTATTCTATTCTATTCTATTCTATTCCAAAGGGCCTATAGGCATCCAGCAGACATGGGCTGTGGTGATTGGCCTGGGTGACAGTGGGCAGAAATCAAGTGTCATCCAGAGTAGCACAACAGCTCTGACATACTGTCACTCTAAACATCATTTCAGCACTGACATACTCTCACTGTAAAGACCATATCAGCACTGACATACTCTCACTGTAAAGACCATATCAGCACTGACATACTCTCACTGTAAAGACAATTTCAGCACTGACATACTCTCACTGTAAAGACCATATCAGCACTGACATACTGCCACTATAAACACCTTACCAGCACTGACTGTCACGGTAAACTCCATATCAGCACTGACATACTCTCTCTAAACTATAAACATCAGCAGTTTAACACATGACAAATTCATCATGTCGAAAGTCCTCAGGTCAACAATTCATCACGCCAAAAGTCCTCATGTTAAAATTTCATCATGCCAGAAGTCTTCATGTCGTGTTCACATGATGTGTTTGTGTGTTGAATTTCAGTTTTTGCCTGTACAGCTTTAATGTAAGTGTCAAGCTGTCTGCCTAGCGGAGACTTAGCTGTGCTGCCTGAACTAAGGATGGGTGTGCTGACCAGGGATGGACATTTGCACCAGCCACCAGCCAAATGCTGGTGTATTATGAAAGTGGCTGCTACGTTTGGACACAAAATAATAATTTGCTGTTGAGTGGCTGGTGACTTTTAGCATGTATTTGTCAGTGGCAGGTAGAAGTTCTCATTTTGCAAAGTTAATTTGCACCCCTGGTGCTGATCGAGTACCCACCTGAGGGAAAGGCAGCCAGGAAGTCACACAGGAGTCCAATCACGTCACCCAGAGAAACCCTTAAATAAAACTACACGCAACACCCTTCGGTTAAATGGCAAATTAAATTTAAGGAAACATGTCATAGAATTGATTTCCTGCGGTGCACCAGGCACAGGCATGGTGTCATGCTAGCCAGTAGCGGTGTCATGCTAGCCAGTAGTGGTGTCATGCTAGCCAGTAGCGGTGTCATGCTAGCCAGTAGGGGTGTCATGCTAGCCAGTAGCGGTGTCATGCTAGCCAGTAGCGGTGTCATGCTAGCCAGTAGGGGTGTGAATCTTTTACCCACAAAACAGTCAGATTCGATCTCGATTCACAAATGATAAATCGGACCGTTCGTAGTGCGTTTGAACCGATCTGGGCTCGACGGACCGGTCCAGTCAGACCGCATTGGTCACAGACCGATAACCGATCCAAAACGGAGTATCATTACACCACTACCAGCCAGCCTTAGGCAGGCTGTTGGAATCCAAACCAAACAGTAAGCTAACACCGCCCGGACAAACCGCCCGGCCTCTTGGTCAGCCTGACAGACAGTAAGCTAACACGCCCGGCCCCTCGGCCTGCTTGCAGTTAAACATTTAAGCTGCCTGTGAAAAGCTGGCTTGCCTGCATGGGTGTGAGGCACAGGCTGCGATTGTTTGTTTCTTGATGAACGTGACGCACAGGCTGCTATTGTTTCTTTGTTGTTGATGCTGTTGTAAATATTAATGCTGCTGATATTGATGGTGATTGACAGCTGTTATTGCTCAGGGTCTTTGCTGGGGCTGTTCTTGTTAATTTTGATGTCAATATTGATAATGATGACGATGATATTTATAATGATAATTATCATGGTGATGATAACGATAATAATTGTTGTTTATTGTTTGTTGTTTATTGTTTATTGTTTGTGCTGTCAGGAGCTGGAGCAGAGGCACTATGAGCTAAAAGTATGATGATAACGATGATGATGATGACGATAATGATTGTTGTTGTTTATTGTTTACTGTTTATTGTCAGGAGCTGGAGCAGAGCTGTTAATATAGATGATGGTGATGAGGATGATGATAATGTTGATTGTTGTTTATTTTTTATTGTTTGTTGTTTATTGTTTGTTGTGTATTGTCGGGAGCTGGAGCAGGGCCAGCATGAGCTGCGGGTGAGGCTGGTGATGATGATGATGATGGTGATGAGGATGATGATGATGATGATGATAATGCTGATTGTTGTTTATTGTTTGTTGTTTATTGTTTATAGTTTTTTGTTTGTTGTCAGGAGCTGGAGCAGGGCCGGCATGAGCTGCGGGTGAGGCTGGTGATGGTGATGATGATGATGATGGTGATGATGATGAGGATGATGATGATGATGATGATGGTTGTTGTTTATTGTTTATTGTTTGTTGTTT
>CM050215.1:20855467-20865467 GCA_027475355.1 Coilia nasus
ACTTGCCAGTGTCTCTCCTTTATGCCTTGTGCATGGTGGTTCTCCGCGGTGACTTCGCAGTTAACTGTTCTAAACGTGTGTGTCAAGCCAATAGGTCAAAATCACTTGTTTTTCTATTAAATTGATATATATTTTCCATTTCTGACCGTTTGGGCTGACGGTGGTGGTACCGTTGGTTTAAAACAAGACTTTTCTATTCCTTTAGCAACCGTTGCCATCAGTAAATAAAAGTAATAGTCTACAATAGCCTATAGATGACCTAGCTCATATTTGGCTGATAAAAATTGCAAGTTGTTGATCTAATTAGTATTAAAATTAACTGTTTCGGTCATTGTTATACCTTAAAGTAGCAGTAAATTGTGTAATTTGGCTACGTTTTGTTGGCAGCACTGTGTGGAAATATCCGAATGTGAGACGCATTCCCTAAGCATTTGACGCTCTGTGGCCGTCGGTCTTGTTCCATTAAAACATGGAAGAAACAAATGACTAGGCCTATAACATTGCCTTGTCATTTTAGGCTACTTTTTAAATGCAGTTTTGCTGTGCTGAAGTGTGTGGCTGCCGACATAAAATCCCAACTTGCCAGTGTCTCCTTTACATGCCTTGTGCATGGTAACGTGGTTCTCCGCGGTGACTTCACTAACTGTTCTAAACGTGCGTGTCAAGCCAATAGGTCAAAATCACTTGTTTTTCTATTAAATTGATATATATTTTCCATTTCCGACCGTTTGGGCTGACGGTGGTGGTACCGTTGGTTTAAAAAAAGACTTTTCTTCCTTTAGCGTTGCCATCGGTAAACAAAAGTAATGCAATAGGCTATAGATGACCTAGCTCATATTTGGCTGATAAAAATTGCAAGTTGTTGATTAAAATTAACTGTTTCGGTCATTGTTATAACTCAAAGTAGCAGTAAATTGTGTCATTTGGCTACGTTTTGTTGGCAGCATTGTGTGGAAATATCAGAATGTGAGACGCATTCCCTAACAAGCATTTGAATCTCCGTGGCCGTCGGTCTTGTTCCATTAAAACATAGGGACGGTGTATTTTTGCTTTATAGCCGATAGTAATATAGGCCTATAGAAATATATTTGAACATGAACAACAAGGAGGATGGCGTCTATTATCCTCCAAAGAAGTATTTTCAGTCAGAGATATCGGCAGTAGTTATAATCGTCTTCTACTTTCTTCTACTAATGCTACTGAATTGCCCGCCTATCCTGCTTGAAAATGGGCTGTATCAGTGACGTTTACGCAAACGAGGGAGTGTGAACACAACAGCTCTCAGGTCATGAGACTAGTGCCCTGGGTCTACAAGCACCGAGGGTGGCTCCTAAAGGCCCGGGCCGGCCCGGCCCCGGAATGGGAATGCGGCTACTGAGAGCAAGACTGTGTCACTGAGAGCTAGCTGAGGGAGAGACTGTGTCACTGAGAGCAAGACTGTGTCAGTGAGAGCTAGCTGAGGGAGAGACTGTGTCACTCAGGACATTCTGTTCATGCTTTAGACATCTAGCACATTAGCGCTTTAGCCACCGCTAACAGGTTTCTCCTGAAGCACCCAGTGCCATCCCAATACATGGCCACACCCCTGAAACTAACAACAGGTTCCTGCACAGTGAAACTACAGCAGGGTCATGTGGACCATGTAAACACACACACACACACACACACATTGTTACAGTGTTGCTTAGTTGTGTTACAGATATTGTAAGGATAACGTCATTCACCTCATTAGACTGTCATCATAGTGAAACTGCACACATATGGGAGTGGCTCTGCATTTGCTAGATGTCTACTTTAACAACTGTGTTTGTCTCTTCTTTCTTCTCTCTCTTTCTGTCTCTCTCTCTCTCTTTCTCTTTCTGTCTCTCTCTCTCTTTCTCTTTCTGTCTTTCTTTCTCTCTCTCTCTGTCTCTCTCTTTCTGTCTCTCTCTCTCTTACATTCTTGACATTTTTTTTTCATTTTTTTTACATTCTTGAAATATCAGTGGTGTTCGTGTAACTGCTGTAGAAATGGTAGAGATTGTAATTTCCCCATAGACCCCTGAATGTTCTTTTAGGGCTAACTGTAAGTGTTAAACAAAGAGCTCCTGAGAGAGCTTATTCTCTCCTGATAGAGAGAGAGAGAGAGAAAGAGAGACAGAGAAAGCGAGAGAGACCCTAAGCTTATTGTGACCCTCTTGTAAATGAATAGGTAAAGAGATAGATAAATAAATAAATATATAGTGTCCCTAAGCTTACTGTGATGGTCTTGTCCCCTGTCCTGTCCAGGTGACACAGGACCTGGCGTCCATCCTGCAGATGCTACTCCCTCTGACACGTGGCCCTCAGGAGCCGAGTGTCACACACTCACACACACACACAGGCCCTCAGGAGCCGGCCATCACACATTCACACAAACACACAAGCCCTCAGGAGCCGGCCATCACACACTCACACACACGCACAGGCCCTGAAGAGCCCGGTGTCACACACTTACACTCACACACACACCACACACACACAGGCCCTCAGGAGCCAGACCCCGGGCACAGTGACCTGCAAGGCATGATGGGGCAGCTTAAGGGCCTTGCACAAGAGCTCGCCCAGCAGCACACAGCTCAGGTAAGTGTAAACGAACACACACACACACACACATACACACACACACACACACACACACACACACACACACACACACATTTGTCTGTCTTCTTTCTTTCTCTCTCTCTCTCTCTCTCTCTCTCTCTCTCTCACTCACACACCTACACACACACATGCATCTGTTTGTCTTCACCCTCTCTCTCACACACACACACACACACACACACACACACACATTTGTCTGTCTTCTTTCTTTCTTTCTCTCTCTCTCTCTCACTCACACAAATACACACACATGCATCTGTCTGTCTTTTCTCTCTCTCTCTCTCTCTCTCTCTCTCTCTCTCACACACACACACACACACACACACACACACACACACACACACATACAGCTAAAAAGTGTGACTTAAAAGCCTCCTCGTAGAGTAGAACTCTGTGTGTGTGTCGGTGCTAAGAGGCTGGGGGTAAGAGATTGGGCGAACAATGGCTGACCTGATTTACTTGTGCCTGTGGCTTGGCTGGGCTGGGCTGTGGAGGCGTGTGTGTGTGTGTGTGTGTGTGTGTGTGTGTGTGTGTGTGTGTGTGTGATGTGGGACTGTAGAGGAGAGAGTGCTTGTGATCATCATCACCATCATCATCATCATCATCATCATCATCATGGCAGGGCTAACTCTCTCCACACTCTCTGTCAGTCAGTCAGTCAGGTGTGTGTGTGTCTGTGTCTAATGGCCGTCAGTTAGGTGTGTGTGCGTGCGTGTGCGTGTGCGTGCGCGTGCATGTGCGTGTGTGTGTGTGTATTTAATGCCCATCAATCAGGTGTGTGTGTGTGTGTGTGTGTATTTAATGGCCATCAATCAGGTGTGTGTGTGTGTATTTAATGGCCATCAATCAGGTGTGTGTGTGTGTATTTAATGGCCATCAATCAGGTGTGTGTGTGTGTGTAAAGGTTAATAGCCCCTCACACTGCCACTGCATCACCATGTTCTGACAGACCAGCACACACAGAGGGACCTCATGAATGTTAGCGTGCCAAACACACATCTCAAAGAAATATATACACTGTTATTGTCAACAAGAAATCCCAGAGAAACATACTGTGTGTGTGTGTGTGTGTGTGTGTGTGTGTGTGTGTGTGTGTGTGTGTGTGTGTGTGTGTGTGTGTGTGTGTGTATGAATGTGTATGAGTGTGTGTGTCTGTGCCTGAGCTGGCCCAGACTCGGGATAGACTCTAGGCATTTTGTGCGTTGTGTGTGTGCTTGACCCTTTGCTAATGTAACAAACAAACAAAAAAAAACTAACCCCAGTTGGGATTTGCACCTATTGCTCTGTATATCTTCTGTGCACTTTGTATCTGCAAGTGTTGTATGCTGTGATTATGTCCTCTATTGTAAGTCACTTTGGATAAAAGCATCTGCCAAGTGTAATGTAATGTAATGTAATGTGGGTGTGTGCGTGAGGGCTTGCATTTGTAAGACTATAACACACAGCACCGATCCAAAGGGATGTCAACTGATTAACAGCTCCAAGCAGAGTCTGTAGGTGCCAACTGCAAATCATTGCTAAAGTGTCCCCACTACAAGTGATCACAACTGCAAATCACTGATAAAGTTCCCCCAGTGGTCTGTTGTGTTCAGTTACTTTACTTACATTCCTCATTGTCTGAACCTCTGAGAGGTCTTCACAGGAACCTTTCATTTCAACGGAGGGAAAAGTATGCATTGTTTCCTACACCAGACTCTTACAACTGTTTATAAACGGTGTTATAAACATTAATAACACTTCATTCATGCTTATGACTGGTGTCATTAAGTCCAATAGTAATTAGCAATTTTGTAATTTAAAGTTGGTATTTTTTGGGATGCAGACATTGCAAAAAAAAAAAATGAAATCTTATCAAACATAACCTGTAACCATGCGTTGCTTCGTGCCTAATGACACCCCGTAGCCATTCTACTGTATATCCAGTGTAACGCACAGCCTCTCGTGTCTAATAACACCCCGTAGCCATTCTATATCCAGTGTAACGCACAGCCTCTCACGCCTAATAACACCTCGTAGCCATTCTACTGTATATCCAGTGTAACGCACAGCCTCTCGTGCCTAATAACAGCTCGTAGCCATTCTATATCCAGTGTAACGCACAGCCTCTCGTGCCTAATAACACCCCGTAGCCATTCTATATCCAGTGTAACGCACAGCCTCTCGTGCCTAATAACACCTCGTAGCCATTCTACTGTATATCCAGTGTAACGCACAGCCTCTCGTGCCTAATAACAGCTCGTAGCCATTCTATATCCAGTGTAACGCACAGCCTCTCGTGCCTAATAACAGCTCGTAGCCATTCTATATACAGTATAACGCACAGCCTCTCGTGCCTAATAACAGCTCGTAGCCATTCTATATCCAGTGTAACGCACAGCCTCTCGTGGCCCAAACACATGGCAGCGACTTCTTTTAATGAGAAAAGATGATGTGGACCTGACCCTGTTCACGTAGGCCATGTTATGTACTCCACTCTCTTTGACCTGTGTGTGTGTGTGTGTGTGTGCGTCTGTGTGTGTGTGTGTGTGTGTGTGTGTGTGTGTGTGTGTGTGCGTGCGTGCGTGTGTGCGTGCGTGCGTGTGTGTGTGTGTGTGTGTTGGGGGCACAATGGCCCTTCAGTCATACTCCTGTGAGACACTTGGGCTTTGTCCTGCCAGCGGGGTTCTGATGACCTGATTCTGTGAGTGAAAGGACAGGTGAGTGTGTGTGTGAGTGTGCACGCGTGTGTGTGTGTGTATGTGTCTGTGTCTGTGCGTGCGTGTGTGTGTGTGTGTGTATGGGGTGCAGGGAGCCAGTTTTGTGTTTCAGTGCTGTTACCTGAGACTAGATAACCCAGCCCAGCCCAGCCCAGCCCAGTGGCCTCACAGAGAGGACACAAAGAGCTGGCTGTGTCTCTGTTATTCTCCATCTTTCTCTCTCTCTCTCTCTCTCGCTCTCTCTCTCTCTCCCTCTCTCTCTGTTCTCCTCTCTCTCTCCCCTTCTCTCTCTCCTTCTTTCCTTAACACTCTGTCTCCCCCTCTCTCTATTTCTCTCTCTCTCTCCCTCTCTCTCCCTCCCTCTCTCTTCTCTTTTTTTCTGTCTCCCTCTCTTTTACGTGTGACCGGTGTAACATTGCACTGACATGTGACCTGTGTTCTGTCTTTGTGTGTGTGTGTGTGTATGTGTGTGTGTGTATGTGTGTGTATGTGTGTGTGTGTGTGTGTGCAGCAGCTGAGTGGGTCCATTGTGGGGGTGGGCAGTGACCAGGGAGAGAGCGCGGCACAGATACAGGAGCTGAAGGATCAGGTAACTGACTGCACCTCCTGTGTTAAAGCTGTGTGTGTGTGTGTGTGTGTGTGTGTGTGTGTGTGTGTGTGTGTGTGTGTGTGTGTGTGTGTGTGTGTGTGTGTGTGTGTGTCCTGGGTGTGGTAACTTTGTCCTATTGTATGCAGTTGCAGGTACAGTTACTGTAGTTTCCCCAACAATGCAGAACAGGGACAAATCTGGGTCTAGAAGGAAGACTTATTTATTCTGTGAAAGACGGCAATTTGTTGCACTTGTCTGGGAATTGCAAAATATCCATCAAATGGAGCAGTTTAGGCGTAGTATCTGGTACTTAAAAGGTTAAGGGCAGGACACTTTGTCTGAATTCTACATCTGACAGAATGTCAGTATATTTTAATTATCATTTTGATACACATGATTACACAAAATATAGCCTCTCATATGAGTTCTAACCCTTACCACATACTTCCTGTTTCATCAAATGCATATTTCTGTGAAATTCCTCACCAGCCGAGGAAATGCCATAGATCTCAGACCATGGAGAGTAGACATCTGCCCAACAGTGTGACCCCTAGTGGGCACTTTGAGAAAAACAGCCCTACAGAGAACTAGGGGGATGAATGGGACCTAAAAGACAAACAAAGCCACCCTTCTGTGTCACACAAATGACAGAAATAAAAGCCGTCATGTGGCAATCTCCACTAATCCTCAGCTACAGCTATTGGTGAAACTTTTTGCATCATGGTGGTCAACAGGTAGAGCTTTTGTTGGCTGTGCTGGATGTCTGTCGTCATCGCAAGCGTAGCTGATCACAGTAGCCTTTGAGTGTCTATTTCTAGTGTTGTCTGTCGGGCTGCTGTGTTAAACTGTGGTGTTTTTCTTTCTTTCTTTCTTTCTGTTCTTTCTTTCTTTCTTTCTTTCTTTCTTCACATTTTCTTGCGCTCTTCTTCCCTGTTTCCCTTTCTCACTCTTTCTCTCTCTCTCTCCCTCTCTCTCTCCCCCTCTCTCTTCCCTCTCTCTCTCTCCCTCTCTCCCCCTCTGTCCCAGGTGTGTGTGCTGCAGGAGGAGAGTGCTGAGCTGAGGGTGCTGCAGGAGAGATGCAGAGATCAGGAGGAGCAGCTCCAGCAAGCCATCAAGGACCGTGACGACGCCATATCAAAGTAAACACACACACACACACACACACAAGCACACACACACACAAAGACCGTGTCGACGCCATATCAAAGTAAACACACACACACACACACACACACACACACACACACACACACACACAAGACCGTGTCGACGCCATATCAAAGTAAACACACACACACACACAGACACAATCAAATTTGAAATGTTGCTAGTAAATGCACCTGTTGTTTGTTTTCATAACAATATGCTAAGGAAACTACTTGAACCAGTCAACTGGGTCATGATGGCCTAGCTGGTTTTGTAATGCCCTAGCTGGTGTTCTAATGCCATAGCCAGTATTGTGATGCCCTAGCTAGCTAACATCACTATGTATAGGCCCCTAGTTGGTATTCTAATGCCCTAGCTGGTGTTATAATGCCCCTAGTTGGTATTCTATTGCCCTAGCTAGCCGCTATTCTAATGCCCTAGCTGGTGTTATAATGCCCCTAGCTGGTATTCTAATGCCCTATCTGCTGTTCTAATGCCCTAGCTGGTGTTCTAATGCCCTACCTAGCGTTGTATTACCCATACTGTAGCAGTAGGACAACATCCACCGTAATCTCATGAGATATTTGAAATGTTCCAACGCTTGTTGGCTGATTGTGATTGGCAGAAAGACGCTGATGGAGGCGGAGCTAGTGCGGAGCAAGAACGACATGATGAGCCTGAACAACCAGCTACTGGAGGCCATTCAGAGGAAACTCCAGCTCTCACAGGAACTAGAGGCATGGCAGGTAAGTCACCTGTGTGTGTGTGTGTGTGTGTGTGTGTGTGTGTGTGTGTGTGTGTGTGTGTGTGTGTGTTTTATGATAGTCGTGGTGTGTATAAAACAGTCTTCTGCAAGAGGTGGTGTGTGTGATAGTCGTGGTGTGTTGGGGGCTACAGATTGCCCTGTGACTTTGCCATCTGGTAGCTCTGGGCTTAAAGCTCCCTCTAGTGGTGGAAAGGATCATCACAGACTAGAAACAGTCAGAAATGCCTTACACTTCAAGACTGACAAAGCAAAGGACATCACAAGCAGCTAAATATACTTTTATACTTCCCCCCTTTTTGCTCTTTCTTCACCCCTTTCCCTTTTTCTTTTCCTCACTGTCTGCCCTTTCTTTCTCTTCTCTCTGTCTCTCTCTCTCTTTTTCCCTCTCTATCCCCATTCTCTCCCTCTCTCATTCTGTCTCTTCCTCTCTCCCTCTCTTTCCCTCTCTATCCTCATTGTCTACCTCTCTCATTCCCTCTCTCTTTCTTTCTCTCTCTCTCTGCCCCTCTCTTATGTCCTCCCTCTCTCACTCTCTCTCTTTCTCTTCCCCCCTCTCTCACCGCCCTCTTTCTCCATTTATGTCTCTCCCCCCTCTCATTCCCCCCGTATCTCTATCTCTCCCTCTCTCCCTCCCTCCCCCATCCCTCTCTCTCTCCTCCCTCTCTCCCTCCCTCCCCCTTTCTCTCCCCCCTCTCATTCCCCCCCGTATCTCTCTCTCTCTTTCATCCCTCTCTCTCTCTCTCACCCCCCTCCCCCATCCCTCTCTCTCTCTCCCTCTCTCCCTCTCCTCCCCCTTTCTCTCCCCCCTCTCATTCCCCCTGTATCTCTCTCTCTCTCATCCCCCTGCCCCATCCCTCTCTCTCTCCCTCTCTCCCTCCCTCCCCCCTTTCTCTCCCCCCCTCTCATTCCCCCCGTATCTCTCTCTCTCTCTCATCCCCCTCCCCCCATCCCTCTCTCTCTCTCCCTCTCTCCCTCCCTCCCCCTTTCTCATCCCCCCTCTCATTCCCCCCGTATCTCTCTCTCTCTCTCATCCCCCTCCCCCCCATCCTTCTCTCTCTCTCCCTCCCTCCCTCTCTCTCTTCCCCTCTCTCTCTCTTCCCCTCTCTCTATCCCTCCATCAGGATGATATCCAGGTGATCCTGAACCAGCAGTTGCGTACGCAGCACCAGTGGGAGCAGAGCCAGAGGAAGCCGCTGCAGGCCCCGCCCCTCTCCTTCCTGCGCAGGCCCCGCCCCCCACCGCCTGTCCACCCCCTCCGCCCTGCGCCCCCCACACCCACCCCCACCGCACTCTCTCCCTGGAGAGACTGGCTCAAGAGGGGCAAATGAGCCCAACATACCCCCCCCTACACTGTCACAACCGCTAGGCCAGGGGCAATGAACTGCACCAACTACCCCAAATACCTCGACACAGTCACAACAGCTACACCAGGGGCAAGTGAACTGCACCAACTACCCCCAAGATACCCCACACAATCACAACAGCTACACCAGGGGCAATGAACTGCACCAACTACCCCCAAAGTACCCCACACAACCACAACAGCTACACCAGGGGTGGCTGAACTGCACCAACTACCCCAAATACCCCTGTCACAACCCTGAGAAGTACACCAGGTGTGACTGAACTGCATCTCTTACCCCAAATACCCCTGTCACAACCCTGACATGTACACCAGGGGTGGCTGAACTGCACCAACTACCCCAAATATCCCTGTCACAACCCTGAGATGTACACCAGGGGTGGCTGAACTGCACCAACTACCCCAAATACCCCTGTCACAACCCTGAGAAGTACACCAGGCGTGACTGAACTGCCCCTACTACCCCCGCCCCCTTAATAAGTCTGACATAAGTGCACAAGGGGCAAGTGTGCTCTACGTCTACCCCTCTTAACTCCCACAGCTGAGCTAGGGGCAAGTTAGCTATAGTAGTTGCCCCTACACACACTAGATGAGCCTTACTACCTGCCCCTGTACAAACGGCACAGGGGGCCATTACAGCCCCCACCCCACACTAGACTGACACCCGGGGCAGATACACAGCACCAAATGCCCTCTTGCAAAACACACAGGCAGTTCCAGTGGGCATATGCTATCTGCCCCCTCACACACTACTTGCCCCACCTAGGACAGTTTGGGCTTGGGGTCATTAACCCCACTATACCTACACCCCATTG
>CM050215.1:20870467-20880467 GCA_027475355.1 Coilia nasus
TATGTGTGTGTGTGTGTGTGTGTGTGTGTGTGTGTGTGTGTGTGTGTGTGTGTTTGAAAGAAAATGGAATTCCTAGCATTCCTTGCCACTTGCTCCACATAGGTCAGCTCACCTGTCAGCTCCCTGAACTATAACATGTCTGTGCCTGGCTACTGGACTACAGGGTTCCCACTCTTTTTCACCTAACAAAATTTCAAAACTTTTCCACGACTTCACTTCACCTTATATGTGTAGAATTTAGCATACTTTTAGGACTAAATATAAAATGTTTACCATTCAAAATACTTGTTGACTCTAAAGGCCTAATGATAACAGAACGCTGTAGTTGTTTGTTGTTTGTTGTTGTAGAAATTGAAATCCCATGACTACTGAACTATAACATGACTATGCCTAAACTATAACATGACTACTGAACTATAACATGACTATGCCTGAACTATAACATGACTATGCCTGAACTATAACATGACTATGCCTGAACTATAACATGACTACTGAACTATAGCATGACTACTGAACTATAACATGACTACTGAACTATAACATGACTACTGAACTATAACATGACTATGCCTGAACTATAACATGACTATGCCTGAACTATAACATGACTATGCCTGAACTATAACATGACTACTGAACTATAGCATGACTACTGAACTATAACATGACTACTGAACTATAACATGACTATGCCTGAACTATAACATGACTATGCCTGAACTATAACATGACTACTGAACTATAACATGACTATGCCTGAACTATAACATGACTATGCCTAAACTATAACATGACTGTGCCTGAACTATAACATGACTATGCCTAAACTATAACATGACTATGCCTGAACTATAACATGACTGTGCCTGAACTATAACATGACTATGCCTGAACTATAACATGACTGTGCCTGAACTATAACATGACTGTGCCTGAACTATAACATGACTGTGCCTGGCTACTGGACTATAACATGACTGTGCCTGAACTATAACATGACTGTGCCTGAACTATAACATGACTGTGCCTGAACTATAACATGACTGTGCCTGAACTATAACATGACTGTGCCTGAACTATAACATGACTATGCCTGGCTACTGGACTATAACATGACTGTGCCTGAACTATAACATGACTATGCCTGAACTATAACATGACTGTGCCTGAACTATAACATGACTGTGCCTGGCTACTGGACTATAACATGACTGTGCCTGGCTACTGGACTATAACATGACTGTGCCTGGCTACCAGAGCATGTGAGCGGAGCTGAGTGGCCAGAATTTCAGCTCCTCTCTCACGCGATTGTTCGCTCCCTCGCTCCATCGCTCAAAGTTGAACCAGACAGCTCCGCTCTAAGACCGCTCTCCGCTCACCTAAAATTTCATTCCGCTCCGGTGAAATCGCTCCACGCTCGCTCAAATGAGGGAGCAATGGCTAACATTTTCCACCGAATTGCATCTGGGACACGCTGCCCTATATGGCCTGAACTAACGCGCAGCGTCTTTGTTAGCCTGTTGATTGAAACCCTTTAAACTTCTTTTCCAAAAATCATGTAACAGATACAAATAATTTCATTGTGTGATCAACAACTCACAGGTGTATCCTCTTAATTGACCCTGTCATAGTATGTTTTATTTACTTTGAGCGTAAGCTGTCATATTTGGCTGAACAGCATATTTTTCTAAAAAAAATATGTTACTATTTTAATGAAACACATGGAACAGCATGAATGTACTCCTTAATTATCATAATATTAATAGGCAAAAAACTACAAAATGTGACATGTCAGACATGTATTTTGAGGAAATGTAGCCTATCCTATAATATAAAGAAGTCCCAGCAACCGCAGCATCAACAAAAAATAGAACGTATTTATTTGAAACCAACAAAAGTGTGAACATCCACGTTTTGAACCAAACTCCATCTCTCAACGATCTCTGTAGGCTAACCTTTGAAGGCACACGTGAGTCTGTGTAGACACGCCCCAGACTCGTGATGAGAGCGGTATCGGAGCGGAACTGGAGCGAAACAGAACCACCGCTCGGGCCTTTGGATTAAAATCCGCTCCGCGCTCCGACTATATTTCGCACGCTCCGCTTCCCGCTCGCTCCGTGCTCCGCTCCGCTCACATGCTCTGCTGGCTACTGGACTATCTTTGGGTCCTGAAGCACAAGCCCTAACCTGAATGCAGTGGATATCAGTGCAGGTGTTATTCACAGCTTTAAGACAAAATTAGAAAGGTACGTTGTTTGTGTCAACAAAAACGAATGAACAACCCGTCCGTCCAGGTGGTAGTATGGTGAAAAGCCAAGATATTACACTAAACCAGACATCACACTAAACCAGACATCACACTAAATCAAACTAAATGAAGTACTAAGTACTAAATGAAACTTCACAATAAACAGTTTGCAACAAAGTATCTGTATCTGTTGTTTACTGTACTGGACTACTATCTTATGGAGTAAATCTATTATATTCTGCACACACATGTTTAAATTAGCGGGGTTATGACACGTATAACAACACTATTTGATGGTCTGTATGGGGACTGGACCAGATACAGTGATTATGGAGAAACACTCATTGGGAGATCTTTTGTATGTGTAGGCAGGTAAGCTGGTTACTTTTCTGTTGTTGGCTTGACACACTAATGATCCTTTGAGTGTGTGTGTGTGTGTGTGTGTGTGCGTGTGTGTGTCAGACAGAGACAGAGAGGGCCAGTGTTCCTGCCCACATAATGCACGGCCAGGTCCCTCGGTCTGGCTACAGTGGTTGCCTAGCAACCCCCCCCGCTGCTCGCCTGCTCCAGTTTCGGTCACGTGGGCCGAGTTTCAGGCCCCTCATTAGTGTGTGTGTGTGTGTCTGTGTGTGTGTGTGTGTGTGTGTGTGTCTGTGTGTGGGTGTGTGTGTGTGTGTACGTGTGTCTGTGTGTGTGTGTGTGTGTGTGTGTGTGTGTGTGTGTGTGTGTGTATGTGTGTGTGTGTGTGTGTGTGTGTGTGTGTCGGTCACGTGGGCCGAGTTTCAGGCCCCTCATTAGTCCGTGCGCAGGGTCCAGTTTCCCCCGTCCCAGCATGCCGAGCAGCGAACAGAGGGGCCTGTGTGTGTGTGTGTCTGTGTGTGTGTGTGTGTGTGTGTGTGTGTGTGTGTGTGTGTGTGTGTGTCTGTGTGTCTGTGTGTGCGTGTGCCTGTGTGTGTGTGTGTGAGTGTGTGTGTGTGTGCCTGTGTGTGTGTGTTTGTGTGTGTGTGTGTGTGTGTGTGTGTGTGTGTGTGAGAGAGTGTGTGTGTGTGTGAGTGTGTGTGAGTGTGTGTGTGTGTGTGTGTGTGTGTGTGTGTGTGTGTGTGTGTGTGTGAGATGCAGTGCGATAAGAGGAAGCACAAATCTCGGCCGGGAAGCCAGTCTCCCTCTGAAACTCTTTTCATCCGTGCTGCGCTCTCTCAGTCAGATTGTTTGATGTCTAGCTGCTCTTATGCCCAAAGCGATCGTCAATGGCTCTCCTGTCTGCTCGAAAGGTCACGAGTCACTTCTCAGGTCGCGCTTTTGCAGGTTCTGTGAAGAACTGTGAGCGCAAGGACAGGGTACTGAGAAAAACAGGAATATTAAATGCCGTCCCATAGGTCAGCAGTGGCAGGTTGATGGGTGGCCGTGTTAAACAAGGCCATTAAAGATTAACACTTCCTGTGCGGACGCACCCCTCCGCAGGCCTCTAGCAGTGCAGTGAACAGGGTTATGAGGTCACTCTCCTGGTGAGGTCGCTATGGAAACTAACCACAAGGCAGATTAGTTCACAGCCCTAAGCACACAATAACACAAAGAAACACAGCATCCAAGTCTTTAATGGGGGCTTTTTGCATCAGTAACTGGAGTGGCTCTTTCTGCTTTTACACAATAAGTCATTTGGGCCTATTTTGTTTACACTCAGTCTTCAAGGATGATTGTTGACACTGAGGTCGTCCTGAGGCTGTGGGTAAGAGATACCATGGCAACCATGCCAAGTCTCCCGCGACCTGGAGCGATTCCTGGACACCCACAAGCAGGCCCGCCGACAGGGGGGGACAAACGGGTCTCTTGTCCCGGGCCCTGGGAAAGGGGGGGCCCAGGACTGATCCCTCCTTACAGTACATTATGCAATATACAGGGGGGCATCAGATTATCTTGTCCTGGGCCCAGCCAAGACTGTCAGTGGGCCTGCCAGCAAGTAATACAAAATCTCCCGCAACTCACGCAAACTTCTTAAGCTAATAAGGACAAGTGACAGAGGCAGCAAGTGACAGGGGGACAGGCAGAGTGAGTAAGAGTGAGAGTGATAGTCACGTGTAGTATTTTTGCAAACATAATAGAGGCCCTCTATTGAGAGGAAAGAAAGAAAGAAAGAAAGAAAGAAAGAAAGAAAGAAAGAAAGAAAGAAAGAAAGAAAGAAAGAAAGAAAGAAAGTCATCGCACCCTCCAACCCCGAGCCCCCTTAGAACATGCTGCATGACCTAAAGTAGCCTTCTCAGACACCCCCCCCCCCCCTTAGAACATGCTGAATGACCTAAAGTAGCCTTCTCAGACATCCCAGCCCCCCCCCCCCCCTTAGAACATGCTGAATGACCTAAAGTAGCCTTCTCAGACACCCCCCCCCCCCTTAGAACATGCTGAATGACCTAAAGTAGCCTTCTCAGACATCCCAGCCCCCCCCCCCCCCCTTAGAACATGCTGAATGACCTAAAGTAGCCTTCTCAGACACCCCCCCCCCCCTTAGAACATGCTGAATGACCTAAAGTAGCCTTTTCAGACACCCCCCCCCCTTAGAACATGCTGAATGACCTAAAGTAGCCTTCTCAGACACCCCCCCCCCTTAGAACATGCTGAATGACCTAAAGTAGCCTTCTCAGACACCCCCCCCCCCCCCTTAGAACATGCTGCATGACCTAAAGTAGCCTTTTCAGACACCCCCCCCCCCCCTTAGAACATGCTGAATGACCTAAAGTAGCCTTCTCAGACATCCCAGCACAAATACTACACATTTTGGAGTGTGTCACTTGACTCTGCGTTTGATCCATCTTACACCTGGGGGTAGCCATGACAACGGCGGTCCACAAGTGTCTCCTGGAGGGAAGACCGGCTGGCCTTTGTGTGTGTGTGTGTGTCTGTGTGTGTGTTTGTCTGTGTGTGTGTGTGTGTGTGTGTGTGTGTGTGTGTGTGTGTGTGTGTCTGTGTTAATGAGTGTATGTGGGTAGGTGTGTGTAAACCCCTGTTCCAGCGTTGATCCATGTGTGTGTTTGTGTGTGCGTGTGCGTGTGTGTGTGTGAGTGTCTGAATGAGTGTGTAATTATGTGCAGCTGAAGTAAGCTAGCCTCTGGCTCACACCCATCTGCCTGCATTATTAACAGCTAGCAGAATTAGCACCAAGGGTGGGGCATTCCATCACTGGACCAAGCCCCATTACCTGTTATTTCTGAGGACTTAGAGAGCTCTCCTATGAGTCCTGGTCTATCTGTGAGGACTTAGGGAGTTAGAGAGCTCTTCTATGAATCATGGTCTATCTGTGAGGACTTAGGGAGTTAGAGCTCTCCAGTGAATGATGCTCTGCCTGGACCTACTGCCCTTGCTAAAGACAAGCTCCTCAAAGACTGATAGGCACTTTTATTGTTTTGTAACCAAGTTAACACTGTTTAAAACATTCAAGCAAAATATTTTTAAGAGCTCGC
The DNA here is from genome assembly GCA_027475355.1 of Coilia nasus. Lineage (NCBI taxonomy): Eukaryota > Metazoa > Chordata > Actinopteri > Clupeiformes > Engraulidae > Coilia > Coilia nasus. The sequence goes on from CM050215.1 coordinate 20,876,171, forward strand.
TGGCTCACTTCTAAAAGGTCAAAGTGGTTGTGTGCCGGAGTGTGTTGTTGTCATGGTAACCCTAAGCCTGGGTAGCGACGGCGCGGCCTGCCGCCACCATTTGGCTCACAGGTTAAGAGGCTTGATGGTGGTACCGGGGTGTGTGTGTGTATGTGTGTGTGTGTGTGTGCGCGCGCACATGTGTGTGTGTGTGTGTGTGTGTGTGTGTGTGTGTGTGTGTATGTATGTGTGTGTGTTTGTGAGTGTGAGCGTGTGTGTGTGTGTGTGAGTGTGAGCGTCTGCGTGAGTGTGAGTGTGTGTGAGTGTGTATGTGTGTGTGTGGGGGGGGGGGGGGTTAAGAAGGTTGATGTGTGTGTGTGTGTGTGTGTGTGTTTGTGACAGTAAAGTGAGAAGAGGCCGTGCCCTTCATCATTACAGACAGTGCTGAATATTTTAGCAGGCAGCAGTTAGTTAAACGCACACACACACACACACACACACACACACACACACACACACACACACACACAGTTAGAGGGGGCAAAGAGCTGTGTGTGAAACATGAGTCCCCGTGAGGACGCCAAAGATTACCTGTGCCCCTGCTGTCATATGTTTACATTTTGACTATTACTACTGATCTTATTTTAACTATCACTATTAAATTTATATTCATAACTACTAAAATACATTCATAACTATTATTACTAAATTATTATTGATTTATTGATGAATAATTTAGATTTATCTACACGTATTTCTTTAAAGCACATTAATGTGTCTTTTTGTGTGAAATAATCCATATATGCAATTAAACTTGCTTTGCCTAATTTTGGCTCAGGAGTACAGGAAATACCTCATGTAGTCTGCATCACCAGTCCCCACCCTTCTGGTGCTGGTAGACCGGCTAAGTGTGTGTGTGCCTGTGTGCGTGTGTATGTGTCTGTCTGCGTGTGTGCCTGTGTGTGTGTGTGTGTGTGTGTGTGTGTGTGTGTGTGTGTGTGTGTGTGTGTGTGTGTGTGTGGAGATGGATCCTGTATGCTGTGTGCTGGTGTTGTTGTTTATGAGGAGATGAATCCTCTTTGCCACATGCTGGTGTTCATGTTTATGAGGAGATGGATCCACTATGCTGTTCACTGTGTTGTTGTTTATGACAAGGCCCAGGCTTATCTCCTTCGGCGTTACACAATGCCCAAACAACTACACGTAACGTCATTCAGTTTTATAAGATCAATCCCCAAACTACACGTAACGTCATTCAGTTTTATAAGATCAATACCCAAACTACACATAAGGTCATTCAGCGTTACACAGATCAAAGCCCAAACTACACGTAAGGTCATTCAGCATCACACTCATAGCTCCAATTACAGTGGGTACTGGGAGACCTAGCATGCCCCGATCAAGACCCAGTAACCCCATAAAGAGATCAAAATAATGGATTTGGGGGGTACCAACGAATAATGTACTTAATACTAAATGTAAACAGAACACTCTGATCACGCTAAGGGGGGTCATTCACATTCTAATCATGCTGGGGGTAGGGGGGGTATTTCTCTCATCTCTAACACTCTGATCATGCGGACAGAGAGTCAGGGTCCATTTGTAATGGCGGAGGCTAGTCTCCTCCAAGTGAATGTAGCCTACATGAAGACAGCGTGTCAGATCATCACACACACACACACACAGACACAGGGTCACAGGGTGTGACTGAGTTTTATTGTTTAGTATATTAATTAAAAGCACTTCAACATCTTCATCTTCAGCATACAAAATGTCATAAGAGCTGTAGAAAGCCCATTGTTTGTGTGTGTGTATATACATTTGTGTGTGTGCGTGTGTGTTTTGTGTGTGTGTGTGTGTGTGTGTGTGTGTGTGTGTGTGTGTGTGTGTGTGTGTGTGTGTGTGTGTGTGCGTGCGTGTGTGCGCGTGTGTGTGTGTGCGTGTGCGTGTGTGCCTGTGTGTGTGTGTGTGTGTGTGTGTGTGTAGACAGTAACATAAGCCCATTTGGGTGTGTGTGATCCTTCCAGGTGTTCTCCACACCCCACTGCACCTATAGAGTCCGGCACAGAGGAGCAGCTGTCCCCTGGCCAGCTCAGATGTCCATTAACCCCCCTGCCCCCCCCCCCCCCCCAATTCTACCCGCCATTAACCCCCCTGGCCCCCCCCCCCTGCCCCCCAATTCTACCCGCCATTAACCCCCCTGCCCCCCCACCAATTCTACCCGCCATTAACACCCCTGCCCCCCCCAATTCTACCCGCCGTTAACCCCCCTGCCCCCCCCCCCAGTTCTCTCCCCTCCCTACATACATACATACATAAGCTATGAATCCCCCGACCCCCCCTCAGTTCTCTCCTCTCCCTAAATACATACATAAGCTATGAATTCCTCCCCCACCACGTCCACCCCCCCCCCCCCCCCCCCCCCCCCCCCCCAGTTCTCTGTGCTCCCCATATACATAGGCTATGAATCATTGATGAGCGTCATAGGTCTTCATCAGGAAATGGGATAGTGGCTTACATCAGTTAGCCTAAAAACAAACTCATGCTAATTGCTAATGGGTATCACCTGTTTGAATAATACTACTCACTCCGTATTCATTGCTCTGTACAAAGCACCTTTGTGGCTGTCGATGGTTAGATATAGCACGAGGACTTACAACATTAAACAAGACATACATACATATTCCTGAACAGAAAAACAGCTTAACATACTAATATACATATAAGCACAAACTTATGCACACATTTGTTCATACACAGTGTCTTGGAAAAAGTGCAAGACAAAGTGCATAATATACTGATATTGCTAAGAGAAATACTCAGCAGGCTAAGAAGTGTCAGAATTTGTTACAAAATATTTTTTATAAAAAACATTTAAGTGACTGTCTTTCACAAAAACCAAACAGTGAAAATGTCTTAAATCACAAATACTCCCTCTAATTTCAGCATGCTGACAGAAGACACACAGAAGACAAACAAATACACAGAAACACACAGTCCTTCATAGCGGAGTCTTAGTGGACATCGAGTGCCCTCACCACAATACCACACACACACACACGGTTTGGAGTGTGTACCCTCACCACAATACCACACACACATACACGGTTTGGAGTGTGTATCCTCACCCCCACACCACACATACACACACACAGTTTGGAGTGTGTATCCTCACCCCCACTCCACACATACACACACACAGTTTGGAGTGTGTATCCTCACCCCCACACCACACATACACACACACAGTTTGGAGTGTGTATCCTCACCACCACACACCACATACACACACACAGTTTGGAGTGTGTACCCTTTCTCGGTGTCCCCCCGGCGTTCGGAGGGCTCTGGCGGGTCGGTGCTCTCAGACGTAGTCCCTGCGGTCGTAGCCAGGCCCCCCCACGGAGCGCGGGGCGGAGTAGGCCATGCGCGAGGGGTTGTACTTCTTCTCCTGGGGGGGGCAGGAGCAGCAGAGCAGCGACCCCCCCAGCAGCAGCAGCGCGGCGGCGCCCCAGCCAATGTAGATGGAGGCGCCCAGCTCGCGGCGCTGCGCGTCGGTCAGCAGCGGGTTGTAGAAGTCGCGGATGATGGTGTTGGCCGACCAGGACACGGGCACCAGCTGCATCACACCCGACACGATGAACAGCACGCCCGCCGCGATCATCACGCGCGCCTTGGACGCCTCGTCCTCGATGCAGTTGGTGCACTTGGCGCCGCCGATGGCCACCAGCACGGCCAGCACGGTGATCAGCACGGAGATGACGGTCAGGGCGCGCGCCGCCTGCAGGTCCTGCGACAGCGCCAGCATGGAGTCGTACACCTTGCACTGCATCTGCCCCGTGCTCTGCACCACGCAGTTCATCCACAGCCCGTCCCAGATGATCTGCGCCGTCACGATGTTGCTGCCGATGAACGCCGTCACGCGCCACATGGGCAGCGCGCACGCCACGATGGCCAGCAGCCAGCCCATCACACACAGCACGATGCCCAGCAGCTCCAGGCCCGCCGACATGCTGACACACACACGTACACACACACACACACACACACACACTCACACTGACACACCACCAAAGATCAGCCGCTCAGGAGTCACACACACACATACACTCCCTTCCCAAGCTCGTCGGAAGAAAAACACTCCCTTAGTCTGGCCCCCAATGTCTCTCAGAAAAAACACACACACACACACACTCATACACACTCAACAGCCCTTGATCTCTTTCAAGAGAAACACACACACACTCACCAGAAAACTGAAGGTCCTTAAGTGGAAAAAAACACACTTAGATGCTGTAGTGCTCTTCAACAGAAACGCACA
>CM050215.1:20885467-20890467 GCA_027475355.1 Coilia nasus
TGTCACCATGGCAGCTGGCTAATTAGGGTTGAGTTAGGGCTTTTGGGTGCTTATCTGGAGAAAGGTATTGGGTTAGGGTGTTTGTGTGCTACTCTGTATAAAGGTAATGAGTGCTCTCCACGTAGCATAGTCTGCCTGGCCCAGAAGGGGCCCACTAATGGACCGTAATCGATTGCACCAGAGATAGTGTAGAACCTGTTATCAACAGTCTCTGATTGACAAAAGACGTATAGAACTCGTTATCAACCGTCTCAGATTGCGCCATGTGGCCACGCGTAGAGGAATGTGTGGGCCGCCACTCTGCCATGTGGAGTACATCAGTTGCCTCATTGTGGGACTGATCACTGGGAAATCACTCTTATTACTCCAGCCCCATTGGTATTATTATTATTATTATTATTATTATTATTATTAATAATAATAATAATAATAATAATAATCATAATAATCATAATAATCATAATAATAATCATAATAATCATAATTACATATATTATACATGTATTATTGATAACAAAAATAATACATTTTATTTGATAAACAGGGCCTTTCAAAAACCCCAAGGCCACCTTACAGAAAATAAAAATAAAGAAATCAACATTAAAAACAGTAACAAGAGCATTAAAATAGTGAAGCAAGTGAAATGGTTTAGAGCCCATATGCTGATTTAAAAAGGTACGTTTTCAGTCCACTTTTAAACATTTGTGACAAACTTTGTGACACAGTCCAGTGTGCGGATGTATGAGGGAAGGGAATTCCATCCTTTTGGAGCAGCACATGAGAAGGCCCTTGCACCCATTGTGTTGAGCAAGATGTTAGGTTGGACCAGTAATCCTGCATTAGATGACTGCAGTGAACGGGAGGGGGTATAGATCTGTAACAGTAACAGTTGGGGCAAGATAGCGGAGGGCTTTGAGTGCAATTAGTGTTGACGGCCTACTGCTCCTCCCCATGTTTACTGTGGTGTGTGACGGCCTACTGCTCCTCCCCATGTTTACTGTGGTGTGTGACGGCCTACTGCTCCTCCCCATGTTTACTGTGGTGTGTGACGGCCTACTGGTCCTACCCATGTTTACTGTGGTGTGTGACGGCCTACTGGTCCTACCCATGTCCACTGTGGTGTGTGACGGCGTACTGGTCCTCCCTGTGTCCACTGTGGTGTGTGACGGTGTACTGGTCCTCCCTGTGTCCACTGTGGTGTGTGACAGCCTACTGGTCCTACCCATGTTCACTGTGGTGTGTGACGGCGTACTGGTCCTACCCATGTTTACTGTGGTGTGTGACGGCCTACTGGTCCTACCCATGTTTACTGTGGTGTGTGACGGACTACTGGTCCTCCCTGTGTCCACTGTGGTGTGTGACGGCGTACTGGTCCTCCCTGTGTCCACTGTGGTGTGTGACGGCCTACTGGTCCTACCCATGTTCACTGTGGTGTGTGACGGCCTACTGGTCCTCCCCATGTTTACTGTGGTGTGTGACGGCCTACTGGTCCTACCCATGTCCACTGTGGTGTGTGACGGCGTACTGGTCCTCCCTGTGTCCACTGTGGTGTGTGACGGCCTACTGGTCCTACCCATGTTTACTGTGGTGTGTGACGGCGTACTGGTCCTACCCATGTTTACTGTGGTGTGTGACGGCCTACTGGTCCTACCCATGTTTACTGTGGTGTGTGACGGCGTACTGGTCCTACCCATGTTTACTGTGGTGTGTGACGGCGTACTGGTCCTACCTGTGTCCACTGTGGTGTGTGACAGCCTACTGCTCCTCCCCATGTTTACTGTGGTGTGTGACGGCCTACTGGTCCTACCCATGTCCACTGTGGTGTGTGACGGCGTACTGGTCCTACCCATGTTTACTGTGGTGTGTGACGGCGTACTGGTCCTACCCATGTTTACTGTGGTGTGTGACGGCCTACTGGTCCTACCTGTGTCCACTGTGGTGTGTGACGGCCTACTGGTCCTACCCATGTTTACTGTGGTGTGTGACGGCCTACTGGTCCTACCCATGTTTACTGTGGTGTGTGACGGCGTACTGGTCCTACCCATGTTTACTGTGGTGTGTGACGGTGTACTGGTCCTCCCTGTGTCCACTGTGGTGTGTGACGGCGTACTGGTCCTACCCATGTTTACTGTGGTGTGTGATGGTGTACTGGTCCTACCCATGTTTACTGTGGTGTGTGACGGCCTACTGGTCCTACCCATGTTTACTGTGGTGTGTGACGGCCTACTGGTCCTCCCTGTGTCCACTGTGGTGTGTGACGGTGTACTGGTCCTTCCCATGTTTACTGTGGTGTGTGTATTACTATAAATACTGTAGCAGAGGGAGTTCACTCTATTGTATTACTATAAATACTGTAGCACAGGGAGCTCAGCTGTACTGTATTACTATAAATACTGTAGCAGAGGGAGCTCAGCTCTACTGTATTACTATAAACACTGTAGCAGAGGGAGCTCAGCTCCAGCTGGCTGTGTTGCTGATGTGAGGAGGAGGAGCTGAGCTCCGGAGGGCTCTGGCCCAGTTTAAACTCTGCTCATAATACAGGCAACATCTTCAGCCTGTGCTTTGTTTGTCTTTGCAGTCTTTGCCATCAGGGTTAGACGTACTAGGCTCTATGAAGGAATCTAACATGGCCTCCCTTCAGTAGTTATGGTGTTGATGGTTTTATTCCCTGAGAGCTATCTGTCAGGGCAGGATCCTTGGGAGGGTCCTTGGCAGGGTCCTTGGGAGGGTCCTTGGCAGGGTCCTTGGGAGGGTCCTTGGGAGGGTCCTTGGGAGGGTCCTGGGTAGGGCTCTGGGTAGGGTGTGTTTCTTATTCTCCTGCCCTACAGTGGATGGATGATGACATGACCTATGACCTGATCAAGCAAAATTACATGGACTTGGAAACCATGAGGGAGCTTACTGTGAGTTATGACCTCATCAAGCTTAATTACATGGACGTGAAAATGATGAGGGAGCTTTCTGTGAAAAACAAGACAAGCCATGACTTTTGCCTCCCTGGTTAATGAAAAACAATTACTAAATGGCAGTGTTGTCTAATCTAATGTAATCTAATCTAATGTAAATAACACCCTATGAAATTACTCAAAGGCCTGTCCATGTCATCTTATCTGAGGGATTGTTCCTGCCCTCGAATTTCGGTCAAACAAGGAGTTCCACAAGAGTGAACTATTCAGGAACAAATCATGTAATGATTAATGACCTGGTCACAAATTCCTATCTTCGACAAGCTCTGCTTATCAAAGCAAAGACAACATATAGAGACGTGTTGAACTGACGACTGGGTTTATTTCTGTACAAATTCATTTGCTTGGGCCAGTAGTACAGTGTGCAGTTTTATAAAACATGTAAAGACTGTACAATAATCAGCACCGCCGTGCTGCATACACACACATCAAAAAGGTCATACTTCACACAGTGCACTAAAAACAGGGTAATGGCATTTCACCAGGAATAAAAATCATAGCAAACACAACAATAAATATCTGCAACAGAATCAACTCCAAAAACGGTTTGAAAGGGTATGGCTTGTCGGTACAAAAACAAACAAAACTAAGTAAGAGCAGAAAGTTCGTTTCGGCAATGATTGACATGAGTCTATTTGGCAAGCAAATATTTACACGATTCTTCAGAGAATACAGGCTCTCTCTCTCTTTGTCTCTCTTTCCTCGAGGAACTGGAACACACCTAAAACGCCGTCATGGCCTTTCTTTTAGCTCCTGCTTTTCATGGCTCTCCATAGCAACCCACTCCTCAATTCAAAAGGCCTTGACAGTCATTCTTTTCTGTATCCTTCCCCCATCTCCTCTTCCTCTCTCTCTCTCTCTTTTCTCTCTTGTTTTGCCCATGCTTCTCCACCTACTTTCTCTCTCTCTCTCTCTCTCTCTCTCTCTCTCTCTCTCTTTCTCTCTGTGGGTCAGGGTCCCGGTCAGACGTAGTCCCTGCGCTCATGTGTGCTGGTCACGAGTGACCTGGAGGGCGCGAGCGACCTGGGGGGCACGTACATCATGCGGCTGGGCGGCAGGTACTTCTTGTCGGTGGGGTCGGTGGAGGGTGGGCAGGAGCAGCAGAGGATGGCGCCCCCCACGAGCAGCATGGCGGCGGCCGCCCAGCCCAGGTAGAGCGCGGCGCCGATCTCGCGCTTCTGCTGCTCGTACACCAGCGGGTTGTAGAAGTCGGCGATGATGCTGTGGGCCGTCCAGGACACGGGCACGAGCTGCGCCATGGCGGCGCACAGGAACGCCACGCCCGCCCCGATCATCACGCGCGCCTTCGCCGCCTCGTCCTCGATGCAGTTGGTGCACTTGGCGCCCACGATGGACACCAGCACACCCAGCACGCCCAGCACGATGGCCACCACGCACAGGGCGCGCGCCGCCTGCAGGTCCTGCGGCAGCGCCAGCATGGAGTCGTACATCTTGCACTGCATCTGCCCCGTGCTCTGCACCACGCAGCTCATCCAGATGCCCTCCCACATCGTCTGCGCCGTCACGATGTTCACGCCGATGAAGGCCGTCACGCGCCACATGGGCAGCGCGCACGCCACGATGGCCAGCAGCCAGCCCAGGCAGGCCAGTGACACCCCCAGCACCTCTAGACCGAACGCAGCCATGATGCCGTCACAGGGATCCTGCGTGTGTGTGCGTGTGTGCGTGTGGGTGTGTGTGTGTGTGTGTGTCCGCAATTCCACTGGAAAAAGTCTCTCTCGCAGTCTGTGTTTCTCCCTTCTTCTCGTTCGTCCTCTTGCTCTCACTTTCTTTCTCTTCCTCCGTCTGATAACTGTCCTCTCTGTCGTCGTCAGCTCTCTCTCTCTCTCTCTCTCTCTCTCCCACACGTTCTCCACTCACCAGGTCACGCAAGAGAGGTTTCTGGAGACGTCAGACACGGGGAAAGCTGCACAGGTCACGCAAGAGAAGCTTCTGGAGACCTCAGACACGGGGAAAGCTGCACAGGTCATGTGCTCTGTGTTTTATAGTCCCAGCGGGAGGGGTGTGTGGGGG
>CM050215.1:20902967-20912967 GCA_027475355.1 Coilia nasus
AGATAGCAGCAGGCCGGCAGCAAACGAAGCCTCAGGACGGCAGACAAAGCAGCTCGCCGGCTGTCTCAGGACTGTGGAGATAGCAGCTAGCCAGTCTGTGTGTGTGTGAGGACTGCAGAGAAAGCAGCTCACCGGTGTGTGTGTGAGGGGCTCCTGTCCCTCTGTGAGTGTGTGACGGGCTCTTGTCTGTGTGTGTGTGTGTGTGTGTATGTGTTAGTGTCAGTGTGTGGCCCTCAGTAGAGGAAGGCCCAGCCCTCAGGATTAAGCGAGGGGATTGGATCTCTCTATTGCTGGCTCACGGTGCAGTGGCTGCCTTTTCTATAAGGCCAACAGGGAGGGAGGGAGGAAGAGAGGGAGGGAGGGATGAGGGAGGGAGGGATGGAGGGACAGAGAGGGGGAGAGAGGAATGGACAAAGAGAGGGAAGGGAGGGATGAGGCCGTGGGTAAGGTGTGCAGGAATGAAAGTAAAGAGAGAAGAGAGAGAGAGAGAAAGAGAGAGAAACAGAGAGAGAGAGAAACAGAGAGAAACAGAGAGAGAGAGAAATGGAGAGAGACACACACAAAGAGAGAGACACCGAGAGAGAGAGAAGAAAGACGAAAGAGAAGAAAGAGGAGAAAGAGAGAAGAAGAAAAAATGAATCTTACTAAATAAAACAGGAGGTGAAGGGGAAGCATTTGGGGGTCATCTGATAAGAGGACTGAGACCTGGACATAGGACAGGTTTGTCATTGTGAAGCCATGACAACCAACCCCATGTCACACCTGTCACTATGGCAACTAACGACCCATCTAACTTTGGCCAGATCCTGTCCCGTCCACACACAAATGTGCCTTTGTCTATGTTTACCATGATTGATTGATTGTGTCTGACCATCATCTATGTTTAACATGATTGATTGATTGTGTCTGACCATCATCTATGTTTAACATGATTGATTGATTGTGTCTGACCATCATCTCTGAATTTGAATTAATTGATTGAACTCTTCTGTGTAAGCTCCCCTTTACAAGGCCCCTGTGCTGTTTGTGTGTGTGTCTGTGTGTCTGTGTCTGTGTGTGTGTGTGTGTGTGTGTGTGAGAGAGAGAGAGAGAGAGAGAGAGAAAGAGAGAGAAATAGAAAGAGCTTGTGTGCATGCATGCATATGGTGAAAGAGGACTCCCTCTTCATCTCTCCTTACTAACCTTGAAATAAAATGCACTGAGTCACCCTCTCAATCTCCATAGCCCCCCCCCCCCCCCCCCCCATCCTCATTCCAGCACAGGGACAATCGCTGTCATTGTTGGGCCCGAACTCAGAAAGGTACGTCTCTTAGGCTGAGTTTGTAGTGTGTGTGTGTGTGTGTGTGTGTGTATGTGTGTGTGCGTGTGTGTGTGTGTGTGTGTGTGTGGGTGTGTGTGTGTGTGTGTGTGTGTGTGATGGAGCCCAGGGAGGTGCACCCACTGCACAAGTGTGTGAATCAACATTCGCACAAATTACGTGAATAAGCCAGTGCTCGTTGTTTCATACACAATACACACTGCCAACACACACAATACACACTGCCAACACACACACAATACACACAATACTCACAATACTCACTACCAGCACACACAACACACACAATACACACTGCCAACACACACAACACACACTACCAATACACACAATACACACTGCCAACACACACAACACACACTACCAATACACACAATACACAATGCCAACACACACAGTATACACAACACACACAGCACACACTGCCAATACACATAGCACACACTACCAATACACACAATACACACTACCAACACACACACAATACACACTACCAATACACACCATACACACTACCAACACACACAGTACACACTGCCAACACATACAATACACACTGCCAACACACACAATACACACTGCCAACACACACAATACACACTGCCAACACACACAATACACACTACCAAGACACACAGTACACACTGCCAACACACACAATACACACAATACACACAGCACACACTGCCAATACACATAGCACACACTACCAATACTCACAATACACACTGCCAACACACACAATACTCACAATACACACTGCCAACACACACAATACTCACAAGACACACTGCCAACATACACCATACACACTACCAACACACACAATACACAATACCAATACACACCATACACAATACCAATACACACCATACACACTGCCAACACACACTGATAAAGGTCATCTGGCCTAAATGTTCATGTGCTGATTAGGTCATCAGGAAGCTGCTCAGTCCAGGTTGCATGGCCATATATAAACTCATCACCTGTGACAGGGAAGTAATTAACGTCTTTTATTTACCCAATACTTATTTTACTTTTATCTTTTGAAATATTTACACTTGTTTTATCTTTTATGCTTTTACATATTGCTCTTTGCTTTTATTAAATATGTTTTTATTTACCTTATGCTCATTTTACACTTATTTTATGTTTTATGCTTTTACATATTGCTCTTTGCTTTTATTTTTTGTTAAGGACATTGAACTGCCTTCGTGTATGAAATGCGTTACACAAATAAGCCTGCCTTGCCTAATCTTCCAGCCTGAAGTGGGGCTCCTTGTCTGCTATTCTGCCTGATTCCTTTCTGTTAATGGCCACTACTCTGACAAATCAGCACCTATGCCTATGCCTAACGCTCCTGTCAGGTGACCCACAGCACCTATACCTATGCCTAACGCTACTGTCAGGTGATCCACATTTCATATCACTGTTCACATACAATGCACACCGATGAATGCACATCACATGTGCAGACTGAAGACATTGTATTTACCAGAAACAGCCAGTCTAGTCATTGAAATGGTGAGTCATGGCAAACACACACACACACACACACACCACTCCCTGTGGACAGCACTGTGCAGAAAGGGGGAACACTGAAACAGCACTGTGGACAAACACAGATACTCAAATTCACAGAAGCACTTCCTTTTTCCTGGAAATACCTGGAACACATACCTTTGACACCCCAGGCCACACCCCTAGAATAAACAAACACACACACCGACATACACACACACACACATACACACACACACACGCACACACACGCACACACACACACACACACACACATGCACACACACGCACATACACACACACCCACACTACATACACACACACCCACACTACATACACACACACACACACACGCACATACACACACACACACCCACACACACTGTTTACTCTTATTACTGCCTCTGCTGTGTGAACCATCTCTCTCCAGCCCGCATGAAAACATTTGTGCGCACACACATTTTCCTACAACTTCCGATAAAATTGGTGTGCAGTGTGGTTCCTCCTCCAACTCCTCGTCCACCTCCTACTCATCCTTCTCCTCCACCACCTCCTCCTCCTCTTCCTCCACCACCTCCTCCTCCTCTTCCTCCACCACCTCCTCCTCCTATACCTCCTCCTCCACCACCTCCTCCTCTACCACCTCCTCTACCTCCTCCTCCACCTCCTCCTCCTCTACCACCTCCTCCACCTCCTCCTCTACCACCATCTCCTCTACCTCCTCCTCTACCTCCTCCTCCTCCTCCACCATCTCCTCTACCTCCTCCTCCACCTCCTCCTCCTCTACCTCCTCCTCCACCACCTCCTCCTCTACCACCTCCTCCTCCTCCTCCTCCACCATCTCCTCTACCTCCTCCTCCACCTCCTCCTCCTCTACCTCCTCCTCCTCCACCTCCTCCTCTACCACCTCCTCTACCTCCTCCTCTACCACCTCCTCTACCTCCTCCTCCACCACCTCTTCCTCTACCTCCTCCTCCACCTCCTCCTCCTGTACCTCCTCCTCCACCACCTCCTCCTCTACCACCTCCTCCACCTCCTCCTCTACCACCTCCTCTACCTCCTCCTCTACCACCTCCTCTACCTCCTCCTCCACCACCTCCTCCTCTACCTCCTCCTCCACCTCCTCCTCTACCACTTCCTCTACCTCCTCCTCTACCTCCTCCTCCACCTCCTCCTCTACCACCTCCTCCACCTCCCCCTCTTCCTCCACCACATCCTCCTCCTCTACTCTACCTCCTCGTCCACCTCCTGCTCATCCTTCTCCTCCAGCTCCTTGTCCTCAGTGTGGGTGGAACACTAACCTCAGGACGATAAGTAGCAGCTAAGGAGCGATATGGCCCAGCAAAGTCTGGCCTTAGGTGATTCTGATGACTGTGTTTCACTGGAGGTGTGCGGTTGTGAGTGAAGGTGTTTCACCAGAGGTGTGCGGTTGTGAGTGAAGGTGTTTCACCAGAGGTGTGTGGCTGTGAGAAACGTTTGTGTTCATTCCTGAAGTGGACTGCAGATGAGCAGGTGGCTTCAGTGACCCTAATGTGATAAAAGTCATTATTATTACCACAACTACAACCCTCACCACTTCAATTAATATATTTTGTGTTTTAACAAAACCAGAATTTAAGACAACACCAGTAATTCAACAAAAAACATGCTGTAGCAGTGTCATACGTCATTACAAAACAAAATCTGATTCTGATGTGCCAAAAGTTCATACACATTGTGCATCCAGAACTTTAGAGAACATCCAACCCCCACAGGCTGGACATCCAACCCAAAAAGGCTGCACTTTAGCGGTGTATTACAGTAAGCTGATATCTGGTACCAAGCTTCTCCAGGTTCGGCCAGATTCTCTGGCAATCATCACATTTGAAACGCAAGCCCAGGGGAGGTGAAGCCATGAACCATGTGAGCATTTTTTACTTCCTTTTGTCCGATCCATTGCTGGAGGGAGGTGTCCTCCCTTCATGATCCAGATCAACACAAGCAAGAACAGGGAGGTACTGTTTGTGCAACGCAGCCCTAACCGTTAACAGAAACCATGCTGCAGCAATGCCATAAATCATTACAAAACAAGAAATCTGATTCTGATGTGCCAAAAGTTTAGTCACCGGAGATGGAAGCCATAACAGCACTAACCTAGGCTTATTCTCTCATTCAGTCAGTGTACGCAATGTCTTATAAATAGCCGCTAGTGGTAGGGACGTTAGCTAATTTCACCTGCATTTCCGATGCAAACTAACTTGGCTATCGCACACAAGGAAAAATGATTTTATTGTTGTATTACTATTTCGTCAGATTTAGCCACTAGCTTAAGTGAGTTGCTTCAGTCTGCTCATTATATAGTCCAGGAGTCCTGAAGGCAGCTCAGCTCACCGCAGGCTCTGCTACATGTTCCTGTTTCCTGAGTGCCACCACCACGCCATCGCCACCACCACACACGTCTGGAATTGTGCCACATTTGGCAGCGTTTGCTTGAATAGCAAGTTTGTTTTCCTTGCCTCAGTGTCAATTGGGCCACTGATCTACTGGTTCTATGAGCCGGTCAGACCAATATATATATATATATATATATATATATATATATATATATATATATATATATATATATGTTTATATATTTATATTTTATTATATTTATTATATTTTAGAATATATTTATATTTAAAAAACTTCGGGACTCTTGGCCCAAATAGCACGTCAGCCCATCAGAAAAATGCCCTGTATGGCAGATGGCCAATCTGTCAAACACACACATACACACACACACGCACACACACACACACACACACCTATACACACACACATACACACACATACACACACACACACACACACACCTATACACACACGCATACACACACATACACACACACACACAAACACATACACATACACACACACACACACACACACACACACACACACACACACACACACACACACACACACACTGGTTTGGAGTTCAACACAGATAATAATAATAATAGTAATTTGTCTCTAGCTACATGACCAGCAGTCTACAGTACCTTTCAGCATTCCTTGTAAAAGTCCTTGTCACTGTGACAACAGCAACACCACACCCTACCCTGGGATCTAAGTCCATCAAATAAAACACAACAACCTACCCTTAGATTTAAAGCAACACTATTTTTTTCAACCTTAAAATAATGTTTCCAAAATCGTGTCAGTGGTTCATTAACATGTAACAGGGTGAAAGGCACTTCTGAATTTGTAAAACTATAACATCATGTGTTTTATTATTATATTTCTTGTTTGTTGACCCATTAAAATTGTGTCCTTGTTCTTTCGTTTTCATTCAGGTCCTCATAAAGACATTAAATGTGAATGTGTGTAAAGTTTATGGGGACTAATTTTCTCTGCCTTATGCTGGTGGCCTGTCATGTGTGCCTCATATTTCCCTACATCCTCTTTATTGGGCAATGGAGCCGGACCACGACGTCATGATGTGTTTGGCAGTGCTAAGTGTTCAGGTCAAACTGCTCTGTGGCACTTCTGACTGCTAGAGGGAGCCACTACATCAGAGATGAACAGCGAGTATTGGGGACCGGTTTCACTGATGCACAGGTTAGCACAGTGGAGGGAGTCACTACGTCAGAGATGACAGCGAGTCCGGAGGACCGGTTTCACTGACGCACCGGCAAGCGCACTGCACTGGAGATGAGAGACAGCAAGTCTACTCCAAACAGGCAGTCTGCCCACAGCCTCAGAAAACACCAAGAAGACTGATTCAGTGATGTCTAAAGTCCAATTCATGACAAATCTTTGGTGTGGAGCCCACTTAAAAAGACTGATTCAGAGATATGTAAGACAAGTGATTCAGTGATGTACAAGACTCATTCAGTGATATCTAAGAAGACTGATTCAGTGATGTACAAGACTCATTCAGTGATATCTAAGAAGACTGATTCAGTGATGTCTTAGGAGACTGATTCAGTGTTGATGATTGTGTGCAGTTCTTCAGTTTACAGGAAGTTTCAGGCAAATCCTGACTGGGGTTTGCCAGATCTCCTCGTGCTTTATCAGTCAGTCAGTTATCAGCACCTCTATCACTACGGGCACATGGTAGGATCGGATTGGATTGGTATTGGATTGGGTGTTGCTACCCAACGGGTGGTCTGTCCCAAATACCTGTGCACATGAGAGTTCGCGTAAGCGGATAATGGTCAGAGATCTGACCTTTCCGCTACGCTAGATGGCGCTGTGTTCCTTTCAACAAGTGGTGTTAGAACTACTTCAGGTTGACGGCTGCTAAAAAGAAAATAAACAAACTATCTGGCGGCATACAAAACAAAGATAGCGCTCGAGGAGGTTGACAGAGCAGCATTTGCATGCATGTTGTGCATTCTCCTTTGTTTGGAAGTCCGTATGAAAGAACAAACAGCGTTTTTCCTTCCTTTCCTTTTCCTTCCTTCGACATGAACTGTGCCGTCGGCGTTTGATATTACTAGCAATTGAGGACAACGAGACTTGTTGAGAGCAGGCGCTAGAAAGCCTCGACGTTCAGTATAGATGAAAATCAGGGACAGAAGCTTCTGGGATCGAGTGGTCTTACATGTGCAGTACGCGAATCCAAATCAATACCGTGCACAAGGCGGCACCAAGCGGATTGTAACCGGCTCAAGCCAGGGGTTGCAATTGGATTCGCGAAACCAATCCCTATACGATCTTTAGCCTGGGCACATGAAGTCGATAAGATCCCAAACCATTTCCAATCGGATTCAACTCCTCCATGTGCACGCAGTGTATGTTTGTATCAAGGATTTGAATGGAGTTAAATTCATTATATACACTCTCTTTCACTCTCTCTCTCACACACACACACAGATACACACACACACACACACACACACACACACACACAAACAGATACACACGCACACACACAGATACACACACACACACACACACACAGACACACACACACACACACACACACAGTAGTATTTGTCATGGATACCCTGTGGCCTCCTCCCTTCATGATCCAAATCAACACAAGCAAGAACAGGGAGGTACTGTTTGTGCAACGCAGCCCTAACCGTCAACTCTCTCTCTCTCTCTCTCTCTCTTCTTCTCCCTCTCTCTCTCTCTTTCCGTTATCATTGCTCCCTCTGTTTTTTTCGGTCTGGTGAACACTTTCAAAGAAGGCTTCATCAAATTCAGAGAATCACTCCAATTGCTTAAATCTTGACAGTGGTATGTCATTGGATGGGCATGGCTTCGTGAGGTGGGACTTTAGTCTTGAAACTGGCAGGTGATTGGCTTGGCAAGGGCCAGTGGGGTGGGACTTTAGTCTTGAAACTGTCGGGTGATTGACTAGGCATGGACTGGTGAGGTGGGACTTTAGTCTTGAAACTGTCAGGTGATTGGCTCATTGTGGGTTGGCAGGTGAGCAGGGGCACAGCAGGTGTGCAGTGGCACTGATGGCCAGCAGGTGCCCAGGTGAGCAGGTGCCCAGGTAAACAGGTGCCCAGCGTGGAAGACCCTCATTCTGTCACGGTGCTGGAGAACACAGCAGAACAAGTGCTGGAGGGTCAGGGGGGCACAGGTGAACAGGTGCACTTCAGGTGTATGTGTGTGTGTGTGTGTGTGTGTGTGTGTGTGTGTGTGTGTGTGTGTGTATATATGTGTGTATGTGTGTGTGTGTGTGTCAGGGGCGGAGCTAGGGGGTGGCTTTTGGGGCTGAAGCCCTGAATCTCATGTCAAAAGCCCCGAATCTTTTTAAGCTTTAAAAAATCATGACAACCCTGAGAAAATGCTCCCTGTAAATTACATTAAAACTGATTAATGGGCAAATAGCCTACAACAAAACCCACATTTCCCTCATTCTTAAAACTAAATGATGTTATTCTAACGTGACCCAACTAGAAAAATAGAATCCCACTAAAACAAGAGCGTGCATGTGTTCTAATTCTAAACATTAACGTCTCCTTTGTACAGTCTACGCTTGTCTGTCAGAACTCCTCTGTCTTCCTTCAACCATGGACATAGGAAATTTCTTTAAAAAAACTACTGGTACCTTGTCATCAGCAGCAGCCAGTAAGTTGTCACACATTTCAGGTCAGTGATTAAAACGTTATTTTGGGTTAGCACGGCAGTCTTGACGTTTGGTAGGCTACTAGCCACAGCTTGGCTGTTTTCATCGGCTAGCTAGGTTAGGCTGCTATAATAAATCTAGCCTGGTAAACCAGCTCCTTGTACTTCTTTTTATTTTGTACAGAATTCTGAAATGAAGTACGGGGGAAAAGTTAACGAGTTAATGAAATTGGGACGTGAAGAATAACTTTAAAGGTGTTGCATTAACTAGTAATTTTCTCCATTCCTGAGCTTTGATTGCCATCTAGTGGAAAGTATATGCAACAGCATACTTAGCTACAACATCATGGGCCTGATGTTCACTAAGCACAGTGAGGATATTTTAATGTCACATGCATAGGTCTACAGTGACAGAGTGTAGAAAATGCAGTGAAATTGTGTCTGTCAGTCTATTTATACCACTTCTAACATACAAAAAAAGCAATCCATCTCTGCAGTCCCAGTTTGAATCTACTGAAAGTTAGTATAACATGAGTCTCAATTTTGCTATTGTTTACATAAGAATCTCTAGAAGTCAGCAATGAAGTGGTTATTGTTTCTTTCCATATTGTCTTGTGCAGGCCATGCAACTGAGAATATAGGCTATGAATTAGAAGGGATTTAGGATTTGACATGTCTAACAGATCCCTCTAAAATGGACTAGAATGCAGGAAATTGCATCTAAGAAATCCAAAATTTTCTGGGGGAGGACCCCCCCTCCCCCCGGGCTAAGCCCCGGATGTTCACAACCTCTGGCTCCGCCTCTGGTGTGTGTATGTGTGTATGTGTGTGTGTGTGTGTGTGTGTGTGTGTTTCTGAGTGTGTTTGTGTGTGTGTGTGTGTGTGTGTGTGTGTGTGTGTGTGTGTGTGTGTGTGTGTGTGTGTGTGTGTGTGTGTGTGTGTGTGAATTGTGCAATGCTGCAGGGCATGGCATACATGATCAGACATGTGGCAGAGGCGGATCCCCAGATGCACCTGTGTGAGTGTGTGTGTGTTTGTTTGGGTGTGTGTGTGTGAGAGAGCATGTGTGTGTGTTTGTTTGGTTTTGTGTGTGTGTATGTGTGTCTGTGT
>CM050215.1:20915467-20937967 GCA_027475355.1 Coilia nasus
CCTCACAACACACACAGGGGTGCACACAATGTCTAATGCTCCTTACAGATCACTTTAAACTCAGGGGTACAATGTCTAATGTTTCTCAAACACTTATATGAAACTCAGGACGTACAATGTCTAATGTTTCTCAAATACGTACAGTATACGAAACTCAGGTGTACAGTGTCTAACATTTCTCAAAGACTTATATGAAACTCAGGTGTACAATGTTTGACGTTTCTCAAAGACTTATATGAAACTGAGGCATACACAATGTCTAACATTCCTCACAGACCTCTATGAAACCACTATGACCTCAGGTATGTGTAGGTGTGTAGGGTGTGTGTGTTTGTGTGTGTGTGTGTGTGTGTGTGTGTGTGCACTTCAGGTATGTGTAGGTGTAGGGTGTGTGTGTGTGTGTTTGCGTGTGTGTGCACCTCAGACACAGAACCGCTAACACACCTTAGCGTTATGCAACTCTCTCACACAGGTAGCTATTACTGTCATCAACCGTCACCAAGCACTTAAGTATAGGTATGCGCTGCTGTCACTTACCGCCACCCAACATTCAGCTACACACAGGTGACACAGTCGTTTACAGTTACATTAACGGTTTTGACATTTTTTTAAAGCCACCTTTTCTTATTGTCCTCCATCAAGATTTTGACTCGCGTGTAAATGACCAAATAGCACCCGTCAATTCTGTTGCCATTACCTTACAAGTACAAGAAAGAGGAGTTTCCTAATGAAATAATGTCAAACTGATCATTCTTTTTGGATTATAAAAACGTATCGTGTGTATTTCAACCTGACAAACTCCAAGTTGTGCAGTCTGATTATAAGTACATATGTAGAGAGCAAGACGAAACAAAAGCAAAAACATAAAGAAGGCAAAACGGAACTGACAACACACTGATACTTCACGGAAAATGACTTCATCTCCCATCCCAGGAGATTATGGGTAGCGGCTGCTGACACGCGTAGAATGTATGAGTCACCGGTTTCCAGCTGGAGGACAAGAGGAGGGCTACAGTCATAGTATCAATGCAGTCAGGATCAGCTTCATAGTATCCATGCAGTCAGGATCAGCTTCATAGTATCAATGCAGTCAGGATCAGCCCCATAGCCTCAATGCCATCAGGATCAGCTTCATATCACAGGATAGGAAGGGGTGCTACAGTCATAGTATCAATGCAATCAGGATCAGCTTCATAGTATCAACGCAGTCAGGATCAGCTTCATAGGACAGGATAGGGAGGGGTGCTACTATCATCGTCTCCATACAGTCAGGATCAGCTTCATAGCATCAACGCAGTCAGGATCAGCTTCAGAGCACAGGATAGGGAGGGTTGTAGAACACACACAAATAGTTGACAAAACATCCACACTATCACAATTCAGCACTATGACAAGACTGTAAAAGTATAAGTGTGTGTTGTGATTTGATTGTACCTCCATTTATCTTGTTTTGCTATTTTTCTATATGTTAGTTTTGTTTATTATTTGTTTTTATACTGTTGTACGCAGCTTTGGAGAACAGCTTCTGTGAAATGTTCTAACTGCACCTGTAACTGTATTATTTGTTATTTATTATTTCATATTTGCTATGCCCTTGTATATATTTCATTCCTTTCCTGTTGTTTTTACAATGCCTCTTCACCTGACATTAGCACCTTGCACCATAGTGGCTTTGTTTTCTAATGTCATTGCACAGGCAGCTGTTTAATGACGATAAAGGTCTGACATCCTGAATCTTGAAGCTGTAACTGTAAGACTGCTTCAACCCAGTTCAGGCCGGCTGTCATTATGGACAAAACACACCTACTGATGAGACTCTCTGTTCTGGCGAAGTTAGCATGCTGCAGGGACAGCCAACACTAACACATCTACTGTAACACTTTTTTCTTCACACACACACACACACACACACACCCTGACAAACAACGCTTGGTCAAACAACCCTCCAGTGCCTCCTTAGGAATTTCACTGCCTGAAAAGCATATGTATGTCTACCAGGATAGAAAGTGCGTGTGTGTGCATGTGCGTGTATGTGTGTGTGTATGTGTGTGTTTATATGTGTGTGTGTGTGTGTGTGTGTATGTCTATGTGTGTATGTGTGTGTGTGTGTGTGTGTGTGTGTGTGTGTGTGTGTGTGTGTGTGTGTGTGTGTGTGTGTGTGTGTGTGTGTGTGTGTGTGTGAATGGTGTTAATGAGTAATGTACCACAGGGCCATCTTATCTCTCACATATTCAGCATATCACCACTGGAGATTAACAACAACAGTTCAATGTAAACAGCAAACAAACACACGGGAGAAATAAACACCCTGTTGTGTGTGAGGTAAACACAGGTCATGTGTTTCAGGTGAGTGAGTGCTGTAATTACTGACTGAGTCATGGTGGCCATCTTAAAATGGCAAAGATTGCCATAACACAGCATCACAACACTGAAACCCTGACACACACACACCTATAGTGACACACACACACACACACACACATGATGGCAAAAATTGCTATCACAACACTGAAACCCTGACCTCGCCCTATCTCCATGACCCTGGGGCGTGTACAGACACACACACACACACAAACAAAAACACACACACACACACACACAAACACACACACACACACATACACACACACACACACATAGTGACACACACAGACACAGACACACGCACACACACACATATAGTGACACACACAGACACACAGACACACAAACACACGCACGCACACACACACACACACACACATAGTGACACACACACACACACAAATACACAGACACACACAATTTTCTCTCCCACAGTCTTTCCTTCCCTCCCTCTGTGCATATGTGTGTGTGTGTGTGTGTGTGTGCATGTGTGTGTGTGTGTGTGTTTAAGGGGCTGGGAATCACTCATCCATGAGTTTCACTAATAGTTAATCCAGGCCCTCTCAGGGTCACAGGAAAGAGCCCTGAGGGTTTAAACACACGGAGGTAAATAATTGGACACTTTCGAGGGGTCGTGACCCCCCACACGGAGGTAAATAATTGGACCCTTTCGCTGGTTTCCAGCGGGGGAAGGTAAACCTCAGACATCCGTAGCACACACAGCTACCAAATGCAGCTTCACTGGAACACCTCTCGTCACAGAGAAAACACAACACGGACTCTGCTACATTACTCAATGCACTCTTTGACTCCCACCATGTGTGCAATTACACTTCACTTGTATTTCCCATATGGTCAGTACACAGATTTACTAGTGTAGTATGTGCTATCTGCTACACTTGAAAGTAAAATTTATGTCAGTAAATTGTATACAAGAAACCTAGTAAATGTGTGTGATGTAAAACTTCCCTAATTTGTGTCATTCATATGAACCATATACGTACTTTTATTGAATGAGAAATACATGAAAGTGGGTGAAATATATTACTAGATCATAGGCTGTGAAGAAGTGTGCCTAGTCTATTTCCTTTTCATATGGGTAATACTATTACTATTACTGTGCATTACAATAAATAACACACAGCTATTTTCATCACAATTCATGTTGTTGTTGCTTCCACCAATAATAATGCTACTTCTACCTTTACTATTCATATGACATCGATGCCTCATCCCGTAGCACTGCCAGGCCATCACCATCATCAACATGACATTGTCATTGTCATCATTAACACTTTCCCCTTTATTTCCTCATTATAATAACCTACGTGAGCTTTGGAATTCAAATGAGGGTTGCTGAGAGACTCATTGGAGTTCTGTGGAATTAGAATGGTTGCTAGGAGACTCATTGGAGTTCTGTGGTATTAGAATGCAGGTTGCTAACTCACTGGAATTCTATCTGATTAGGACAAAGGTTGCTAGGAGACTCACTGGAGTTCTGTGAGATTAGAATAAGGCTTGCTAATTCACTGGAGTTCTGTGAGATTAGAATAAGGCTTGCTAGGAGAGTCACTGGAGTTCTGTGAGATTAGAATGCAGGTTGCTAGGAGACTCACTGGAATTCTGTGGGATTAGAATAAGGGTTGCTAGTAGACTCACTGGAGTTCTGTGAGATTAGAATAAGGTTTGCTAATTCACTGGAGTTCTGTGAGATTAGAATAAGGCTTGCCAGGAGAGTCACTGGAGTTCTGTGAGATTAGAATGTGGGTTGCTAGGAGACTCACTGGAGTTCTGTGGGATTAGAATAAGGGTTGCTAATTCACTGGAGTTCTGTGGAGTTTTGTGTGGGAAATGGGAGTGCTTTTCTAGAATGTCAGTTTGTGCCCTGGGCGAGGGCTTAGCCAATGTGTAGAGTATAGGAAACAGAACTCCACCCTTTTTTCACAGCTAAATGTCAGAGTGACACTCCGCCGCTGATCCCCCTTACCAAAGTCCAAAACTTTACTAAGCTAACAAGGGCCCTCTTCTTTCCCTATATCCTCTCTGTGTTTTATCAACCATTGCAACATTTATGCTGAGAAAACATCCCTCCTTCAGGAAGCCCTTTGTTTCTTGTGGTGTGTCATACAGTGCCCACCTGCACCTGCAGGCCTGTATGAGGGCAAGGTGTGTGTGGAGTGAAACTATACATTTTGGGTTAAATATTTGTCTGCAGCTGGAGTCAGGCATGGGGCACAGGGCGATAGGAGTGCAGACTAGTGTTTGCTGTGAGCTCTTATCTTCCCAACCGCTGTCTACTGCAAGTACAGTCATGTCCAAGAGCACACAGAACCCGTTTTTCCACCTTAAAAAGCCACTTTTAATGCTGCGCAACTCAAACACTCCAAGGGACAGACCTAATCCCACAGCAGCTACCTCTAAGCACAAAGGCAGCTACATTTAAACACAAAGGCAGATACATTTAAACACAAACCAGCTACATTTAAGCACACAGGCAGCTACATTTAAACACACAGGTAGGTACATTTAAATACAAACCAGCTACATTTAAACACAAACCAGCTACATTTAAACACACAGGCAGCTTTTAAACACAAACCAACTACATTTAAGCACACAGGCAGCTACATTTAAACACAAACCAGCTACATTTAAGCACACAGGCAGCTACATTTAAACACAAACCAGCTACATTTAAGCACACAGGCAGCTACATTTAAACACAAACCAGCTACATTTAAACACAAACCAGCTACATTTAAACACAAACCAGCTACATTTAAGCACACAGGCAGCTACATTTACAGTTTTTCTCAGTTGCTTAAACACATTTTCTGAAAACATGCCTCATACTCTCAGAACTCTACACACAAGTCAAAAAACACACACACAATGGGCAAAACCCCTCACTTCTCTTGCAAAATGAAACTATGCATTCAAAACAGCATTATTTCTTCTCAAAATGCTATTTTGTTGTCAAATGACAAACACAAACCATCATATGAATAGACATTTATAACAACCAGTTGAACACTGATGTGCTAAATGTAAAACACTATGATAAATGGAAAACACTTCTTCTCCATTCATGATAATGATTTAGGCCTTTTTTTGTTCAGTGTTACACTTGCTGCAGACAGTACATACATAAGTGTGCTATATTTTAGTATATTGTTTTTATACTCAGAACGCACATAAACATTGTTACAAATATATTTTATTTTTCCCACAAAAACAGTGTACACACTGTGTATCCCAATCAACACAAAGCTGCACCTACAGTGGTCTACATGCAACACAACAGAAGAATTTACTGTAGCCTATACAGTTACAAAAAAAAATTACGCTGCATCCTTTCTTCTGTTTTTGTGTGGCCACAGCACCTCATCCACATCACATGCAATGTTTTTTCCTGGCCTAGCAGCGAATCCATCCATGAAAAGCATCAATTGCTATATTTCCACACGCGTCTTCCATAGCTTAGAGAAAGGGTATACGCATTTGTGGATTTTGGTCATACACTTTCATCTCCAGTCAAAAAAATCCTCAATTGTGTTGAGGATTGTAGAATATGGAGAGAGATACGTAAACAACTAAACAACTACTGTAAAATAATTTCGTTGACCAAATGGTCAACCAAAATGACTGATCTCATCAGAGATTACTGTCCTTTTTCGTCCTCGTCGGTGTCCTCCCCGTCCTCCTCCTCTTACTCTCACTCCTCTAGCTGTGGCTCTGCCTCTTCCAAAGCTCTGATAGCTAATTGTAAACCTGTCTGACAGGTGTTTGCCAATGTGATGAGTCAGTGTACATAATAGGGCAATTGACTTTAGAATTTTGAAACACTGTGTGTTCCTTGTGAAAATAAGAGATTTCTGTCATGAAAATTGTGCCAAACGCAGAGAATTGTTTATAATGTTTTGAAAAAAGTGTGTTTTAGAACTGCAATTTGAGTGTAAAGCAGGAATTGTGTTTATAGTTTAGCAGAATTGGTTCATGGGGTTGGTGCATGAGTTACATGTTGTGGTCATTGTGTCTGAAGTACAAGGAATTGTGTTTACACAATTGAGAAAAACTGTAAACACAAACCAGCTACATCTTGTCTGCCTCTGTACACCACAGGCATGTGCACACACTGCCAGCACAACACATGCGTGCACAGTAAATGTGCAGTTTTCTTACAGGATAATGAATGTGTGTATATATGTACGTGCACTACACCAGTATGTGATCTTACAGAATGGGGAGTAATATGTGTGTGTCTCTGTCCACTGTTTCTCTACAGCACAGCAACACTGCGTGGGCACATCTGCAGTGAGTGACCAGGGGAATGAATGGGCAGTGATGGGCTGGTATTGAAACAGGAAGTACTGATACGTCAGGAATCACAAGCTCAGTAGCATCAAGTGACCCGCTGTAGACCAGATCAGATACAAATAACCCAGCCAGCTTATTAAGTACTTCATAGTCAAATATTTCAGGTTATTAAAAAGCTCATCAATGCACATAGCTACTGTTCCTGCATAGGGGTTGGCACGTCTGACTGACGAAAGACTGTTTCACAACTCTGTCTGGTCGGAAATCATGCTGCAAGCTTTCCGCCACGGTGGTCAGCCAGAATGTCCACACATGCACATACACACACACTTGCACACACACACATGCACATACACATACACACACACACGCACAGAAATTATGCAATCTGCCTGCTGCACTGGTCACCCGTCACCCTAAATGTCAAATGTCACATGTGTGGTGTGAGAAGGCATCATGAAAAAGAGAAAAAGAAATCACACACACACAGACCCACACACATACACATACACACACACACACACACAGAAATCATGCAAACTGCCTGCTGTAGTGGTCAACCGTCACTATAAATGTCAAAGAGGCATCATGACCACAGCTTTTGACGTAAGAAAAAGAAATCACACACACAGACATAGACACACACACACACACACACACACACACACACACACACACTGCAGTGTCGAGAGAAAAGATGAGTTTAAAATGTTTAAATTGTGAAACAGCAAAGCGTGATTGAATGATCCACTACTGCCTGTAGACAGCTATTCTTAGTCTTCTCTTTGCCTTGCCGCCCTTTAGCAGGTACAAACACACACACGCACACACATACACACACACACACACACACACACAGACACGTACACACACACATACACACACACACACACACACAAACGTACATAAGCACACACACAAACACACACACATACACACACACACACACACACACTACAGTGTCGGAAGAAAAGATGACTTTGAATGTTTAAATTGTAAAACAGCAAAACGTGATTGAATGATCCACTACTGCCTGTAGACAGCTATTCTTAGTCTTCTCTTTGCCTTGCCACCCTTTAGCAGGTACAAACACACACACACACACACACATTCACACACACACGCACGCACACACATATACACACACACACATGCACACACACACACAAATGCACACACACAAATACACACACACACATACACACACACAGACACACAAACGTACATAAGCACATACACAAACACAGACACAAACACACACACACACACACACACATAAACATGTACATAAACACACACACACACACAAATACACACACACTGCCTAAAGCGAAGCCTTCAGCAGGCTGTCCCCTGATAAGGCGAGCTCTTGAGTGCTGGGGTGTAATCTCCTCGTGAAGGTGATATTCTCCAAAGCCGTCTTTCCGCGCTCCCTAATTGTGGAAATTCCTCGCGGGCGTACCTGTGCGAGCAACCCTATCTGCTGCGCGGAGCCCAGCAGATTCTAATGAGCGGCCCGCTTAAATAAGGCCTTTATTGTCCCAAAAGGCCGTTTTGGCACACACACAGTGGCCTCCTTTCTTGCGCGGAAACAATCAGCATCTATCCTCCTGTTCACTCTCCTTGCACGCTGGCCCGGGGCCACCGTCACCTTGCCGTGCCTCGCTTTGGTGAGTCCGTAGCCCCGGCGCCAGGTCCAGGTCCCCCCGAAACGCCTCTGGCCGGCACACTGCCCCGCACCTGCAGACGGTGACAGGAGCCCAGGTCCCCTGAAACACCTCCAACGGAACTGGAGCCCAGGCTCCCCTAAAGACCCACGGTCCTCCGCGGCTCTCCAGAGCACCTGCATCTGCAGTTGTGCACCTCTGCACCTCCGCCTCTGTCCCCCTCGCTTCTGTCTAAGGGCATCACCACAAAAAGGTCAGCACCCTGCTTTTCTCTTTTGGGACTCATGGGCTTCCATACATGTAGCGAACTGGCATGTGTCTTCTTTTGACAGGTATGCTGGGTTTACATACTTAAATGCCTGTAGTGTGTTGAAGTAGTTAAGGTGTCTCATTCCGACAGACAGGCTGTACTTCCATACTTAAATATATATAGTATACTACTGAGCGTGCCCTGTTCTCACACATAGGTTAACAGACAGGCATCTCTTCTGACTGACAGCTCAGACTGTAGTGTCCGTTTTCCTGTCAAGGCGTGTGTGTGTGTGTGTATGTGTGTGTGTGTGTGTGTATGTGGATGTGTGTGCGTAAAGTGTGTGATATTACTGTAACAGCAACAGTGGCGGTTGAGCTGCGATACTGTGTTGTGTTAACTCGTTACATGTGCAATACTGAGTGGCGCTTGAGGTGCAATACTGTGTTGTGTTAACTCGTTGCATGTGCGATACTGAGTGGCGGTTGAGGTGTGATACTGTGTTGTGTTAACCCGTTACATGTGCGATACTCAGGGGTTAAATTGGCTGTTGTAAGGAGGAGGAGTCCTTCTTTAGCGATGCACGGATCCAGCTTTTTTCATTCCCATTCGATATCTGATCCAATAACACCATTGACTTAATAAACATCTTCATAACTAAAAGAAATAAAATACTGATTGAAAAAACATGCATTTGCATACATTTCATAAATTATTATTTAGGCAAATAAAATTTAAAGACAATCAAGTATGCCTTATCAATGTTATTGTGTGTCATTTGTTGTTTGTAGGACTAGGTGTAATTAGGGTGTAACTGTGCTTCTATGCAAGGTGCTAGTGGAAATCAGTACTGAAGATGAATGCATTTTATTTTATGTTATATGTCATCAGGGAAAATAAATATTTAGAAACTGAACAACTTGAGAAAATCTTTTGTGGACTGTAACAGCAATGTGCATTCGTTTGTAATGATTATGGTGAGTGACGTTTCTCCTACAATCAGAAGAATCAGAATCAGTTTTATTGGCCAAGTACACTCACGTACACAAGGAATGTGACTCTGGCAGATGTCACCTCTCTATACATATAATACAGAACATATTACAATACAATAAATACAATAGACAAATCAAAGTATGTGTACACGTATTGCACAATGGAGACAACGATATACATACAGGCACCTAATATAGGCAATGATGCACAAGTAGGCACGTGATGTAACAGTGGGGACAGTGGACATATACTGCAGAGGTGAGTGCAAGAGTATGTGTATGTATGTGTGTCTGAGCAGACTGGGAAGTGGATAAGTGGCCAAAGTGGGGATGGCCCACCGTGTCAGTGCAGTTCAGGAGTTCAGGAGAGTGATGGCAGTGGACAAGAAGCTGTTCCTGTGTCTGGTAGTTTTGGTGCGCAGGGTTCTGTAGCGCCTGGCAGATGGAAGCAGGAACAAAACTGACAAGAAGAGACAAAGTGAGCTAGATGCGTAGTAGGCTAAGGTAACAGGATAATCTAGGTGTAATACTTGGCTGTTCATTATGACTGCCGCTAGCGAAGCTAGCGAAAGCGGCCATGTTGGTGTTGCCACTCCGGGGGGCATCAATCTTTGTAGGCATGTAGGCCTAGTAGTTTCTGGGCAAACAAGAGCTTTTGGCCTCGAAGGGCCACCCCCTGCTGTGCCAGTGTCCGTCAAAGATGGGGAGACGGCCAAAAGTTTTTGTTGAATGTTTGAAAATTAAATTTTTGTGATATGTCAGTGTTACCGAGGTGTATCGACCCAGCCCATAAACACTCACTTTAAGCATAGTGCCACCTAGTGATATGGGTAAATACAAAAATTCTGATTTTGAATTGCCAATATCTTGGACCAAGAAGGTGGCAACTGCACAAAATGCGTCATGCACAATCAGCACAAAGACCTCTAAAAGCACAGCACATGGTATAAAATGTGGCCTATAGGAGGTGCTGTAATTGTACAAAATCTTACTTTGCCTATCCCTTTTACAAATCACTCCTACACAGTACACAAACACACAGAATGTCATTCACTGCGTGCACATGGACGAGTTGAATCCGAATGGAAAGGGATTGGGATCGTATCGAATTCATGTGCACAGGCTAAAGGTCGTATAGGGATTGGTTTCGCGAATCCGATTGCAACCCCAGGCTTAAGCCAATGTTAATCCGCTTGGTGCCGCCTTGTGCACGGCATTGGATCGAATTTGCATACTGAGCATGCACTGGAATGCACTTCTTGTAATATCAAATGCCGACGGCACAGTTCGTGTCGTATCAGGGAAACCAAAAACTGTTTGTTCGTTCATATGGACTTCCAAACAAAGGAGAACGCACAACATGTATGCAAATGCTGCTCTGTCAACTTCCTCGAACGCCATCTTTGTTTGTATGCCGCCAGATAGTTTGTTTATTTTCTTTTTAGCAGCCGTCAACCAGAAGTAGTTCTAACACCACTTGTTGAAAGGAATACATCGCCACCTAGCGTAGCAGAAACGGCCAGATCTCTGACCATTATCCGAATACACAAACTCCATGTGCACTTGGATTTTGGGACAGACCACCCGTTGGGAAGCAACACCCAATCCAATCCCAATCCAATCCGATCCTACCATGTGCACATAGTGATTCATTCAAAACCTACATCCATGCCCACTTCCAGGAAATCATTTCAACACAAATTCTCACCTCACAACACTGCTCTGCCACACACTCATCATACCAGCAGTTCCCACATTTCAATACACTGCGGTGGTCATACCATGTCCAGATCCAGCCATTTTGTCCATATTGGGACCAACACCCGAAACCAGATCCAGTGATTTTGTCCATATTGGGACCGTTACCTGATCCAAATATCAGATCACTGCACCATTATTCTTTACTCAGTGGTCAGTATCTCACTCTAGTGTGTTACTATAAATACTGTAGCAGAGGGAGCTCAGCTCCGGCTGGCTGTATTGCCGAGGTGGTGTGTGTGTGTGTGTGTGTGTGTGTGTGAGGGAGCTCAGCTCCGGCTGGCTGTATTGCCGAGGTGGTGTGTGTGTGTGTGTGTGCATGTGTGAGGGAGCTCAGCTCTGGCTATCTGTATTGTCGAGGTGAGGAGGGGAAGCTGAGCTCAGGAGGACTCCGGCCCAATTTAAACTCTGGCGATACTGTTCATAATAACAGTTACTTACATGTGCTTGGAGGAATCTGCAAACATGTTTATTGTAAAGCAATGGCCAAGCTTCTGTCAGACTCTCATCACACTTCAGTTCTACTATCAACAAACGCTCATTTTACTATCAACACAGTTCTGTTATAGTGCCTGTTAGAGATGCGCCTCTATGATAGAGGTGTTAGAATAGGGAGGCGCCTCTGTCATACGAGGGCTGTTAGATTAGTGAGGCGCCTCTGTCATACGAGGGCTGTTAGATTGAGATTGGGGAGACGCCTCTGTCATACGAGGGCTGTTAGATTAGTGAGGCGCCTCTGTCATACGAGGGCTGTTAGATTGAGATTGGGGAGACCCCTCTGTCATACGAGGGCTGTTAGATTAGGGACGGGCCTCTGTCATACGAGGGCTGTTAGATTGAGATTGGGGAGACCCCTCTGTCACACGAGGGCTGTTAGATTAGTGAGGCGCCTCTGTCATACGAGGGCTGTTAGATTAGGGACGGGCCTCTGTCATACGAGGGCTGTTAGATTAGGGAGGCGCCTCTGTCATACGAGGGCTGTTAGATTAGTGAGGCGCCTCTGTCATACGAGGGCTGTTAGATTAGGGACGGGCCTCTGTCATACGAGGGCTGTTAGATTAGTGAGGCGCCTCTGTCATACGAGGGCTGTTAGATTGAGATTGGGGAGATGCCTCTGTCATACGAGGGCTGTTAGATTAGGGACGGGCCTCTGTCATACGAGGGCTGTTAGATTAGTGAGGCGCCTCTGTCATACGAGGGCTGTTAGATTGAGATTGGGGAGATGCCTCTGTCATACGAGGGCTGTTAGATTAGAGAGACGCCTCTGTCATACGCGGGCTGCACCTGTGTTTGCATTACCATTGACAAATGTGTGGTATTTCAGGACTTGTTTTTTTCACCAGGGACACATATGTCTGGATACATATATAAGGAAAGTAGAGAGAATGAGAGAAACAGAGAGCGACAGAGAATGAGAGAGAGAGTAAGAGAGAGTGTAACAGGGAGAGAGTGAGCGAGAGCGATAGAGAGAGTGAGAGAGAATGAGAGAAACAGAAAAAAGTGTGAGAGAGAGAGCAAGAGAGTCAGAGAGAGAATGAGAGAGAGAGTGTAAGGGAGAGAGAGCGAGAGAAAGAGAACGAGTGAGAGAAAGAGTGAGAGAAAGAGTGAGAGAAAGAGAGCAAGAGAGAGAGAGAAGAGGGGAAATTCTGTCTATTGATCATCAATGACTCACTGCATGCCAGACATTTTGTGGCATCCTTACATACAGCATTGTCACATAGGGCATTGTCACATTGTCACAGCCCACAGTGTCATGTGTCAGTGTGTCGCTGTATCAGAGGAGTATCGGGTCTCTTAATGTGTAGGTGTTCTGGTCATGTGACAAAAAAACAAACACAAAGCAGCTTTAAATGCCTCATTTACCTCTGAAGTGTCCTCCCTTGCCTGCCTGTTTGATTTGGTTAGTGTGTGTATGTGTGTGTGTGAATATGTGTGTGTGTGATAGAGAGTGTGTGTGTGTGTATGTGTGCGTGTGTGTGTGTGAGAGAGAGACAGAGAGAAAGAGTGTGTGTGTGTGTGTGTGTGTGTGTGTGTGTGTGTGTGTGTGTGTGTGTGTGTGTGTGTGTGTGTGTGTGTGTGTGTGTGTGTGTGTGTGAGTATGTGTGTATGTGTGTGGGTTATGGGGGTGTGGTCATGTTGGGACATCAGGCTTTGTTGGGACATTTTCAAAGCATGTTAAACAAACATGAAAACTAAGCAACATTTAGCAACCTACAGCCCCCCACACACACATACACACACACAGTTCACATTCACATTACACATGAAACTCTTCTCTTCCCTCCTCGTTTCCAAGCATCTGTGTTTTTCACACCTGATAACATATGGAAATTATTCAGAAACATTAACGACTTCAAGTACATAAACACAGGGCAACTACTGGATTATTGGAAAGAAATTCTACTTTTGAGTTAATAGTAACCTCTAAGGGGATGGGTTGAGATGTTGCATTTGTGGTTTAATAAACCTTTTGGGAGCTACACTAGTCTTCTGTTCCACTATTAGCAATCTACTTCTCTAAGAACTATGTCACTGTTAGAGTACTGAGTGGTACTAAATGTTGTGCTTTACAGGATCTCTGCAAAAGCACATGTCTATCTTTAAACCTCATGTTTGAGTTATTTATACTAAAATGGGCTTTAAGATGGCACCTGCTTCCTCTAGTACATTTACAATCATTTACAGGAATTTACCACAGAAGAAAGTATTACTGGATTGTGTCTCTGTTAATGTGTGAAGGAAATGTGAAGTTGTCTGAGATGAGTTGAATGCTGTTACCATGGAGGTCATGTGATCTGGGGCTGCATAACCACCTGTGACTCACCACTTAGCAACAGGAATACTCCCCACATGACGACATGGAGAGAGAGAGGGAGAGAGGGATACTCCTCACATGACAGGGGTGTGGGGGAGAACTAGAGAGAGGGAGAGGGAGAGAGAGAGGGAAAGAGAGAAAGAGAGAGAGAGAGAGAGAGACAGAGAAAGAAAGAGAGGGAGAGGGGTGAATTATTAATGATTAGGCTCAGGCTGCTAAAAAAAGTATAATTAAAAAGAGAGAGTGATAGATCAATAGATGGATAGCATGGGTAGATGGTTAGCATGGATAGATGGATAGATGGATAGATGGAGAAGAGTAAAGTGGGAAAGATATAGTGAAGGAGAAAAGGAGAGAAAAAGACTGGTAGAGATAAAGAGATCAAAAATACAGTTTCTAAACAGTCTCCAAATGGTCTTGAATTTGAATTTGAAGAAAAACAGGTAATTTAGAGGGAAAACCCACATGCAAAAGAGAGAGGAAGTGATAGAGGGAGAGGGGGAAGTGGGAGACAGAGAGAGAGAGAGAGAGAGAGAGAGAGAGAGAGACAGAGAGAAAAAAGTTTGGTTTGCCCCGGGGGGTGAGTGTGTGACACACAGAGGAGGACTTGTAAGCTCGGCCCCTCCTTACTGAGGAGCTTAAAAGCACCTGCTCGCACCCTACCCAAATATTAGCTCACCAGAGCAGCTCCGACACACACACACCCCAGGGACACTCGAGCAGACAAAGACACACACACACACACACGCACGCGCGCACGCAGAGGACAGCTGTACCCAGCCTAGACAGGACCTAGAGAGAAGCCCCAGGAGAGCACCAGAGGAACTTGAGAGCGCTTCGGAGAACATGGTGTCGGCAGGACTTCAGATTGGTGGCATGGCGCTGGGCATTCTGGGATGGATCGGCGCCATCGTGGTGTGCGCCCTGCCCATGTGGCGGGTCACGGCCTTCATCGGCAACAACATCGTGACGGCGCAGACGTCGTGGGAGGGCATCTGGATGAGCTGCGTGGTGCAGAGCACGGGGCAGATGCAGTGCAAGGTGTACGACAGCATGCTGGCGCTGAGCTCTGACCTGCAGGCCGCGCGCGCCCTCTGCATCATCTCCATCCTGGTGGGCGTCGTGGCCATGCTGCTGGCGGTCGCCGGGGGCAAGTGCACCAACTGCGTGGAGGACGAAGGCGCCAAGGCCAAGGTGGCCATCGCGGCGGGCGTGGCCTTTATCATCGCCGGCATCCTCTGCCTCGTCCCCGTGTGCTGGACGGCCAACACCGTCATCCAGGAGTTCTACAACCCGCTGGTGGTGAGCGCGCAGAAGCGGGAGCTGGGCGCCGCCCTGTACATCGGCTGGGGCGCGGCCGCACTGCTCATCATCGGCGGGGGGCTGCTCTGCGCCAACTGCCCCAAGAACGACAACTACTCCGCCAAGTACTCCGCAGCGCGCTCCGCGGGCTCCAAGGACTACGTCTGAGAAGAGGGGGAGGCCAGGTGAGAGGAGGAGAGACGTGTAAAAAAGGAAAAGAACTATGTCTGAGAAGAGGAGAGGCAGGGGGAGAGGGGGAGAGACGAAAGAAAAGGACTAAGAGTGGTCTGAGAAGAGGGGGATGAGAGGAGAGAGAGGGAGAGAACAGAAAAGGACTCATCTTTGTAAGAAAAACGTCCGACAGTGACTGCCCTTTTTCTTGTTGCCACATTTCAAAGTGTGTCTGCTGTTTGCAAATCTACTGAAACGGCTAAGGGGGAAAGAATGCAGTGGGAGAGGGGAGGGGGCCCCTACCTGTGTCCACCTACGTCAGAGAGGGCCCCGCGGCCCTTTGTCAAGGGCTTTACCTGGGCGTGGGGCTTTACCCCACCGCCAGGGCACACCTACACCCACCTCAAGGACAGGTGATCAGAAGCGTCATCCAGCCGTCAGCTGTACACCTTGTTTTTTGTGCTACATTTAATGCTTCTGTTACCATTACATGTGTTTCTATGCTTTTGTATGATGTTATCTATCTTGTACATTCTGATGTTGTATTTTCTTAAAGATAATGATGTTAAAGACTTTGAAATAAACATTTGGGGTTTTATTGCACTTTATTGCACTTGCACTTTCATGCACTTTTAATCTTCTTTCTCCTTATTATGTGTGTTTATGCTGGAGTACAGAGCCTGAATTGTAAAAGAGCATAGAGACTAATTCCACAGGCTTCTAAACATGCACCTTCTGAGGTGTGCCTTAATGTAAACAGGAAATAATAGTGATCAAATCGTCTGAACTGACAGACCTGTTACTATATAATAATAACCCACTACCTACAAGATCAGACCTAAACAATCCAGTCAACATAATCAGTAGTATACATAGTATAGTATAGTATAGTATAGTGTAGTGTAGTGTAGTGTAGTATAGTATAGTATAGTATAGTGTAGTATAGTATAGTATAGTGTAGTGTAGTGTAGTATAGTATAGTATAGTATAGTATAGTGTAGTATAGTATAGTATAGTATAGTGTAGTGTAGTATAGTATAGTATAATATAGTGTAGTATAGTGTAGTATAGTATAGTGTAGAATAGAATGGAATAGAATAGAATAGTATAGTATAGTATAGAATAGAATAGAATAGTATAGAATAGTATAGAATAGTATAGTATAGTATAGTATAGTATAGTATAGTATAGTATAGAATAGAATAGTTACACCAATAAGCCAAGCCTAATTATCTGGAGTGTTATATCCACTCATAAAAGACAGTTTGTAGACTTTACTTTCTGTTGTATACTTTTGTGTGTAAATATGCAGTGATATAACTGATTTATTTTACTGACAATTACATAATAATAACAACAAGAAATCATGGCCACTACGCATAGCCACTCTCAGACACTTCCCTCTCTGCTCTCTGCAGTCCTACAGCTCAGCCTTCAGTCCTGCAGCGCCACCTGCTGCTGAGGCAGTGTAGTGTCTATACAGTCAGAACCCGTCACAGCTGTGTGTGTGTGTGTGTGTGTGTGTGTGTGTGTGTGTGTGTGTGTGTGTGTGTGTGTGTGTGTGTGTGTGTGTGTGAACACAGCAGAACACGGATACACCACAGGCCAATAAAGGCAGTTATTTTTACACACACAAACAGTGCAGTATGGTGACATCGAGTCTTGACAAAGAGTTAATTAAAGTTAATTAAAATACATGTATGTGTACTTAAGCAGTTCAAACAGCACTGTGTATGCACTAAAATGAACTTTTTGTGAGTGAGTTGATAAGACATGGCTAAATGAAATGGGTAAACTGGATATCCGACGGGAAGGTGAGTAGCGTGGAAGAGGCATACTTGCTCATGTGACAGCGTCATGTGTCACTGTTACCAGCAGCCATCAAGATGTGTATTGTGTCATGTATACAACATACACACTCTTACTATTCCTCTACCTGTACAACAGTGGTGTCTGGACACACACACTCACACACACACACACAGACACACACACACACACACACACACACACACACACACACACACACACACACACACACACACACACACACACACACAAAGGCTCTTCTTCTACCTGTGTAAAAACAATGTCAGGACAGTGTCATGCAAATACGTCCCAGCAGGGAGCACTGTTACAGCACGTAATGTTTATGGTTCAAAAAGCTCTGAATCACTATATGTGTGTGTGTGAGAGAGAGAGAGAGAGAAAGAGAAAGAGAGAGAGAGAGAGAGAGAGGGAGAGAGAAAACTCTCCCCCCATTCAAACTGCTTGTAATGACTGCTGTGTCAGTCCGTTCTGCCAGTGAGGCCTTTTCTCATGCAGGATTGCTGTTCTCTGTTTTCCCCAATAACATGCTCCCTTATACACCAGTGCAGCCATTCAGAGGGTAAACACCACTTAGCCACCCTAATGAGCTAGCATGGAGCATGTCTCAGGAATTAATTTACATATACAAAGCACTTTACCTGCTTTACACATGTGAAGGACTGTTGTGTACCCTCAAAACACACACTATTAATGAAAGACATTTAAACCTGTCTGTTTGTTTGTTGTGTGAGGCAGCAGAATTGGGCTGCTATTGTTGTAGCATCCAGAGCGGTAATGTGTGTGTGTGTTTGTGTGTGTGTGTGTTTGTGTGTGTTGGTGGTAGCGGTGGTAAAACGCAGCAACCCAGCTGATTAAGGGAGGGTAGCGATAAATACATTATAATAATATATAATATAATATAATATAATATAATATAATATAATATAATATAATATAATATAATATAATATGAAAATAATATTATAAAACCCCTTAACAATGGAATTCTCTTTTCTGATTGGCTGATGAGGTAGGAAGTAACTTTAAAGTAGATCTCAAAAATTTGAATTACTGTTCCATTCTGCTTATGAATGGTAACTATGACAACTCTTGTAGCCAAATGAATGGTTAAATACTCTACTTTTTCTTAATGCATGCTATAAAGTAGCAAATCAGCCATTTATTTTAGTAGATCATGCATACAAAATTAGATCATAAATACAAACGGGAGATAAAAGGTATAGCGGCCTTCAAGGTGACCAGTTCTCGGGAATAATGAGTTCTTCGCCTCCACTTCGCCATTATTTCCACAGAACGGGTCACCTCATAGGCCATTATCCCTTACATATAATATAATATAATATAATATAATATAATATAATATAATATAATATAAAATAATATAATATTCATTGTAATATTCATTGTTAAAAAAATGTCTTTAATAATGATAACCTGTATATTTATTGTATAACAACAAAACATTCTTGATTCTTGATTTACCGAGAGAAGTCAAGCAGTTGTGTGAATATGTGTAGCTGTTAATCCCAAACACCAAGGCTGACCCTGTTACACACCATTCCCATGCCTAGCAGGACCCTGATTTTAGCTCTCCACTGGCAGACCTTTTATTGCGATAGACAGCCTTCTGCACTTTACCAAGCATAAGCATATTATTATAAACACATTTAACCCTGATTTTAGCTCTCCACTGGCAGACCTTTTATTGCGATAGACAGCCTTCTGCACTTTACCAAGCATAAGCATATTATTATAAACACATTTAGCCCTGATTTTAACTCTCCACTGGCAGACCTTTTACTGAGATAGACAGCCTTCTGCACTTTACAATGCATAAACTTATTATTATTATAAACACATTTAACACTGATCTGATTTTTGTCCACAGAAAAACACACTGTTAAGAGCTTTTTGTTAACATGGCTTGGGCCTATTATTGAAATCTTTATGTGCATAAATAGTCTTTGGTTTGACATATTTTAGCAGATCAGCAGATCTGTCCAGACTGTCCTGTCCAGACACCAATGCTGTCACATACAAAAGTTGAAAACATTTTTTTTTTTTTTTTTGTGGCCTGGCTGTTTTCTGTACTGGACTAGCACACACACTTCCCTACTCTACACTACACTTTCACTCATCTTTCTCTCCTGCTGCAAAGAAGTTGTGTGGATGTAACCGAGGTCGTCCTCAAAGTTCAGCTCCAGGTTCAAACCCATGACCTCACAACAGCTCTGAATTAGAAGGAAGACGTGCTATGTAAGCTAAAGGCATTATTATTAGCTAGGTAATATAGGGGTATTAGCTAAGTCAGTAGGCTAGTCAGTACCCTCTTGAGGTGTCAGTTGAGAGGGAGGAAGACGTGCTACCATGTCAGCTAAAGGCTGAGGTATTAGCTAGGTAATATAAGGGTATTATGTGAGCTAAAGGCTGTGGTATTAGCTAGGTAATATAAGGGTATTAGCTAAGTCAGTAGGCTAGTCAGTACCCTGTCGAGGTGTCGGTTGGGAGGGAGGTTTAGCATTGCTCTAGCGCTAAGCTGTGCTAGCTAGTGCTAGCTGGCATCCCTTACCTTGACACAGCAGCTGTGTGATGGCAACACTGATTAACCCTTTAAGGACACAAGGCTGTTTGTAGAAGAGGACAGACGGATGATTTACACAACTTTTTACAGTTCTGCTGAAGCTAAGCTGACATCGCCAGCATCTGAGGAAGTGTTAAGATTATGAAAAGAAAAGTCTGGAGTGGAAGAACACTGAGGTGAGCACTTGCACAAAACAAACATGTCTGCAACCTGTATCTCCCCTAAGTGATGCCCCTGAAGAAAACATGACGTTTTGAGCCATATGCCCTTCTTCAGGCTTTGGTGTGTGCGTGTGTGTGTGTGTGTGCAAGTGTGTGTGTGTGTGTGTGTGTGTCTGTGTGTGGAGCTGACCTTCAGAAGCTTGTTGTCCTGTGTCCTGACTGGCCCACGCCTACAGGCCTCTGTTTGTGTGTAAACACGTGAGTGTGGGAATAGGGGTCCCGCAAAAACAACGCGCACCAACAGCTTCCTCCTCTCGGCTCACGAGACCCGGCCCCCTCTTCGCCGGCGCCTTAAATACATCCCAGAGAGAACCCCTGGAGGACTGATCCACTGGTCATTCACCTGCACTGGAGCTTTACAATAGAATAGAATAGACTACAATAGACTGGAATAGAATAGAATAAAATAGAATAGATTTCTTGTCATTGTCACATGCACAACGAAATTTGAAGTTGGTACAACAAAATTTGAAGTGCATCATTCATTGCATCTATGAAAAACTAATAATTTAAGTGCTGGAGTTACCAAAAAAACAGCTTTCTTCAGATATTAAATCCGCTTGGATCTTGACCCATCTGGGATCTGGGATATTTGGTTGCTTGAGTCCAAGAGATATTCACTCCACTGAGATCTTAATCAGCTGGGATCTGGGATCGTTGGTTGTCTTGGTCGCAGAGAGCAGATAGCAGCGTCGGAGTTTGAGGATGGTCTCGCAGGGCATCCAGCTCTTTGGCCTGGTCTCGGCGCTCATCGGGTGGCTGGGGGTCATCGTCACCTGCGCCCTGCCGCAGTGGAAGGTGTCGGCCTTCATCGGCGCCAACATCGTGACGGCGCAGACCATCTGGGAGGGCATGTGGATGAACTGCGTGGTGCAGAGCACGGGGCAGATGCAGTGCAAGGTGTACGACTCGCTGCTGGCGCTGAGCTCTGACCTGCAGGCCGCGCGCGCCATGATCATCGTCTCCATCGTGGTGGGCGTGTTCGCCATCGTGCTGGCGGTCGCCGGGGGCAAGTGCACCAACTGCATGGAGGACCCGCGCTCCAAGGCCAAGGCCTGCATCGCGGCGGGGGTGCTGTTCATCATCGCGGGCCTGCTGTGCCTGGTGCCCGTCTCCTGGTCGGCCAACTCCATCATACACACCTTCTACAACCCGCTGGTCATCGCCGCCCAGCAGCGGGAGATGGGCGCTGCCCTCTACATCGGCTGGGCCTCCTCGGGGCTGCTGCTGATGGGGGGGGGCCTGCTCTGCTGGAACTGCCCCCCCAAGCAGGAGAAGTACCGCTACGCCACCAAGTACACCCCCACCAGGACCACCTCCTCGCCGCCCAGGGAGTACGTGTGAGGGACCAGCGGGGGGGGAGGACGTGTGAGGGACCGGGGGGGGGGGAGGACGTGTGAGGGACCAGCGGGGGGGAGGACGTGTGAGGGACCGGCGGGGGGTAGGACGTGTGAGGGACCAACGGGGGGGGAATATGTGTGATGGACCAGAGGGGGGGGGGGACTACGTGTGAGGGACCGGGGGGGGGGGGGAGGAGGACGTGTGAGGGACCGGGGGGGGGGGAGGACGTGTGAGGGACCAGCGGGGGGGGAGGACGTGTGAGGGACCGGCGGGGGGTAGGACGTGTGAGGGACCAACGGGGGGGGAATATGTGTGATGGACCAGAGGGGGGGGGGACTACGTGTGAGGGACCGGGGGGGGGGGGGGGGGAGGACGTGTGAGGGACCGGGGGGTGAGGACGTATGAGGGACCAGCGGGGGGGGGAGGACGTGTGAGGGACCAGCGGGGGGGACTACATGTGAGGGACCAGCGGGGGGGTGGACATGTGAGGGACCGGGGGGGTGGGGGGGGGTGGGGGGTTACGTGTGGGGGGGGGGGGGGGTGGACGTGTGAGGGACCAGCGGGGGGGAGTATGGATGTGGACAGCTCAGGAGAAGCATCAGGCAGTCTGTGTGTGGACATCAGTGTTTTATGTTCTTCATTTGCTGTTAATTCTGGTCTATGCATTTCATTCCAACTTTTATTAATTAATTTAATAAATTAATAATTTAATTAATTAACCAATCACATCAGTGAGAAGAAGAGTAGAAAAAGAACTGTGTGAGTGTGTATGTGCAAGTGTGTGTGTCTGTGTAAGCGTGTGTGTGTGTGCGTGCGTATGTGTGTGTTATGTAAATATTATGACATCGCTATTGTGTGTGTATGTGTGTGTATGTGTTTAGTACAAAC
>CM050215.1:20942967-20972967 GCA_027475355.1 Coilia nasus
GCAAAACCGAGAGCATTACCAGCCACTGGTAGCGTGACTCAGTTGTTTTGTTTGCATTCTCAAAGAGCAGATCATCTGATGTACACCTCTGAAAAGGACAGCAGGCATACCTAAGGAATGAATATTATGACCTGCTCTTTAGTCTATCTTTGACTCTCTCTTTAGTCATTATTTAATCATGTGGTTGTTTGGGATGGTTGGTTCATCACTAATTTACCACAATGGCATAATGTAGTCAATATAGAACAAGCACAGTGCTTTTTTTAACCGTTTTTACCAGTCATTTTCACACTTGTCTCAGTGCCATGTCCACAGTGTAATTTTTAATTATGTGAGCAACAATGAAGGACAAGTTTTCTGAAACTGAGTTGTCAGACACCCAGCTAAGGGTTTTTGTTAGGCACGGCACAAAGTATTTATGTGTTTCTGAAGGGAAAGTTCTGTGTAGGTCTGCAGTGAATACAGTGAACTGTAAGGAATGCTGTTCTCTTGGTATATTGGACCATTGTGGATGTGTGAATGTTAACTTTGGAAGGTCTATTTGTGGGTTTTTATGGCTAGCTTTGAGATACAGGAAATTGGGAAATGCCCACCTTGTCAGAACCATACACACCAGTAAGCCTACTAATCAAAGACAAAACACACTAATACTAGTTTTATTTCAGTTTAACTCAGCCTACCGCCTTATTGCCATGCCTTATAGGCAAATATAACCCGCAACACTCTCTCTTGAAGCTCGTATTTGTGATGTAAACAAAGCCGGGTACACAAGCAGGTATATAATGAGAACTGAGACCGGCTGTGGCAGGGGCCAGTGGGAGTAATCACACTCGGGTCTGGTCCAGGTAAACAGACCCAGTGTGAAAGCAACTTTAATCTGTTAATCTATACTTTAATTTGATCAGTGAAACTGATTTTGTATTTAATCACATTCCTGATCAGTAAGCAAACATGGACCTTTCTGAGCTGTCAGTGATACTGTGGATATTGTGTTTGTCGATGTTTATGTTTGAATATGTTGGCAAACTCTTGTGTCTGCCTCAGCTCCTTTTGTCATTAAAAACAAGGACCGGGTCCAAAAACGCAAGAGGAACCCCATCCCTACTGTCAGTGAGCTCAGTGACCTACACACAGATAGGGGAACAGGCTTCTTACAGCTTAGCAAGGGTCTGCAAAGTCAGCTGATTCTCAGGAGATATTTGATGTATGTAATAAATAATGTTATGTGCTTACACTGGGCTCAAAACCTGCCAACACTGAGAATGGGTGAAGCCTGAAACGTTTATTGTCCATCTTTGTCTTACATTTTTGGCTTCAATACAAGTAGTATCAGTATCAGCCTCTGGGTGCACCTAGTCTTTTTCCCACTCGGTATTTACACAGGGCTCCAAATTGCTGATAGACCCTTTCAGTCAGGTGTATGGACAGTCGGTTATCAGCATGTAGCTGGGCATGAGGCGTGGAGCTGAGAAAAGTGTAAAAAAAGTTAAAAAGTGTATAAGCAGGCACATCCCCTTAGCCCACTTGAATGGGCGCAGGATCACAGCAGTTCAAAAGTACATCAAGAAAAGTTATCCTTACACTGAAAGGTAGAGCTCCCAGTGAGGTTCTTTATTTGCAGTGTTTGTAGCTGAGCATGAGGTCTGCTGAGGGTGGCCTAACCTAACCTGTAACCTAACCTCTCACCGCAGGTGAATTTCAGTGAGGTTTCTCATTTACAGTGTTTGTACCTGAACATGAGGTCTGCTGAGGGTGGCCTAACCTAAGCTATAACGTAACCTTTCACCACAGGTGAATTTCAGTGAGGTTTCTCATTTACAGGGTTTGTAGCTGAACATGAGGTCTGCTGAGGGTGGCCTAACTTAACCTCTCACCACACGTGAGTTTCAGTGAAACTGAGAGAGTGCTTTCATCTCCTGTCATTAGTTTCATTTGAGGCCGATG
Source organism: Coilia nasus (assembly GCA_027475355.1). Taxonomy (NCBI): domain Eukaryota; kingdom Metazoa; phylum Chordata; class Actinopteri; order Clupeiformes; family Engraulidae; genus Coilia; species Coilia nasus. The sequence goes on from CM050215.1 coordinate 20,944,912, forward strand.
ATGTCAGCTTGTTTTGCTGGCCCGTTCATTACTCATGAGATCAGAACACACCGTGTGTGTGTGTGTGTGTGAGTGTGTGTGTGTGTGTGTGTGTGTGTGTGTGTGTGTGTATGTGTGTCTAGTGGTAGGGAGTTGGTCTAGAGATTGGAGGTTCGAGGTTGCAGGTTCGAATCCCCCCTACTCATGGCTGAAATGCCCTTGAGCAAGGCATCTGACCCCACACTGCTCCAGGAACTGTAACTGAAACCCTGTAAATAACTGTAAGTCGCTCTGGATAAGAGCGTCAGCTGTGTAATGTTAAATGTGTGAGAGAGAGTGGCTGGGTGAAGGCTCGTTGTGGGTGGCTGGGTGAAGGCTCGTTCTCACCTGCTCCTTCAGGAACCCAGGTAATCCAGTCGGGTCAGAATGCAGCTTACTGCTCTTCCTCTCAATCACTCTCATCTCACAGCTCCTCCCTCCAGCTCCACACACACACACACACACACACACGCCTCACGTTGGGCAGGCTGGTCTAACCGGTGTGTGCTTCCTGTATCTCCCTCAGAAGCGTCGCCACCCTCCACGTCAGCAGTAGCACCTCTCCGTGTGTGTGTGTCCGCATCTCTCTCTCTCGTTCTCGCTGCCTCTGTCCTTCCTCCTGAGAGGGAGTCTTGTGTCTCGCGTTCGTCGCCTCCCCAGCGTAGCTCCCTCCGTCCCTGCTGCTCCTCGCTGCATTTCCCCTTCCTCCTGAGAGGGAGTCCAGCGTCTGTCGCCTCCCCAGCGAAGGTCCCTCCATCCTAGCTGCTCTTCGGTGCCCGCCATGGGCAGGATCGGCGTGGAGGTGGCCGGCCAGGTGCTGTGCTTCATGGGCTTCGTGGGCGTGTGCCTGACCTGCGGCATCCCCATGTGGCGCGTCACCTCCTTCATCGGGGCCAACATCGTGACGGGGCAGATCGTGTGGGACGGGCTGTGGATGAACTGCGTGATGCAGGCCACGGGGCAGATGCAGTGCCGCATCCAGGACTCCATCATGCGGCTGACGCAGGACCTGCAGGCGGCACGCGCCCTCGTGATCATCGCCATCGTGGTGGGCTTCGTGGGCATGCTGCTGACCTTCGTGGGCGGCCGCTGCACCAGCTGCCTGAAGAGCGAGGCCAACATGCCCAAGGTGGTCATCACCGGCGGCATCCTGTGCATCGTCACCGGCGTCATCGTGCTCATCCCCGTGTGCTGGTCCTCCGCCTTCACCATCCAGGACTTCCAGAGCGTGCTGACCACCGAGACCCAGAAGCGGGAGATCGGCGCCTCCATCTACATCGGCTGGGCGTCCGCGGGGCTGCTGATCCTGGGGGGCGCCCTGCTCTGCTCCTCCTGCCCCAAGGACGAGCGCCACAAGTACCCCCCCCAGCCCATGTACCCCTACATGCAGCCCGCCACCTACGGCCCCGGCACCTACATGACCCGCACCTACGCGCCCCCCAGCGTGGCGTACTCGGGCACGGGCTCGTACGCGCCCGGCAAGCCCTACGCTGTGCCCCCCCCAGGGCCGTACTCCGCGGCCCCCAGGCAGTACCGCTGAACGGCCCCCACCCCTCCAGAACTGCGGTGTACCCCACACACAGCTGATGGGACTCACCAAAGGGACTTAACTCTGGGAGTTTGCTGGAGTTATTGGGCTGGTGGGTTTTGAACTGTGAAAGTGCTTATTCTAGCTGACACGTGTGATGTGTTTTATTTGCTGGGGTTCTTTGGTACAGTAGTGTGGAAAGATAAATGAACAGAGGACACAGTAGTTTGATGTGATGGTTAAATGTGGAAAGGAAATGAACAGAATGTTGTGTGAAAACTGACTAGAGAGTACATGTACCCTAAATTCTGTCATTGACTTAAGTGTCATTGAGACATTATGCTGGGGCTAAAGATATACACTTTATATATATAATGTGTATATATGTATATTCTCCTGTTGAAGTTACATTGTCATGGCAAATGTGAACTGTAAAAACTGTAAAAATTGTTGAATTATTCCCAAATAATGTCTAAAGTGTGGTCTGTCCTTTAAAATGATGTTGCAATAAATCTTATTTTATAATATCCTTATGTTCCATGTGTCTTTGTCAAAAAAATATCAGTAAAAACTACCTGCCTCTTTAAGAAACACAAGTCAGTGTTTTAATGTATTACATTTGTGTAATTAATACACGTCATATTCTACATCATTATGGATTTTAATTTAAAATAAAAAAAATTTTTGGCCTTAAAAAAGTAGCTAATTGGAATACAAAACAGCTACAGCCTCACCCCTTGACATCTTTTAGCCAAACCAGGTTTGTTACATTCCATACACAAAGGCAACACAGAAATAGACAGTGCCAGGAGGGCTAAAACACAGTGGCAATATGTGGAATATAGCCTGGATATCTAGAAATGATGTTGAAATAACAGAAATATGCACACGTCACAATGTCAGGAAAAAAACAAAAACATAACATAAATCATGGCATGAATTGTCTAGTTGTGAAATATTTCCTACAGTGACCAGAGACAATTGAAATAGCTGTGTGTTATTGTGTGTTACTGTGCTAGTCTGGGGGTTGTGTGGATGCTAGTCTGTGTGGGGTCATCGTGTCTCCACCACTTGCTCGCCCAGACAGGCCTCTTGGCTGAACCTTGCCCAAAACACCTGGTCGTCCTATTCTCTAAATGCCACCTGACAGAAAGATGCGCATCTTGACTGAAACTGGTTCTGCCATACCGACTGTGACAAAACGCCCAAGAATCTGGTCAGGCTGGAAGTACCCATCCACCCCCCCACCCCCCCCACCGCAACCACAGCTCTTCTGAGAAGTTTCCCTCCATTACCCGGTTTCAGTTAGGGTTTGAAATCCGCTGACTCCTCCCACCCGTCCGCCCGTCCGGCCCAACCCGTCCCTCTCGCGCCCTATATCTCTTCCAAGAAGTCACGTCCCTTTCAGTCAGTAACCGTCACTCCGACCGTATCTGCAGCATCCACCGCCAGAAGACAGAGAAACACAGAGACACTCTGAGAGAGAGAGCGTGAGACAGAGAGTGAGTAAGACAGACAGATTTTGAAAAGGCACAAAGAGCAAGAGAGAGAGAAAGAGAGAAGGCAAAATGGTGTCGCAGTGCAGACAGCTGATGGGGTTCACCCTGGGCATCATCGGATTCCTCGGCAGCATCGTCATCTGCGCGCTGCCCATGTGGAGGGTGACGGCCTTCATCGGCGCCAACATCGTGACGGCGCAGATCATCTGGGAGGGCCTGTGGATGAACTGCGTGATGCAGAGCACGGGGCAGATGCAGTGCAAGATCTACGACTCGCTGCTGGCCCTGCCGCAGGATCTGCAGGCTGCCCGCGCCCTGGTGGTCATCTCCATCATCGTCTGCGTCTTCGCCGTCCTCCTGGCCATCGCTGGCGGCAAGTGCACCAACTTTGTGGAGGACGAGGTGTCCAAGGCCAAGGTGGCGCTGGCCAGCGGGATCACCTTCCTCATCGCCGGCGTACTCGTGCTCGTGCCCGTCTGCTGGACGGCCAACACCATCATCCAGGACTTCTACAACCCCATCCTCACCAACGCGCAGCGCAGGGAGCTGGGCGCCGCGCTCTACATCGGCTGGGGCACCGCCGCCATGCTCCTGCTCGGGGGCGGCCTCATCTGCAGCAACTGCCCCCCCAAAGACGACAACGACTACCCGGTCAAATACTCCCAGGCCCGCTCTACTGCCACCAGCAGGGCGTACGTGTGAGGACACGCCACTCCGCGGCCCCCACAGACAGAGACAGAGACAGAGACAGAGACAGAGACAGAGACAGAGACAGAGACAGAGACAGAGACAGAGACAGAGACAGAGACACTGCTCCTCAGGTTGTTTGTGTAGATTCTTGTGTATCCAGGTTCATGGTAGCCATGGCTACTAATGTCCACTAATCTGGTTCCATTGCATGCTGAGGAGTGACGGAATCTTGCCAGCTTTTGTTTGTGACACACACACACACACACACACACACACACACACACACTCCATTGCATCCTGAGAAACGACGGAATCTGGCCAGCTTTTTTTTGCGATTCTGACCAGGGACTCGCTGCGTGGGAGATTGAAGGAAGAATTTTCCGGACTTTGATGAAGGAAAGCAGGAAGTAGCAAAGTTGTTGTTTCTGTTTTTATTTAAAAGCCTCAGGGACTGACGTGTATGCAGTACACGTCATCATGCTCATCCCCTTGTGCTGGTCCGCCGCCTTCACCATCCAGGACTTCCAGAGCGTGCTGACCACCGAGACCCAGAAGCGGGAGATCGGCGCCTCCATCTACATCGGCTGGGCGTCCGCGGGGCTGCTGATCCTGGGGGGCGCCCTGCTCTGCTCCTCCTGCCCCAAGGACGAGCGCCACAAGTACCCCCCCCCAGCCCATGTACCCCTACATGCAGCCCGCCTCCTACGGCCCCGGCACCTACATGACCCACACCTATGCGCCCCCCAGCGTGGCATACTCGGGCACGGGCTCGTACACGCCCAGCAAGCCCTACGTCGTGCCCCCCCCAGGGCCGTACTCCGCGGCCCCCAGGCAGTACCGCTGAACGGCCCCCACCCCTCCAGGACTGCGGTGTACCCCACACACAGCTGATGGGACTCACCAAAGGGACTTAACTCTGGGAGTTTGCTGGAGTTATTGGGCTGGTTGGTTTTGAACTGTGAGAGTGCTTATTCTCGCTGACACGTGTGATGTGTTTTATTTGCTGGGGTTCTTTGGTACAGTAGTGTGGAAAGATAAATGAACAGAGGACACAGTAGTTTGATGTGTTGGTTGAGTATGGAAAGAAAATGAACAGAATGTTGTGTGAAAACTGACTAGAGAGTACATGTACCCTAAATTCTGTCATTGAATTAAGTGTCATTGAGACATTATGCTGGGGCTAAAGATATACACTTTATATATATAACATGTATATATACATATATTCTCCTGTTGAAGTTACATTGTCATGGCAAATGTGAACTGTAAAAACTGTAAAAATTGTTGAATTGTTCCCAATGTCCAAGTCTGGTCTGTCCTTTAAAATGATGTTGCAATAAATCTTATTTTATAATATCTTTATGTTCCATGTGTCTTTGTCAAAAAAATGTCAGTAAAAACAACCAGCCTCTTTAAGAAACACAAGTCAGTGTTTTAATTTATTACATTTGTGTAATTAATACATGTCATATTCTACATCATTATGGATTTTAATTTAAAATGTAAAACGTCTTTGGCCTTAAAAAAGTAGTTCACACTTAGTAGAATACAAAACAGCTACAGCCTCACCCCTTGACAGCTTTAATCCAAACCAGGTTTGTTACATTCCATACACAAAGGCAACACAGAAATAGACAGTGCCAGGAGGGCTAAAACACAGTGGCAATATGTGGAATATAGCCTGGATATCTAGAAATGATGTTGAAATAACAGAAGTATGCACACGTCACAATGTCAGGAAAAAAACAAAAACATAACATAAATCATGGCATGAATTGTCTAGTTGTGAAATATTTCCTATAGTGGCAATATGTGGAATATAGCCTTGATATTTAGAAATGATGTTTAAATAACAGAAATATGCACACGTCACAATGTCAAGAAAAAACAAGAACAGAAAGTAAATCATGGCAGGAATTGTCTAGATGTGAAACATTTCCTACAGTGACCAGAGACAATTGAAATAGCTGTGTGTTACACTGTATACTACATAACACTGTAACACTGCACTACGTTCTAAGACAGCCAACCTGACAGGCATCGCTCTGCGTACTGTAATTATCATTTATTTATTTTATATTATCACTGTAATCATTTGCACCATTATGTTACTGCTATCTGCACTCTATCTGTTTTACCGTTATCTGTTAATTATCAATTGCACTATAATATCAAGACAGTCCATCTGTTTCTTTAACTGCCTACTGCACATATTGGAATAGGTGGGTGAAAATGCCTTGATACCTCCATCTATTTATGCTGTCAGTCACACCAGTCACTTTATTGTCTAACCTGCTGCTGATATGTGCCTGTTTACCTCCAGGCTTTGCACAAGTCTATGCACAGTCTATGCAACTTTTTACAGACAGTAGCTCATATTAGTTATTGTACAGTCTATGTTAATTCTTGTACTTAATTCTTGTACTTAGTAGTTTTTATAGTAGTTTTATTGTACATATCTCTCCTTATTTATGTTTATTTATGTGTGCACATTATGGGGAAGCTTGTAATCTCATTATACTTGTATAATGACAATAAAGGCATTCTATTCTATTCTATTCTATTCTATTCTATTCTATTCTATTCTATTCTATTCTATTCTATTCTATTCTATTGTGTTACTGTGCTAGTCCGGGGGTTGTGTGGATGCTAGTCTGTGTGGGGTCATTGTGTCTTCACCACTTGCTCGACCAGACAGGCCTCTTGGCTGAACCTTGCCCAAAACACCTGGTCGTCCAATTCTCTAAATGGCACCTGACAGAAAGATGCACATCTTGACCGAAACTGGTTCTGCCATACCGACTGTGACAAAACGCCCAAGAATCTGGTCAGGCTGGAAGTCCCCACCGCAACCACAGCTCTTCTGAGAAGTTTCCCTCCATTACCTGGTTTCAGTTAGGGTTTGAAATCCGCTGACTCCTCCCACCCGTCCGGCCGTCCGGCCCGTCCGGCCCAACCCGTCCCTCTCGCGCCCTATATCTCCGCCGAGACGTCACGTCCCTTTCAGTCAGTAACCGTCACTCCGACTGCAGCATCCACTGGCAGGAGACCAAGAAACACAAAGACGCGCTGAGAGAGAGAGCGTGAGACAGAGAGTGAGTAAGACAGAGACAGATTTTGAAAAGGCACAAAGAGCAAGAGAGAGAGAAAGAGAGAAGGCAAAATGGTGTCGCAGTGCAGACAGCTGATGGGGTTCACCCTGGGCATGATCGGATTCCTCGGCAGCATCGTCATCTGCGCGCTGCCCATGTGGAGGGTGACGGCCTTCATCGGCGCCAACATCGTGACGGCGCAGATCATCTGGGAGGGCCTGTGGATGGACTGTGTGATGCAGAGCACGGGGCAGATGCAGTGCAAGATCTACGACTCGCTGCTGGCCCTGCCGCAGGATCTGCAGGCTGCCCGCGCCCTGGTGGTCATCTCCATCATCGTCTGCGTCTTCGCCGTCATCCTAGCCATCGCCGGCGGCAAGTGCACCAACTTCGTGGAGGACGAGGTGTCCAAGGCCAAGGTGGCGCTGGCCAGCGGGATCACCTTCCTCATCGCCGGCGTGCTCGTGCTCGTGCCCGTCTGCTGGACGACCAACACCATCATCCAGGACTTCTACAACCCCATCCTCACCAACGCGCAGCGCAGGGAGCTGGGCGCCGCGCTCTACATCGGCTGGGGCACCGCCGCCATGCTCCTGCTCGGGGGCGGCCTCATCTGCAGCAACTGCCCCCCCAAAGACGACAACGACTACCCGGTCAAGTACTCCCAGCCCCGCTCTACCGCCACCAGCAGGGCGTACGTGTGAGGACACGCCACTCCGCGGCCCCCACAGACAGACACAGAGACAGAGACAGAGACAGAGACAGAGACAGAGACAGAGACACTGCTCCTCAGGTTGTTTGTGTAGATTCTTGTCTATCCAGGTTCATGGTAGCCATGGCTACTAATGTCCACTAATCTGGTTCCATTGCATGCTGAGGAGTGACGGAATCTTGCCAGCTTTTGTTTGTGACACACACACACACACACACACACACACACACACACACACACACACACACACACACACACACACACACACACACACACCATTGCATGCTGAGAAACGACGGAATCTGGCCAGCTTTTTTTTGCGATTCTGACCAGGGACACACTGCGTGGGAGATTGAAGGAAGAATTCCCTGGACTTTGATGAAGGAAAGCAGGAAGTAGCAAAGTTGTTGTTTCTGTTTTTATTTAAAAGCCTCAGGGACTGACGTGTATGCAGTAAGTTGACGAGCTGGCCAAGATCCATCTGTGCAATCACAGGATTTGTGAGATTAAGTTTAGTTAATAGTTAGTATATTGGAACCCAACAAAGCCAGAATGTCTAAAACCAAAGACATAAAGTATGCTGTACATATTGTGATTTATTCTCTGTTACAATGCAGTAAAAATACCATTGTTATATTAGTATTCTTTTGTGTTGTTAAGACTGTGAAATTAGTATATGATGATGATGAAGAAATATGATAAAAATATTTTTTTTTTTTTACTTTTCTTCCTTACATTCTTTCTATGTTTGAATTCAGTCTTGACAGGTTTGCGGTCTTTAGACTGTTCGCCTATGTTCAAATAAAACAACAGCTGTGAAGTTTTACATGCTTGTGTAGTTTTCACCTTCTTTCATGTAAACCTCATTTTAAAGATTGAAATCTACAGGCCCTCCAATGGTGTAGCTTTCTGTTTTTCCCCAAAATGTTCCCTCCTGCTTGCCAGTCCTACTTCAGGTTGCTAAAAGCTAATTGTTGGGTAATCAAAACCACACAGTTTCTGATTGTTTAGACCTCGTTATCATTCACAGTAAGTGGTGGGGGGAGGGGTGTGTGTGTGTGTGTGTGTGTGAGTGTGTGAATTGAAACCGCTGTCTCTATCTAGGTCAAATAAAAAAAACACAGTGAAGAGTCAGCTGAGAAACTGAAACAGCTGGATGATGAAGCCAAACAGCTGGATGAGTAAAGTGTGTTTACTTCAGACTGGGCCAGGTGTGTTCAGGTGCATTTGTGAAAACAAAATGGCTATTTTATTGCTCTATCAGCATATACAGTTACTGGCCCCATTACACTTTCCTCAATATATGCAACCACTCCCCCCCCTCCGCTGTATTGACACACATTTGTGTAAACAGTAGAGTGTGCTTTTAGTGAACCTGAGGCGAAACCCAGAGGCTGTAAAACCGCCGCTGCTGTTTTTATGGTGAATTTGTAGGCGTGGGTCATGCAATCTCTCTCTCTTTCAGCTTCGAGAACTGTCAGAGGGATTTTTCCTGCTGTGCCTTTGCTGTATGCAAACACACACACACACACACACACACATATGATTTCTTCTAGGGATCTCTTTCTAGGGATTTCTTCCTGCTGTAAGAGCTGAGGAATGCTGTTGGGCTGGTCGGGCACACCCTCTTACATGCCTCCATGCCTCGCCACAGATGCAACTGGCACTGGCAGAAAGAGGGATAAAATCTAATTCAAGGTTATGGAAAAGGAAATATGGCAATAAAGGGGCTAATTTTGGAAACAAATCTTCGTGTAACAGAGAAGCCTACTTAATCTAACAGTTTCACAGAAGTGTGTTGATAGTAGAGCTGAAGTATGATGACAGTCTGACAGAAGTTTGGCCATTGTTTTACAATAAACGCATGTTTGCAGATTCCTCCAAGCGCATGTAACAGTTGAACACATTTCAGTATCACACCACAACAGCCACCGTTGCTGACAACATGCTGTTAGCAACGTTTTATGCACACACACACACACACACACACACACACACACACACACACACACACACACACACACACAAGCAAACACCTGCTTGCATACACTCATACATACCCATACATGACAGAATCAATAAAATAACGACACAAACACAGAACAATAGAATAATGACACAAACACAACCAGATTCGTGATCATATGCAGATGCTGTGTGGTAGACCCACACACACACACACACACACAGGATCAGAAATAGGATCAGGGTCATAATGCAGATGCTGTGTGGTAGACACAGATTCTGTGTGGTAGACCACACACACACACACACACACACACACACACACACACACACACACACACACACACACACACACACACACACACACACACACACACACACACATCACAACCGCAGACAGTGCTCATGACTGTGGTTTAGGATGGCAATTTATCGTGAAACCCAAGCTCGGTTTTAGTTCCTCCTAAACTAAAACAAACCACTTAGACTGCCCTCTGCAGGGCAGGGCCACTCAGACTGCCCTCTGCAGGGCAGGGCCACTCAGACTGCCCTCTGCAGAAACTACACCAACAGTGGACTGGGCATGGGAGGCAGTGACTTTGTGGAAACGTTTTGTTGATGTCATACACTTTTCCCATGTGTGTGTGCACTCACCCCCTGTTTACCCCATAGGTGTGGAGCTGTTGCAACTCTGTCAATGGTTTTTCAACAATAGATAGATAGATAGATAGATAGATAGATAGATAGATAGATAGATAGATAGATAGATAGATAGATAGACAGACAGACAGACAGACAGACAGACAGACAGACAGACAGACAGACAGACCGACAGATAGACAGATAGACAGATAGATAGATAGATTGGGATGTTGTGTTAAATGTAAATAAAAAATAAACGCTATAATTCTCAAATCATACAAGCAATATATGTGTTTGTATGTGCAGCCCAACTGGTAGGTGTCTTCTTCATCATGTTTTCTTTTTATTATGCTTAAAATGTGACAGATCTGGACAGCACACCAGCCATTTTAGTATCATAGCATGATACTAGCATATTTTAGCATAGTTGGTTGCCCTTATGACACAGCACTATGGCACCCCCATGTAGATGCTGCGTTTTGAACTTACCTCTAAAACAAAAAGGATTATTTGTCTCCTTTGTAACTTGGAAGATGCAAGACTCCATTGTTTCAAAATGAATGACACATTTTTAACTTTTGTAATTTGAGATGGACCCAGAAGACATGGAAAGCTGAACAGCTGTTTTGAACAGCACATGATGGCACTCAGACATTATATTTTGAAGGTAGACCTTACATATTACCAGATAATGAGGTCAAACTGCATTCTATACAAAATTCCAACAGTGTGGCTCCATCATAAGGGCAACCAGATGCTAAAATGGCTGGCGTGCTGTCCAGATCTGTCACATTTCAATAAAAATTAAAACATGATGAAGACACCTACCAGTTGGGCTGATAAAATGATGTCAGGGACAAGAAAAAAAGCCCTTTTTTATACAGAATCATCTTGTCAGTTAACATACTGTAATTAACTGTGAAGCGTCCTCCGTTGTTTTTTCTTTAGTCTTACTCAACTTTTCCTGCCTTTTATTGATACCGTCCCAACTTGTTTGAGACACGTTGCTCGCCCAAAATTTGAAACGGGCATAAATATTCAATAGAACAACAAAAAAATACATACATTGTTTGTATGATTTGAGAGTTATAGCATTTCTTTTTTATTTACATTTAACACAACATCCCAACTTCATCGGAATTGGGGTTGTAGATAGATAGATAGATAGATAGATAGATAGATAGATAGATAGATAGATAGATAGATAGATAGATAGATAGATAGATAGATAGATAGATAGATAGATAGATAGATAGATAGATAGATAGATAGATAGATAGATGTGTCACAGCACACAGACTGGACAGAGTTGACCCCCCCACCCCCACCCCCACCAATGTTACCGGTCCTTGGTCCGTTCCTCTGTCTGTTACTCCACCCAACCCCTGTCTGTAGTTGCTCCTGGTGAGTGTGTGTGTGTGTGTGTGTAATGTGTGTGTGTGTGTGTGTGTGTGTGTGTGTGTGTGTGTGTGTGTGTGTAATGTGTGTATGTGTGTGAGCGTGTGTGTGTGTGTGTGTGTGTGTGTGTGTGTGTGTGTAATGTGTGTATGTGTGTGAGCGTGTGTGTGTGTGTGTGTGTGTATGTGTGTAATGTGAGCATCATCTCCAGGGGGCATAGATGTGCTGCTGCTTTTGTTCCAGGGGAAGGAAGAAACCTGTAAAGCGGGTATAGTTTTGGCTGGGTTACACCTAACACCTGCTGTGCACACACACACACACTGACACACACACTGACACACACAAACACACACACACACACACACACACACACACACACACACACACACATAAAACACTCTCTCTCTCTCACACACACACACACACACACACACACATACGCTCACACACACACATACACACACACACACAAATCACACACACAAACACAGGCATACACCTCCTTCTTTGAAACCCATATAAATAGCTCATTTTGCTGCTTGCTTGGCTTTCTTCGCTGCGTGGAGCGCTTGTCGAGTTGCGCCTGTCAAGCTGCACCTGTCGAGTTGCACGTGTGGAGTTGCGCGTGTGGAGTTGCGCCTGTCGAGCTGCGCGTGTGGAGTTGCGTGTGTGGAGTTGCGCCTGTCGAGTTGCGAGTGTGGAGTTGCGAGTGTGGAGTTGCGCGTGTGTAGTTGCGCGTGTGGAGTTGCGCGTGTGTAGTTGCGCGTGTGGAGTTGCGCCTGTCGAGCCACGCCTGTGGAGTTGCGCCTGTGGAGTTGCTGGACGTCATGGTGTCGGCCAGCCTGCAGATCCTGGGCAGTGCCCTGGCGTTCCTGGGGTGGGTGGGCGTCATCCTGGTGTGCGCCATGCCCATGTGGCGCGTGACTGCCTTCATCGGCAGCAACATCGTGACCTCGCAGACCATCTGGGAGGGCATCTGGATGAGCTGTGTGGCCCAGAGCACGGGGCAGATGGAGTGCAAGGTGTACGACTCCATGCTGGCGCTGACCTCCGACCTCCAGGCCGCCCGCGCCCTCGTGGTCATCTCCATCGTGGTGGGCATCGCCGGGCTCTTCATGGCCTTCGTGGGTGGCAAGTGCACCAACTTCGTGACGGAGGAGGCGGGCAAGGCGCGGGCGAGCATCGCGGCCGGGGCGGTGCTCATGATCAGCGGCGTGCTCTGCCTCGTGCCCGTCTCCTGGAGCGCCAGCATCATCATCCACGACTTCTACAACCCACTGCTGACGGACGCCCAGCGCCGCGAGCTGGGGGGGGCGCTGTACGTGGGCTGGGGGGCCGGCTTGCTCCTGCTGCTGGGGGGCGCGCTCCTCTGCAGCTCCTGCCCCCCCAGGGACGAGGACGAGGAGGACGGGAAGGGCAAACGTTCGGCCGCCCCCTTCCTGCGCTACCACCCCATGAGGACCCCCAAACCCCCCAGCAGGTCCGACTCCGTACCCAGCCACAAGCCCCCCACCCCCCGCACCCCCACGCCCACCAAGACCTACATCTGAGGCCGCGGGGGGCCTCTCTGGAGCACCTGCACAGACAGGTGGCACCTGCGCCATGTGAGCACCAGCGCAGACAGGTGACACGTGCGCCATGTGGGCACCTTACCTGTGACGGACACACTCGGGTGTCTTTGAGATCTGCAGCATTGCATGGTCTTGCGCCTGATGCACTGTCTCTCTTATTGGGGTCGAGCCAACAGTGCCACGAGGTGGACTTGTACATGGGTAGCGCTTTAGCTTTAGGACAAGGTGAAATGAAGGGTGTACTTGTTGTTGTTACCAGATTAGAATTGACAAATATCTGCCAAGCACTTTTGTTTTTTAATGTCTGCTACCAAGTTTCTACTTTTCTGAAATGTGTTGGTTTTCTCATCTTTTATCAGCAGACGTAATATCCATGATTTATATCTCGATTTGGAATCATTCAGATATTTAAAAATGTGAGCTAACTTGTCTTTGCTAACCTGTTACTAGCCATGCCTGTTTTTAATAAGCAAACAAATCATTTGCCTTTTTTTACTGGAACATCAGGGTTAAGCGCACTAAAGTTTTACACTAGATAAAGGCTATTCACAAGGCCATGATAAAGGCAATTCACTTTGACCGGGCAATTGTGTGATTGTTTCAGCTAAACTGCTAAAACACTTGGCACAGATGATTAGGTTGTATGAATGGCTTGTTTGCCTCACAGAGAGGAAGAGAGGGAGAATTTTCACTGATTTGTGGCGATTAACAGATTAGCAGGTAATTGCTGGTAAACTGAGAGAGCTGAGAATGGTCTGACTGTGAAAGCAAGGCTTAGTTCTCACAGTGGAAGAGATGGCTCAAATTACCTGCTTTCACCTGGTGCCACACCCTCCTGGCTTTAAACACTCCACTGGTTTCACTGAAAACAACATACCCCCCCACCACACACACACACACACACACACACACCAACACACTCTCTCACACACACACACACACACACACACCACACACACACCAACACACACCAACACACACACACACACACACACACACAGACACACACACACACACACACACACACACATTCATAGCCTACTTCAGGGCCCTCATAAATAGTCTTCATTGTTTGAGTGTGTGTGGCATTCGTTTCAAGCGAACCTTTCAAACAAAACAACCGTCTCACTTTTCAAAAAATCCAGGAAGACGCAGAGGGCTCAGGGCCAGTTTTGGGTCTATTGCTGTGTGCCGTAGCCAGCCTATCTGCCCGAGATCTCTCTAGTACTTTATGGACGTCTTTAAGCTGCTGAAAGCCTGATGGGTAAACATGATGCCATCTGGTCCAGTGTGTCATACATAACAAAAGGAATCAGGTCTTTCTGTTTCATGCAATGTCCCTTTTCCCCCCGAGAGGGTTGTATTCTATCTGTAACAACTGGCATTAATAAATGAGTTTACAAATAATAATAACAATAAAGACATTTTATACACCTACATCTACCTGCGTGTTTTTTTTATACTGTCATGTATTAAACTTACACAGGTTTCGTGTCAAATCTTTAAATGGAACATTAAAAAAGTCCTATTTCCCCAATGGAATTATGGCAATGAATAGCACAAGGACTCCTACCAGAATCACTTCAGTCCTTTTACAGATTGCTTATTTATTATATTTATTAGGCATTCTTGTGTATCACAGCTCTTCCTCTGTTTTATATAAAATGCTGTGTTTGTATGTGTATGTGATGTTTGTGTAGTGCCATGTCAGTAAATGTCAAAGATACATTTCCACTTGTGTCCACTTGGAAGTTTATATGTTTCATATTGGTATAGTGGGGTCATTTCAAACAGGATTGTATTACCTGCATGATTTTGTGTACACCTGACTCTTGGGGAAATTTCATCGTCACAGTACCACCTGGCACTTCCTGTTTCTACATTACATGATGCACTGCCCCCTGGTGGTGAAACCCTGTTCAAGCATGAAGGCCTTTCTCTGTCAGATATTTGTAGGCCTTTCCACACTGCTCACATAAATTCAGATATTTTAGTGCTTTTATTCTTTACTTACTATTTCCATGTGTACCACAATATTAACCATTTAAACATAAATCTACTGTAGCTTCTAAGTGGATTTGCCACATATCTTTACCACAGAAATACCATAAGGAGTACACTAGTCTACAGAACTGTACTTCCAGTGACAATATTAAACTTAAAAAAACACACTTTCTTTCTCTTTCTATGGCATACTGATTTATTGAACGTCCAAATGTCCACAAGTGTACACGTTTCGGCACTAGGCCTTCATCATCATTCTGTTGTTGTTAATGACTCAATGACAATGACTCACGTTAACTCAGTGACAGTGACATACGTCTGTTTCTGTGCCCTCTGTGACGCGTGTCTGTTTGTGTGTCCTCTGTGACACGTGTCTGTTTGTGTGTCCTCTGTCCCTCAGGTCCTCCTCGCGGGCACTGGCATGGCGCTGCAGGTGCTAGGTATCTCGCTGTCGATGCTGGGGCTGGCGGGCACCATCCTGATCTGCGCGCTGCCCATGTGGCGCGTCACGGCCTTCATCGGCACCAACATCGTGGTGGCGCAGGTGTTCTGGGAGGGGCTGTGGCTGAACTGCGTGTACGAGCGCACGGGCCAGATGCAGTGCAAGATGTACGACGCGCTGCTGGACCTGGACCCGGACCTGCAGGCGGCGCGCGGGCTGGTGGTGGTCGCCATGGCGCTGGCCTGCCTGGCCTTCGTCATCTTCCTCATGGGCGCCGAGTGCACCAACTGCCTGAGCCAGCCGCGGGCCAAGGCCCGCATCGTGGTGGCCTCGGGCGTCACCTTCGTGCTGGCGGGCGTCACCGCCATGGCCCCCGTGTCCTGGACCGCCCACTCCATCATCCGGGACTTCCACAACCCCATGCTGCACGACGTGCTGAAGCGCGAGATGGGGGCGGCCATCTACGTTGGCTGGGTGACGGCGGGGCTGCTGGTGGTGGGGGGAGGGGTGCTGTGCTCCAGCTGCCCGCCCCCCCGCGCCCACTACTCCACGCGCTACACGCAGGCCACGCCCGCCACACACACCAGCTACGCCATCAAGAACTACGTCTGACACGCAGTCACAGCTTAAACTGGGCCAGAGCCCTCTGGAGCTCAGCTCCTCCTCCTCACCTCAGCAATACAGCCAGCCAGAGCTGAGCTCCCTCTGCTACAGTGTTTATAGTAATACAATAGTGAGATACTGACTACTGTGAGTAAAGAAGTACTCCCTCTCCTTACAAAAGCCAATTCAACCACTGGTGACATGCCCTCACACTAGTGTGCAGGCCTCGTCCTGGACCATCTCTTCATGTCAGACAGCGAAGGCCCTCTCATTCCTGACCACCACCACCACTACTGGCTCAGACAGCGTGCTCCTCATGGAGCACTCAACCCTCAGACCAGATTTCCTACTCATCCGGCACGCTGGCTTATTGTTGTCTGTTTTGAATGTTGTTGGTAAATAAAATGAACCAGTTGGAAGTGTTAAGGGGTCTTCTTCTGTTGTCTCATTCAGTTACATTTTGTTCAAATGCTTTTTTTTATTGCTTTCAAATAGCTTTCACCAACCTAGATGAGTAAAAACATGGACATTTTCAGAACAAAACAAAGGTTATTTAAATAGTGATAAAATTAGACACTGAATAAAGTCTTGTCATTTCACTTTTTTATTGGCTAAGATTAAGTTGTCCTCCTAAAACATTCTTAGACTTGTCAAAGTAGCCTATATGTATGCCATTGCAGGTGTTCTGTATGTTGTGACCTACTTGTGAGAACTCAATAAAGATCTTTTCACCAAGCTGTTTGTCTGTGTGTGAAAACGGAACATATTCAAATGAAGGCGCTTTGGGCACGGTGCCAAAATGCCACAAAGCCCTACATCCAAATGACTCGTGTGATATCACTTTAGACGCGCACAGTGGTAGCATTGTTTGACGCAAAGAGTGGGAGAGTTGAGGGAAATTGGATGGTTTTGAAACCATGGAAGAAATAACATCAGAACTCCCAGTATTCCCCAAATACCGCTTTCTCCCCTACGCCTATCTGAGGAATCTGGGCGAGCAAGTTCTGCTACAGCAATAGTCAAAGCTTGAAGCGCTTTGTTGTTTTGCTGCGTCGACGAACAGCATGGACGACACGCTAGGTCTGGCCGGCGTCGGGCTAGGATTCGCTGGCTGGTTCTGTGCTGTGCTGACCCGCTTTCTCTCTGTGTGGACAGTGAGCGGCGCTGTAGACAACACCACGGACTCCTTGGCGCTACACTGGGACGGAGTATGGATACACTGGGAACAACGGGGCGACGGTTCTCTCCATTGTCACTTTATCCAGTCGGTGCTACATCTAACGGGGAACTTCAGATCCTGGAGAGCTCTCATCACGGCTTCAATTTGCACCGGGTTTGCCGCAAACATTTTATATGTGGCTGGGCGACTGAAGTTTCCCAGGCGCTGGCAGGTGAAGGTGGTGTCTGGTGTTTTGTTTGTCCTGTCAGGCGTGCTGCTACTGGTGGTGTCTTCCTGGGTGTCGCACCGTAGCTCCGAGGCACTGAACAGTGTGATCCCGATGAAGAGAGAGTGGGGGCCGGCTCTGTACACGAGTTGGGTCGGGACTGTAATACTGGTGGTCGGAGGAGGAATTCTGGTCAGCACGTGCTGTCTGTCGCCCTCGCCCGTTGTTTATAACACACCGACAGCACCAAATTACCCGGGAATGGGCGACCCTCTGAACACAATCAATAGTGCAACTTTCAGGCCGGACGACACGCCCTATTACCCGACTACACGACCATTCTGAAGCCAAGCTCAACGCTGCAAATAAACATATGGACGTTAGATGGTGGTACTGGGTTTCCAAGCCTTGCCTTAGTTTTGTCATTATTGTGGTCATGGAGAGGAATACAGTGTAAATATTAACCTATAATAGCATCTGTTTGTCCTACTGCTTTCCGACTTTTACCCTTGTGCCAATTTGTCTATCATGTATTCATTATTTATACAGCATGTTTAGGCACTTTTACTATTGAAGCTTATATGCACTTTAGATCAACTGTAAAATAATTGAGATGACAAGCAATCACGTTATTCTGTGTGAAGTGTCTCTTCTGCTTCTGTGTTATCTGCTTGTACTAACTGTAAGGCTCACGTCACTGAATACAGGCCTATGAACAACCACTGCAGGTACTAGTAAATGGTAAAGCGCTGTAAAGAATGAAGCATCTTTTTATGACACAGTCAACCAAATGCAATAGAATGTAATACACAATGGCTTCCTTAAAAAATGACAAACTTTGCACAGAGAAAACATGGGGGTCGGTTTGTTTTTGAAATTCAATTTTAATTAATAGTGTACATTGTATAGCAGTCGTGATGTACATACTGTGCAGTTAATGTACACATACATTAAATGTTTAGGGCATTTAAATAGCCGTGTTCTCACAACTGAACCACCTGACATGGCTCTCTCACACCACACCCCAAACACTGATGGAAAAATGGCTGGACCAGTCAATCACCACATAGTACGAACTCTCCTCAGCTCTCACCATCTACCGTTGTTATGTTGCCATAACAACCGATGTGTTTGCTGGACACCGAGCCCACTACTCCATTCCGTGTGGCATCATAATAAGATCTTCAGCAAGGCACAGTACAGTTAGAGTTAGAGTAAGCATGCTGCAGTATGGCTCTCACTAGACTGGTGAACACCAGTCTGCAACTCTCACCAATCACAGGGCCCCCTAAGATTCTTGTTGTTTAAATGATATTACCCATCGAAAAGCCACTATACACTTTTCATAGAAAATAACAGCATTTTCTTCAGTGGTCCTTGCAGGATGTTAGCATGTCTGATATGCGTTAAAATTATGTTTCCTTAGCAACATAGTGTGAAGTTAAAAGGCCTCTCCCGATCATGGCGCATTCTGAGATGTGGGGGGACAGGAAGTGATGCGTTACTCCAGCCTCTCGTCCCCTTCCTCCACGTCCTTCAGGCTGAGCACCTCCAGAGTGCCCTTGCCTTTGGTCTCGCACCGGATCAGCTCGTCAACCTCCCTGAAGCAGCCCGGGTCGATCAGACACACCTGCGAGGGCACACACTTTAGGCATATCCCACAAAACATCTTACAAAATACAATATATATATATTGTATGAAATGAAATCAAATGTAAAAAGTAGGCTGTGCAAAAATGTGGGAACCCTTGTCATTTTGTTGCTTTGATGGCTTCTAAGTAATCATCACAAGATCATTGGACACACAAAGTTGGTTTGGTGAGCTTGGTAAGCTTTGAACTTAATTGACAGGTGCATCCAATAATGACAAAAGGTATTTAAGGTGGCCAAATGCCAGTTCTCATTCTGTTTGACTCTCCTCTGAAGAGCTGCAACATGGGAGCCTCAAAACAACTTTCTGGTGACCTCAAAACCAAGATTATCCAGCATTATGGTTTAGGGGAAGGTTACAAAAAGCTGTCCAAAATATTTCAGCTGTCAGTTTCCACTGTCAGGAACATTGTGAGGAAATGAAAGGCCACGGGCACAGTTCTTGTTAAGCCCAGAAGTGGTAGGCCAAGAAAAATTCCAGAGAGGCAAAAACGAAGGATGGTCAGAATGGTTAAAAACAACCCACAGACCACCTCCAAAGACTTGGAAGGATATCTTGCTGCAGACGGTGTCGCTGTGCATCAGTCAATACAGTCAATACAGCTCAATTTGCACTAGGAAAGGCTGTACGGAAGTGTGATGCAGAAGAAGCCTTTTCTTCACAATCGCCACAAACTGAGTCGCTTGAGGTATGCGAAAGAACATTTGGACAAGCCAATATAATTTTGGAATAAGATACTCTGAACTGATGAAACAAAAATTGAATTGTTTGGTCACAAGAGGCTAAATGCGGGGCGGCAAAAGAACACAGAATTTGAAGAAAAACACCTGCTTCCCACAGTAAAACTTGGTGGAGGTTCCATCATGCTGTGGGGCTGTGTGGCCAGTGCTGGTACTAGGAATCTTGTTAAAATTGAGGTTTGCATGGATTCCACTCAGTATCAGCAGATTCTTGTTCAAGAGTCTGTCACAAAGTTGAAGTTGCGCAGGGGATGGGTGTTTCAACAAGACAATGACCCCAAACATTGCTCAAAATCTACCCGAGCATTCATGCAGAGGAACAAGTACAATGTTTTGGAATGGCCATCCCAGTCCCCAGATTTGAATATCATCGAGAATCTGTGGGATGACTTGAAGCAGGCTGTCCATGCTCGGAATCCTTCAAACATCACTGAATTGCAGAGGTTTTGCCAGGAGGAATGGGCCAAAATACCATCATCCAGGATCCAGACACTCATTGGTGGCTACAGAAAGCGTCTACAGGCTGTTATTTTTGCAAAAGGAGGCTCTACTAAATACCAATATGATTTTTCTATTAAGGTGCCCAAATTTATGCACTGAAATAGCCAATCTGAAACGATTAGAGACAGCTTAGAGGTCACACACATACACACTTACTTTAGACATATCTTGTATAAAAAAATACAATACATACAAGAAAGAAAATGTAAATACATCATTCTATACATTGGTGTCTTAAATGTAGATGCCCTAAGGACTGTCCTTTCAACTTTCTTTCGTGTTTTTACATTCAGAAGACGCTTCTAGCATATTAAGACTGTGGTCACAGCAGTGCTGTGTCAACCCATTCAGCCAAAGTCAGCTTTCAATTCAATTCTGCCATATGTACAGGACACATACACAGAATTGACATTACGTTACTCTCACACCCACGATGCAGCAACACAGAGAAGACACAAAATGTAAAAAACAGAAAGTAAACATCAAGTGATGCATTTCTACATGTTTCAGAACCGAGCATTGTGGCACTGCGGTTTCAACTTAGGGACCAGCAACTTTAAAGAGCCGTGCCGCAAATGACAGCTTTTTGGCACCAGCACCTGTCACTTGTCAGTCGAAACAAGCAGAACCAGTTCCAGATTGGGCACTGCACTGGCACTGTGACTAAAAGAGGTAAAAGTGAGTTTGAGTGGGGGGACGGGGGGGGGGGGGGGGGGGGGACGGCATTCCTCACCATCTCCAGCTGGTCGTCGAAGTCCTCGCTCTCCACCACCTTGATGAGGGGCTTGAGTTTGTCCTTCAGCCGCTTGCCGTCCTTGGCGGGCAGGATGAACCGCAGACGCATGTGAGCGCGCTGGATCTGCATGGACTCCTTCAGCTGCCGGATCACCTCCAGGGCCTGCCACAACACTCACAGTTAGCTACCCAGGGCCTGCAACAACACTCACACCAGTAATGATTACATTACCCAGGGCCTGCCACAACACTCGCACTGTTAATGACTACATTACCCAGGGCCTGCCACAACACTCGCACCGTTAATGACTACATTACCCAGGGAGTGCCACAACACTCACAGTTAGCTATCCAGGGCCTGCTACTAGCCTGGTAAACCCGCCCCTCGTACTTCATTTCATTTCATGCAGAGGGTCTGGACCGGAATCTCTTGAGGTACGTGACGACCAGGCGTTAGCGATTGGGTAAAGGCAGAGGCACTTTTTAAAAACTTAAGCAGAGTCCACACCTCCAGCAAATCGTTTCTGACGGTCTCTGTTCCAGACCCTCTGCACGAAATGAAATGAAGTACAAGGGGCGGGTTTACCAGGCTAGCCTGCTACAACACCTAGACCGGTAATCACCACGATACCCAGGGCCTGCCACAACACTCACCCCGTTAGAGACATACATACTTGTTTGGATGGGTTTGAAGAAGTGTTGAAGAAGTAATTTCATTAACCAACCATATTCATATAGTTTGCAGTGTTTAGAAATAGTTGCGCCACCATGTACTACCAACCACAACGGCAGAGTCAAACACCATAGCAGAGTCAGTAAAATGAGTGCAATCAAGAGTAAATATTGTATATATTCACAAACACAACAACACACCATACAGACTCCTGGGGAAATGCAAATGCTTCGTAAAAACCAAGTCACAATAAATTTGGACCATGCACAGACTTAACTTGCAATACAGTCAAAGACCACAAGGTGGCTCTATTTTACTATATTGACGCAATGTATGACTCATAAAGACAGAAGAACTGATGAAAGGTTGAGAAAGTAGATGAAAACAATTTCACAAGTGAATAGAGCAGAGCGATACAACACTCTTGTGTGCAACAATTTCAAATGCAGAGACCTGGGCAATGGCACATGACAAGATGGCATCTCATACACAATCTAGCCCTCGCCTGGACAGAGCCCTGGTACAAACCTGCTGTTTGGTGCTCTTGTTTGCTTTGACAGAGTAGTGGATGTCCTTCATGGCTCTCTCGATGAGGCTGACGGTGTATGGTCGTTTAGTCTCTGGGTTAACACACTTCTCTGCCACGATAGTTGCGATGTCTCTGAACATCTGTTCCAGCTGGCTCTGTCGCTCCTTGTCTGACACCTGAAGTTCTCCTTTCGCTAAGATCTGAGAACAAATTAAAAGAAAGGTGAGCAGGTACACAATTTAAATGAATGACATTAACTTCAGTGTAGCCATCCTTGACTGCACACACAGTGCTACCCCCGCCACACACAGCCCATAATCTTCAGCCACCACAGCCAGTCCTCCCTCCCAACCCAACTGCACTTTATCCCCCCCTCCCCATTCACCTTTCCTACTTCTGCCCTTCAACAGGTAGTCATCCCCCAAACTGCATTCTACACACTTTATTCCCCTTCCCCGTGCACAGTTTGAGACTAACAATCAGCAGTGTCTGTGCATGTCCTACTCTCCCCAGTATGTCTATGCATGTGACAATAAATATTCTTGTATCCATGATGAGTGGCCCCGCTCACCTGTTTGCACATTTCTGTCAAATCATCTGTCCCAAAAGCTTTAGACAAATCCTCCTTTTTTGCCACCTGGCCCTTTGACACATTGATGAAGACTGTATTTGTCTGCAATACTTCATCTAAGTCCTTCTCTCTGAAGATACAGGGCAGAAATAATGGAAACGTCAGGTCACATAACATGTCAGAAGTAATTCAACCGTCATTAAATGACAGTTTCACAGCATCAGGATGCATGTCGAAACACAACAGTTACTGTACAGGGTGGTGCTATCTTAAGTCACAAACCCATTATGCTTACGTGAATCATACTAAATCCATAGTGAAGTTCCTTGGAAACCAAGGCTAGTCAAAATCCATCCTTCGACTATCTCTACCATTTGGATGATACAGTCTATTGTAACTCAAAGTTGTAAGTCATTTAACACGATAAACAAAACAGTTCCAAGAAGCACACAGAAATAAGTCAACAAAACAAAATCTGGACCTACACAGTTTGTGCTAGCTAACCAGTTAGCCACCACCCTGATGTATTACATGCTAATAGCCATACTCACGCTCCTGAACGCCAACTCATGACTTTGTTCTTATAACAGGCTATTTCAAAACGCTTCCCGCCCTTTTTCATCCGGACGACTGCCACGTTAGTCAACCGAATCTGGTTTGTTGGCGTGAATATCGACATTTTAGTAGTGATACCTCAACAACTCTTAGCTAGGTTAGCTGCTGTCAAACCAACTGCGACTTCAGCACGCAGTTTGTGTTGTTGTTCCTTCACTAAGCTCCGGAGTGAAACTGCAACAACCACGAAATGGTCCTACTGTCTTGGGCAAGGCAAATGAGACATAGACATACTATACGTATATGTATGTCTATGAAATGAGAGGCTTCAGTGATAAACATATAAAACGCATGCCTCAACTAAACATTTATCACAGGCATTTGACTATAGGCGAACATTTTGAACACATCACAAGAAATTGCAAATCACAGGAAATTTGAACAAACCATGGAGATTGCAAAATTTCCCAAGATAATAATACATTTTAGCCTATTTGTTACACATTTCAAAGCACTCAAGGTCACCTTACAGAAAATAAAATAAAAATAAATAAATAAATAAAGAATTCAACATTAAAAAATAATATCAGGAGCATAAAAACAGTGAATCAAGATGGCTAGAGCTGATATGCTAATTTAAAAAGGTGCGTTTTCAGTGCACTTTTAAATTGCGACAGAGTCCTGTGTGCGGATAAATGAGGGAAGCGAGTTCCATAATTTCGGAGCAGCATATGAGAAGGCCCTTGCACCCATTTAATTAAATTTACCATTATTTCACCCATTATTTTAATTGTGTTGAGTAGAATGTCTGGTTGGACCAGTAATCCTGCATTAGATGACCGCAGTGAACGTGAGGGTGAATAGATCTGCAACAGGTCCTTAACATATGATGGGGCAAGATTGTAGATGGCTTTAAATGTAATAAAAATATAAATAATGGACAGAATAAAGGTACAGCGGTGCCCGACAGATCATTCCATTTTTCATTATTTCCTAATCCAATGTAAATTATCTCATTTTAGACAATGAATGAAAAAAAAAAAAAAAACATATAGTCATCTTTTAACAGTATTCAGTCATTTTTATTTTTTGCCCCGTTGGTGGTGCTAGAGCCTTGGCTGCTGATACTGAGTCAGTTCTACAGGACTGACTCCAGGCACAGGCAGATTTTATGACTTTTCAACAGGAGCGCAGATGGAAAACGTAGAAAGAGGGGGGAGGGGGGTCACATTTTAATGAGAAAGACGTGGCCTGTGCTTTGCCCCTTAATTTAGCGATACTAAATGACTGTCAGATATCTGTTTGCTGAGTTCATTGTTAAGAACATGTTGACTATTTATCTTCAGCCGCAAAGGCTAAAGCAACACCAGGGACAACCTTGTGTAGCCTACACGGTGTAAGGTAACTAAAGTTTCAGGGACGTCCAGACAGTTTGTACCGACTGGACAGGATTACATAACCCTGACCTCTTCCCTGCTGTACTTTGTGATTCACGATAGAATTCAGTTACACATGCAAGTGCACTACGTAATTAGGTAACTTCTGGGGTTCAGCTCATTCTGTATATGTCCCTGTGTAAGTAAGGAAATCACTCTCCTGAGATGTTTTTATTTTATGAGAAGGCTACAAACACAGGTAAAATTACAATACTAAAATATCACGAAACGTAGGATGTATCGGATGATGTAGAATACACAATTGATTAAGTAAGGATTCAAGTTAGCATGTATTACATTGAACACCCCCATTTGGAAGCCTATTGGTTCAGACCAACAATATGACGGTGTGGCGTAAAATTTCCGCATCGTGAAACTTGGTTTACAGAACAGGGTGAGAGGGTGAGTGGCTGAACTTCCTCGCATTCATACTTGTCACATTTCGTGGGTTTTAAATGTAGTTGTCATCGTCAGTTATATGCACAGTAGTATTTTAGAGAGTTGGGACTACTTGAACCTAATAAAATACCCCAGTGTTCATGACAATGAACGGGTGCAGGAAAGGGGTGCACAATTGTTAGCAGTCGCTAGCTAGATAAGATAATGTGAACTTTAAAAACAAACCGATTTCATTTAGCCATTAGTAAAACAAAATTCAAAGAAAATAGAAATGTAGTAATATATCCATGCTGATGGCTTGAGTTACTGAAGACACCTTCTTGTTTCAATTCAGCATTCCTGAAAGTTAACGGGCTCATGTCCAATTATAATTACGTTAACCTAATTAGCAGTATATTGACCAACTGGACTGATCTTGCCAGTTATTCGAGTTAGGGATTTAATTAGCGCACTTGTAAAATGCAGAGTAACTTATTCATTAACTCGGGATATTAAGCACAGTGCAGTGAAATGCTAGGTGAACAGTGACTGCTGTCTGAACTCTTATGACCCTGTTCGAAGTTATTCAACAAAATCCTAACAGGTTTTGCAATTTTATGTAATGTGAAAGATTAGTAAGGTGGTATTTGTTAATGATTATTAAGGTGGTCTCTGGTGGCTGCAGTGAGGATCATTTGCTCAGAGTGATACTGCGATTTTTAAAAGACAAGTACAATGTTTGGTCTGTGGGTTCGCTATGTCCCCGACATGCTGGAGAGTCGATTGTCATGTTATGGGAGTTTAATTTGCGAGTTTGGTCAGAGCATGTGGCGATCTGTAAAACGCTTATTCATTGTATAATTACGTGAAGAAAGATCTGCTGTTTTGTGTCGAAGCTGACATTGCACATTCCCCAAACGCTTGTCAAACATATATCGTGTATTGTCTGTTCAGTCACCCCATGATTTTGTAGCTATTGCATTTAGACACCTGTGCCATTTCAAAAGCCCAGGTGTTCATTAGTAGTTAGGCTGTCTGCAGAGCTGTAAGATTCAGTATCGAAAATCCAGACTCTGTCTGCTGTACAACAAAGCAACAGTGCAATGTGTAAGCAATGAGTGTTTCATTTGCTAGCAGCAGAAGAGGAAGAGGACGAAAACATCTGGAATGACTTGTGATCATGCTTTGCTTAGTTCATCACTTTGGAGAGGTACAATTTCCTTTGTAAGATATCTGAATTGTCACAGCAGAGCTTGGTGTGTGTTGAATCGTGACCAGTGAAATGTTGACTAGTCCACGTCATGGTTGAAGATAAATAATTGATTATTTTTTTAAAGATGGCCTTTGTCCAAGGTAGGCACTCCCGTCTATCGGGTCTATGTCTTTGCACTCTCATGAACTCCCTGATACTTTGAATGGCGCACAGTTAGTCTCAGTAAAACCATGCTGCACTTGGGGCAGGCTGCAATTCGCAGGGTGTTGACACAGTGGAGTGTGAACTCTTTGATTTTAACAAGCCGTTAAATTAAGGAAGTCTGTTTGCCTGTTATTACTTGTCATTGCTAAATGCGACCTGTATTATGTAACCAGATTGCACAAAACAAACAATACTAATCTCTAATAATTTCTGATTATGTGAGAAGAAAGTGTAATGAGATTATCATAACATTGGCTGAATCATTTTCATGAAGAAATCCGGGAGTGTGGGAAAGTTGTGTAATTAGGTGACAATGAAGTTTTGAGATAAAGAAAAACTTGTTGGAAGAGAACAAAAACATTTGATTTATAGAAGAAAAGTGAGCAGAAAAGTGTTTTAGGAAGATTAAAAGATAAGGTAATTGAGTTATGTTTACAATTAAGAAAGATGCAGAAAGAAAATATTGAGATAATTGAAATGTATGTTTTGAGATACAAAAAGTAGTGTGAGACAAGGATATTTAAGAAGTAATGTTCTGAGAAGTAATATTTTGAGAAATTAAAAAATAAATGACTAAAAGAGATGTTTTGAGATGAGTAATATTTTGAGAAATGTAAAAATAAGACTAAAAGAGATGGGTGATGATCTAAGAGATGGGTAACATGTCTTGAGAAAGAGGTACGAAGGGTAATGATGGAATAAATCATAAGGCTATGAGTGGCTAGTTAACTCTAAATTAGATTTGTATTTAGCTTAGCTCACTCTTGTCAATCTTTTTATTTGAAGAAATCCTAAAACGGTGTAAATGCATGTTAATCAGTATAAACCTTTTAATCTTATGAATGGTAACTGATGACTTGCTCTTTAATTGTTTTTTTACTGACTGATTACACTTAGAAGTAATTTTGCCCAACTGTTCATGTATTTGTCAGTTTTGGGCTGCACTGGCATTGACCAAGTGGCCTGTGTTGAAGTTAACCGAATGACCTAATCCAGCGGACTGGTACAGAACCTTCTTTTCGCCCCTCAGAACTCCACTGGCACGGGCTTATCAGACTGAAGTTTGGGACAGGAGATTCTCCGAGTACTCAAGAGTTACATTAGTCTGTACTCTGGCAACTAGACGGCCTGAGTTACATTAGTCTGTACTCTGGCAACTAGACGGCCTGAGTTACATTAGTCTGTACTTTGGCAACTGACGGCCTGAGTTACATTAGTCTGTACTCTGGCGACTAGACAGCCTGTCCTGTATGCTGGATCAAAGATCCCCGAAGAAGTACAGTGCTTTTCAGTCATCAGGCTCTAAAAAAAGTACACTGAA
>CM050215.1:20977967-20982967 GCA_027475355.1 Coilia nasus
GTGTGTGTGTGTGGTGCAAAGCTCAGGTGTTAAAAGCATTGTAAAGGCAGCTGCCATTTTGTTCACAGGGATGACTTGGGTTTCACATAACTGCTGATAATTAGGCTAGGCCTCGCCGGTTCCTCAGAAAACCTGTTTTGCTTCACGCAGTCAACCGGGGTCATGACGGAAAAGTGAGTGATTGACTCAACGCTGAGTTAATCCTAATCATGTGAGAGATGGAGAGAGAGAGGAAGTCACATGTTGATGCAAAACATCTGTCAAAGCTGTAGGGCATCTGGTCAAAGCTGTCATCAGCAAAAAGGAGAAAACATAAAATAAAACAAGAATTAAAACGGAATGTAATGGTATTGTAAATGGTCTATGACCATCATGTAGGACTTCACTGAAGAGGTGATCACTTGGCAATATTTGAACAATGCACTCTTATCAATTTAGGTGTTGCCTAGCAGCAAAAAAATAATGTCCACAAGAATCTGAAACTGAAGACAACGCAGTACCTGTTTTCTCTCCCTGTCTTCAAAAGTGCATGTTTGATATCTGTGGTGGTGTTTGTAGGTGTCGTAGTGGGACCGTAGCTGAGATGGAGGTGACCCAGTCATGCTGGGCTGTTCGGGGCCGTGTTGGGGCTTTGCGTCCGTTGGCTCTGATATGAATGAATTTGGATCCACTGGCTCAGATTTACATGTTCAGTCCTCCGTCTGAGGCCTGTGTCAGGGGCCTTGCATAACTGGATCCACTGGCTCAGATTTACATGTTCAGTCCTCCCTCTGAGGCCTGTGTCAGGGGCCTTGCATTACTGGTCCAGCTTGAGAGAGGAAACGTGATGGCACAAGGCTGCGGACTCACCCCGCGGGATGTCTGATGCAGCCGTAGACTAGATATAAGAGAACTAGACAGACAAACCCTCTGTGTGTGTGTGTGTGTGTGTGTGTGTGTGTGTGTGTGTGTGTGACGAACCCTGTGACAAACCCTCACAGATGAGGCTGAAATTTGAAGGTTCCAGGCGCGCCATCTTTGCCGTTTCATATTAATAGCAGTGTACATTAACTGGAAATTAAACTGATGGACTCCCATCCCTCCAGAGTAATCATGGACCGGAAAACTACCGGAACACACCTAAACCATTTTTTAAACCAGGCTGTAAATACGTACATTTTTGCTGTGAAAAAGGAGCCAGATTGACACCCGATAAGGACTTGTGTCAGGTCTGGTGTCTGAGGCTTCAGTACTAGAGGCCCTCGAGGAAGCATCAGAAATGTGTGAGACAACGCACAGCACATCAATCAAATGAAGTGCAGACAGAGTCACAGCTACTCTTCTGCTTCTGCATCCTGCCCTCCTCATGTGCGGTGTGTGTGTGTGTGTGTGTGTGTGTGTGTGTGTTCCTCCTTGGTGCATCCTCCAGGGGAGTAAGGCTGCAGAGAGAGAGAGTGTGTGTGTGTGCCTGTGTATGTGCATTTGCGTGTGTGTGCCTGTGTATGTGCATTTGCGTGTGTGTGCCTGTGTATGTGCATTTGCGTGTGTGTGTGCCTGCTTGGTGGATCCTCTAGAGGGGTAAGGCTGTTTTGTTTGGCACATACTGTTCCTCAGGTGGCCCCGTCGCCATTGGAGATGCCAGTTCACACCCAGTCCAGGGGGGGCGCTGTAGCCCAAAGCACCACTCACTGTGTCTAACCTGTGCCCGCACACACACACACACACACACACGGAAGGAAGGAGGGAGAGCATGAGGTGTTTTTTATCAAGAGAGCCCCCTATCCTGGCATTAAGGAAACCCCTTAGCAAGCTGCTTTTGCGTGTTCACATTAAATGTAAATGTGCGGGCTGCTGCTGCCTTGTGTGTGCCTTGAGATGGAGCACGGCCTTCTGGGAGTAGAGGTGTGATATAATACCACTCTCGCTACTAATGACAGTGTGTCAGTGTTTGCTTACTTGCTTGATGACGGTGCAGTTCTGTGTAATTTCTATGACTATAGGCAGCACAGTCTCACATTCAGTGGTCTAAACAGGCCCATACTCCTACAGTGTAAACAATCCCTTAGTCCTACAGTCTAAACAGTCCCATAGTCCTAGTAGGAGTCCTAGTTAGTTCGCTAACTTTATCTAGCCCATACTGTTCATAAAAACTGTGACAGTGACTTCCCCCTGAAAAGTGAACTGAGAAATGTGACGGAAATAAAAATGCAATTAACAGGACAGCAGTCACTTCATTATGCGGAAAATGCATGAAAGAGATCGTTGAGGTCGCAACCAAAATAGCTTGTTGTATTCGAGCAAGGTCTCTTCAAAGACGTCTGTTCCGTGCACAGTTGGAAGAGGCTTACTAACTATTCTGACCTCTTGCTACACGCTGACGTGAGATGGCTTAGTAGGGGGAAATTCTTGCAGCGATTTCGACAGCTCTGTCCGTTGATCAAGGAGTTCCTTCTTGTCACTAAAAATGCAGAACACAAGCAACTTAATGACAATCAGTGGCTGCCACACTTGGCGTTTGTAACTGATCTTACTAACATGTTGAACGAACTTAATTTGGAGCTGCAAGGAAAAGCATGGTGGACATGAGACATGATCAGCTCAGTTAATGCATTCAAACGAAAAATGAAATTGCTGTCCTCAAAGTTGCAGCGCTATGATTTGGGACACTTCCAAAAACCTCACATCAAAGCCGGAGAAAGGGAGGGGCGTGAGCAAATTGACACACAGCAGCTCCGGACTAGGCAACCCTGTCTGACTCCTTCCATGCAGGTCATTAGAGTTGTGCTCTACAGATTCATTTGAAAGTAATAGAAATGTATTATAAATGTGCTGTAAACGTTCATTATATTATAATACAATTGTATTAAAGTTGTGCTGTGAAGGTTTATGCATGGATGCATGTATTTTACTATGCTACATATGTAATGCAACATGTATATCAACAAACTGCATAAAGGTACATATGAAACGCATACTGAGTGATTTATCATCATCTTCATCGCCACCATGTCATCATCATCATCCTCAGGAGATTGCGGTGACATGGTAGTTTTAAAAGTAGCTCGCGAGCCATAAAATAGTGGGCACCCCTGGTCTAAACAGGGCCCATAGTCAAACAGACCCAGTCATAGTCCTACAGCCTGAGCAGGCCCATAGCCTTCCAGGTTCCAGGCTGCACAGTGTTGCAGCCAGTGGTCTTAGCTGGGGAGAAGCGGCGTCTGTATTGTTGCTGCTCTGGTGTCCTGGAGGGCACATTAGTGGAAGGACGTCTACTGAGTTCATGGAGGGGAAAAGTTTGCGTGACAATCGTGTGTGCGTGTGTGTGTGCGTGCACAGCCGTGAGGTGGTGGTGTGTGTGTAAGGGAAGTGGGGTGGGTGCTGTTGTGCTTGACTGGGGACAGGAAGGGCTATACTCGGCCTTTATCCCTGGCCTTCGTGAGAACCAGCGCCTGAATCCAGCTTCAGTGTGCGTGTGTGTGTGTGTCTGAACCAGCGCCTGAATCCAGCTTCAGTGTGCGTGTGTGTGTGTGTCTCTGAAGCTGGATTCAGGCGCTGCTTTAGACACAGTGTGTGTGTGTGTGAAGCAGCGCCTGAATCCAGCTTCAGTGTGTGTGTGTGTGTGCGCGTGCGTGCGTGTGTGTGTATGTGTGTGTGTGTGGAGCAGCGCCTGAAGCAGCGCCTGAATCCAGCTTCAGTGTGTGTGCGTGTGTGTGTGTGTGTGCGTGCGCATGCGTGTGCGTGTGTGTGTATTTATGTGTATGTGTGTGTGTGTGCAGCGCCTGAATCCAGCCTCAGGGCTCATTCACACCAAACACTCTGCGTGTTCAGCGCGTGCCCGTATTCTGTCCGTATTCTGTCCGTATTCATTTAGAATGCACGTTAGCAGATTATACCATGCCCACCGCAAGCGTGTTCTGAGCGTATTCTGAGCGTGGACTTAGTGACCAACAAAGTTCTGGTCTGTAGTCAGTTGCTGCTGAAAAGCCATTTTAGGGGTGCACAGCGCTTTGGGATATATCGAGAGGGATCCCCCTCTTGATGAGTTGCTGTTAGGGGACGATGACTATCCACTAAATAAAGGCATGGTTATCACATGCATCATGCCAACAACGGTGCTTAAAACATCTTCAAGCTCCAAAAAGATGTCCAGTTGCATACGACAACGAAACTGTAATAAACATATACACATTGTTCATAACCAAAGGGAAATTATGTGTTTCACACAAGTGAGTGAAAAAAACAGACCTAAATAAAAAGTCAAAATAATGAATGCATGAGGGTTTTGGTGATTTTCTTCCATCCACGAAGATTAACTGCTCATGCACGAGCAGATCCTGATGGGACACGCCATCGTAATAGCAACAGGCCATGGACAAAGCGTGGCTGGCTTTTAAAGGGAAATATATACTATAAACTCTGATTGGTTCATTGCATGTTACGCCCCGAACACACCTATGATTAATTAGGTAACTTAGGACCAACCCTTTTGAACCATGTGCCAGGCGCAATGTTCTCTTTTCCCGTCGTCAAAACAGCATATTGTCTCAGGAACGCCCCCAAAACAACTTGTGCGACAGACTTTAGACAATGCGCATATGATCGTGAAAATAGAGCCCTGAGTGTATGACGGAGTGGAGTTTGTGAGGTGTGTGTGTGGAGTGTGAAGTAGAGTGTGTGTGTGTGTGTGTTTGTGTGTTTGTGAGTGAATAATGGAGGTGTGTTACACATGCGTGTGGGTACACTAGATGGTTCAGAAGTGTGCGTGAGTGTAAGGGAGTGTGTTTGCGTGTGTAGAGTGAGTGTAGGGTGTGTGTCCGAGTGAGTGATTGAGGTGTATTACACATGCACGCTTGTGTCACTCTAAATTCACTCCGTTTTGCTGGCCATGACCCGTTTCCTTGCATCGCCACCACCCCCTCCCCTCCCACCACCCCCAATCCAACCCCCCTCTTCCCCTCCCCTCCCACCCCTCTACCCTCCCACCACCCCCAATCCAACCCCCTCTTCCCCTCCCCTCCCAC
>CM050215.1:20985467-21117967 GCA_027475355.1 Coilia nasus
GATGTTTCCTACAGAATTGGCTGCGTCTACATCTGATTGGACGAGAGGCTCTCTACTCCACATCTAATTGGACGACAGGCTCTCTACTCTAAATTTGTATCTGATAGCGCGATAGGCTCTCTACTCTAAATCTGTATGTGATAGGACGGTAGGTGCTCTACTCCTCATCTGATAGGACGATAGGCTACATCCCTGCTACTCCTGGAGATAAGGGCGCCATCCGCGCCTGTGCTGCGGTCCAGTCCGCTACATCCGTGCCCATCCTGGAGATAAGGGCGCCATCCACGCCTGTGCTGCGCTCCAGTCCGCTACATCCCTGCTACTCCTGGAGATAAGGGCGCCATCCGCGCCTGTGCTGCGCTCCAGTCCGCTACATCCCTGCTACTCCTGGAGATAAGGGCGCCATCCGCGCCTGTGCTGCGCTCAGTCCGCTACATCCGTGCCCATCCTGAGGGATGAGACTGGGGCGGGGCTTGCTGGATGCTGAGCGTCTGATTCGCCGGCGAGATTTCTGCTTTGCCTGCAGGCATCACAGAGCGTGCGTGTGTGCACATGTGTGAGTGTGACAGTGTGTGTGGGTGTGGGGACGGTGGCCTGATGGCTCGTTCAAGGCTGGCAGAGCTAGCGTAGGAGCGGTGTGTGTGTGTGTGTTGGCACTCTCGGCACCGCGGGGAGACAGCCAGCGGCATCATGGGGTGTGTGTTCTCCCTGCCGGAGGAGCGAGAAGGCTGCAGCAGAGGTCAGTAGCTCTTCACACACAGACACACACACACACGTACACACACCTGTGCTGGTCAGGGTCCAGTCTAAACCTAGTCCTTATCCTTCATATTCTCGTGTGCATGCGTGTGTATGTTTTTTTTAAGTGTGTGTGTGGTCTCCGTGTAGCGAGTCATATTTGCTCACTGATGCTTGTTTAACGTTGTGAAAACGCTGTTGTGTGTGTTTGTGTATGTGTGTGTGTGTTTGTGTGGTGTTGTGCTTAGTGTGTTACTGGTGGGAGAGGAAGTGAGGAGATCAGATGTGCTTTGTGGCCAGTATGTGTTTTAGCCTGGAAGAGTGTGTGTGTGTGTGTGTGTTTCATAACAGACTGCGTGAGACACGCTGGTGAACTTAGTACCCTGGAAGGCTGTCGTGGTTAATGAGTCGTGGTCTTTATGCTTCCATAGGTTTGCTAAGTCTGTCTGTGTAGTGTCCTCGTGTTTGCAGGAAGGAAGCCGCCTTGTTTTGCATAGTGATTCCACCCAGTGATAGGCAACCCAGCGATATATGCAACTGACAAGCCTGTGTTTTAACATTTGTGTTTGCATTTGAAGCTGTTTAAGTATATGACCCCACTAGAGGTTTTACAGTGGGGATATTTTAGGATTGGGTAGTAAAAGTCATCCCTCTGATCTTAATGTAGCTAGTATTACATAATAACAACAATAATCTTTACAAAGACAAAAGTAACACATTTTAGACCAAAAACTTTACAACACCTCTTTTTGTCTTGTGATTATATCTCCTGCTTCTTCCTATTTAAAAAAGTACATAATAGAATCACCACTATTATACCGACACCATGTTTGACTGGGCAGTATGACGATGTGCCCCTGTGTCAGTGTGTGTGTCAGTGTGTGTGTGGGGGGATTCTTATACGATGTGTCAGTGTGTGTGTGTGTGTGTGGGGGGATCCTTATACGATGTGTCAGTGTGTGTGTGTGTGTGTGTGTGTGGGGGGGGGGGGGTTCTTATACGATGTGTGCTCCTGTGTCAGTGTGTGTGTCTGTGGCGGGGGGACTCAGGAGCTGTGAGGCTCATAGGGCTGCTTGCATTCCTGAGACCCTGTTTGAGAGGTGTGTGTGTGTGTGTGTTTGAGAGGTGTGTGTGTGTGTGTATGTGTGTGTGTTTGAGAGGTGCGTGTGTGTGTGTGTGTTTGAGAGGTGTGTGTTTGTATGTGTGTGTGTGCGCGCGCGTGGGTGTGTGTTTGAGAGGTGTGTGTGTGTGTTGAGAGGTGTGTGTGTGTATGTGTGTGTGTGTGTGTGTGTGTTTGAGAGGTGTGTGTTTGTATGTGTGTGTGTGTGTGTGTGCGCGCGTGGGTGTGTGTTTGAGACGAGCTGTTCCCGACCCCTCTGCAAGGAGAAAACAAAAATCAGGCAGCTTCTTGTGCAACAGCCGGAGTCCCAGAGAGCCCCTTGGAGCAGGGAGAGGAAACACCCCCCCTCTCCCTCTTTCTCTCTCTCTCTCTCTCTCTCTCTCTCTCTCTCTCTCTCTCTCTCTCTCTCTCTCTCTCTCTCCTCGCTGTCTCTTTCGCTCTCTCTCTCTGTCTCTCTGTCTCTCTCTCTCTCTCTCATTTCAATTGTCCAACTCTCTCTCTTTCTCACTCTGTTATTTCTATTGTCTGTCCCTTCATCACCTTGTCTCTCTCTCTCTCCCTCTCTCTCTCTCTCTCTCTCTCTCTCTCTCTCTCCCTCCTCTCTCTCTCTCTCCCTCCCTCTCTCTCTCTCTCTCCCTCTCTCTCTCTCTCTCTCTCTCTCTCTCTCTCTCTCTCTCTCTCTCTCTCTCTCTCTCTCTCTCTCTCTCTCTCTCTCTCCTCGCTGTCTCTTTCGCTCTCTCTCTCTGTCTCTCTCTCTCTCTCTCTCTCTCTCTCTCTCTCTCTCTCTCTCTCTCATTTCAATTGTCCAACTGTCTCTCTCTTTCTCACTCTATTTCTATTGTCTGTCTGTCCCTTCATCACCTTGTCTCTCTCATTCTCCCTCTCTCTCTCTCCCTCTCTCTCTCTCTCCCTCCCTCTCTCTCTCCCTCCTCTCTCTCTCCCTCCTCTCTCTCTCCCTCTCCCTCTTCCTTTCTCTCCCTCTCTCTCCATTAGCTACATTTATATGGACTTTTTCTTCTGATTGCATCTAACCCAATTGTCTGATCTGAAAGTAGCATTTACATGACAGCTACAAAAATGTTACAACACGCTCAAGTAGGCAGTTTCGCGTGCAGGTAGCAGCAGGTTAAGGACCGCTAGTTGGTATATGTATGCTGGCACGAGTGTGTGTTTGTGTGTGTGTGTGTGTGTGTGTTGTGTGTGTGTGTGTGTGTGTGTTTGAGAGGTGTTGGTAGTTGGTATATGTATGCTGGCACGAGACCGAGCACGTCACAGAACCCTGCCAGAAATACGTGCATACATGAAGGCTGTAACGGACTACACCACCCTTCCAATCTGATTAGAACTTTAATCGAATGAGACAGTTTTTTTTCTGATCAAGGCGTCTAGTCGGATTAAAAGTGTCCAAACGGACTGTGGTAACCACTGTGTAATCCTCTTGCCTTCCTTTCCATGTGGAGTCAGTCCAGGCAGGAGAGGGGCCCTCCAGTCTACCAATATCAAATTCACATCTATTTAACTATTTTATGTGTGTGTGTGTGTACTGGGTGTGTGTGGAGTGGGGGTAGGGGATGGCAGCTGAGGGGCTGAAGGTGTGTGTAAGCACAGTCCCGTGGTCTGGAGCGGGCAGTGGGGGGCCAATGGGGTGGACAGTGGGGTGGACAGTGAAGCGGACTGGCCAGGGCACCAGGCTGGAACAGTGTGCTACCGCCTCACCTCCCAGTGAGTCAGTCCAGACTGGTGTGTGGGTTTGTGTGTGTGTGTGTGTGTGTGTGTGTGTGTGTGGGTTTGTAAGTGTGTGTTAGGAGGCATGAAGAGTCCTTTGCTGTCCTGCATGGTGTTTGTTTAGGGTTGATATGATGGCTGCAGTGTTATTGGCTATTAATGCCCCTGTGAGCAGCGTACACCCACAACAGTCTCCTGGTAAAGCCTAGCGGCTTACCTTAATGCCCTCTGAAGCATGATTAGCAGTGCACACCGGCATCAGTGTTATGGTAAAGCCTAGTGGCTACCGCTAATGCCCTCTGTAGGCATGGTAAGCAGTGCACACCCCATCCTAGGTAAAGCATAGTGGCTACTGCTAATGCCCTCTGAAGGCATGGTAAAAGCAGTGCACACCCCCTCCTGGTAAAGCCTAGCGGCTACCGCTAATACCCTCTGTAGGCATGGCGAGCAGTGCACACCCCCTCCTAGGTAAAACCTAGCGGCTAAACACTTAGTTTTCCGTATGCTTGCTAATGTGTTATAAGTTGCATGTGTGTGAAAGCAGATGTTATATGTGTATGAGTGTTTAGCCTGGCTCAGCAGGATGATTTGTTTCTACAGGGTTAAAATGGCATTGTGAGCTGCATGATGAGGCAAAAGAATGATGCCTGTGTCTGTTCACCAGGCAGTTTGGGTTGTTGTTGTGCTAAAGCATCACTAGCATGTGTTTTAGTTATGGAGCAGGTGAAGTGCCTTGTACAGGTTGGTAGTGTGTGCATCGTGAGTTGGCTTGGTGTAGTTTGTGCATTGTGAGTGGGCTCGATGTGTGTGTGAAAGATGCCTGTATGGGGTATAAGACCTGAGATTCTTGCTGCTAATCAGGGTTAGTGATGAACCCGGGGAAGGTAACTCAGAGTGGGCCGTAAATCCTCTAGTAGAAGTCCAGTCGCATGGTTTGGCCTGAGATTCTGAGGATCAGGGTTAGTGATTAACCTGGTTAAAGTAACTCCAGGAGTAAGAGTGGGCAGTAAATCATCTAATAGAAGAGTCCAGTCGCATTGTTTGGCTAGGACAATGAAGCCACAGTGGCTCGGCTATTAGGAATGTTACCACTCAGGTCCTGCTCATGTTGTATGCTGCTGAAGGACATGTGTGTCCTTGCATCTGGCATAGCCACGCCTGTGTGTGTGTGTGTGTGTGTGTGTGTGTGTCTGCATGTGGCATGGCCACGCCAGTGTGTGTATGTGTGTGCCTGGCCTGTGCCATGCACCTCACTGCCCTCTCCACTCACTGCTTGTTTATGATGAGGGTACTGAGAGGGCTGTCCATCCTCTCTCCCTCCCTCTCTCTCTCTCTCTCTCTCTCTCTCTCTCTCCCCCCCCTCTCCCTCTCTCTCTCTTTCTTTCTCTCTTTCTCTGTCTCTCTTTCTTTCTCGCTCGCTCTCTCTCTCGCTCTCTCTCTCTCTCTCTCTCTCTCTCTCTCTCTCCCCCTCTCTTCCCCTCTCTCTCTCTCTCTCTCTCTCTCTCTCCCCCCTCTCTTTCCCCTCTCTCTCTCTCTCTCTCTCTCTCTCTCCCTCTCTCTCTCTCTCTCTCTCTCTCAGGAGTGGCTGTAATATGGCACTGGTTTAGCATCTGGCTCAGCTGTGGCCCAGTCCCTGCTGCTGTGTAAGTGGTGTCAGCTGCATGATTGATTGACAGCTGCGTGAGCTCACGCGTTGTGCTGTGTGCCTCTCCCCCCAGAGCCCCGCCCTCCAGGGAGACCAGCTTCATGGAGAAGATGAAGAAGACGGTAAGTTGGCGCTGTCGGGGATTTCCATTACAGTGCACATTGGGTATGTAGATCCAGCTAACTCTATTTAGTAAACTCTCATCTGCGCACACACACACACACACACACACACACACACACACACACACACACACACACACACACACACACACACACACTCTCACAGACACACACACACACACACCAGCCTCCACAGCTGGCAAACCCAGCTGATGCCCGCATGTTGGAGCTTGTGTGCATAATTAGCTCCATCTTTTGCAGCACCATAGGGCTTTCGCTCTGCACACAGACGTGCCTCAGTCTGTAGCTTGCTGTTTCAGGACAAGAGTTGAGGTGATGCCAGTAATGGCTTTCACCTCATAGTGAAGAACCAGCATTTCAGAGCAGAAATACACTTTAAACTACAGTAGGAGTGGAAATGTATTAGTCTGAGAATTATTTTACTGTGTGTGTGTGTGTGTGTGCGCGCGCGCGTGTGTCTTTTTTAAGGACTTTCAGTAAGACTGTGGTGTATTCACTTCAGCATAGCTCAGTCAGTGCTTTCCTCCCAGTTATATATAAACCAGCTGACATTTTCACGGTGACTAGTTTTATTTGATGGATGTCCCCGTCGGTTTCATGAGGATGTGTGCAGGAATGTCGCCTTTGTGTTGTCTGACTCTGCTGAGCACTGTAGTCCAGGGCTGTGCAGATTTTAGCCTTTATTCACTTTAGATAAAAATAACACTGCCGAGCTTGCGTCTTTATTGCTTAAGCTGTTAGACAGACAGATATACACACACACACACACACACACACACACACACGCGCGCGCACACACATACCAGAGTTGTAAAGTATTAAGAATTGAATTGAGAGTGACTTTCACTGTTGCCCTCTCTCTCTTCCCCCTGTCAGGGCCATAACTTAGTCGTGACTCTCTCTTTCTCTTTCTCTCTCTCTCTCTCTCTCTCTCTCTCTCTCTCTCTCTCTCTCTCTCTCTCTCTCTCTCCCCTGTCAGGGCTGTTACATAGTGGTGTTCTCTGTGTGTGTGTGTGTGTGTGTGCCTGACTCTCTCTGTCTCTCTCTCTCTCTCTCCCCTGCCAGGGCCGTAACATAGTGGTGTTCTGTGTGTGTGTGTGTGTGTGTCTGACTCTCTCTCTCTCTCTCTCTCTCTCTCAGGGCCGTAACATAGTGGTGTTCTACGGCTCTCAGACGGGCACTGCTGAGGAGTTTGCCAACCGCCTGTCCAAAGACGCCCAGCGCTACGGCATGAAGGGCATGGCGGCCGACCCAGAGGAGTACGACATGGTAAACATAGTAGTTATGCACTTAGGACTAGTTGACATGGTAAACATAGTAGTTATGCACTTAGGACTAGTTGACATGGTAAGCATAGTAGTTACTGCACTAATGGACTAGTTGACATGGTAAGCATAGTAGTTACTGCACTAATGGACTAGTTGACATGGTAAGCATAGTAGTTACTGCACTTAGGACTAGTTGACATGGTAAACATAGTAGTTATGCACTTAGGACTAGTTGACATGGTAAACAGAGTAGTTACTGCACTTAGGACTAGTTGACATGGTAAACAGAGTAGTTACTGCACTAATGGACTAGTTGACATGGTAAACGTAGTAGTTATGCACTTAGGACTAGTTGACATGGTAAACAGAGTAGTTACTGCACTTAGGACTAGTTGTTGACGTGGGCTTGTGTATTTTATTCCTGCTGTAAGAAAGAAAGAGTTTGTGTGTCTCTGGCAACTATAATTTCTTACACTGCCCTCCCTGGTCAGTTGTTGTGTGCTTGTGTGTACCTGCCTCCCTGGTCAGTTGTTGACCTGTGCTTTGTGTTCCTGTGCCCAGGCGGAGCTGTCGCGCCTGTCAGAGATCGACAACTCGCTGGCCATCTTCTGCATGGCCACGTATGGCGAAGGTGATCCCACGGACAATGCTCAGGACTTCTACGACTGGCTGCAGGAGGGCGAGGCCGACCTGGATGGACTCAACTTCGCCGTGAGTTTCACTTCCTGTGTCCCTTTCCCCCACTTCCTCTCTCTGGCTCAGCGGGACTCGGCAGCCTCTCCCTCCTCAGCCTGGCTTATGACTCATAACTGCTTGACATCATCATGTGATTTGCTGAGTCATGCTCTGGGTGAATATAGAGGGTTGACATCAGGTGATTTGGTGAGTCATGGTCTGGGTGCATAGCGAGTGTTGCTGTGCACAAAGGTCAGATAAGGCCTTTCTCAGACCTTCTGTGTCACTGCGACAGTGTTTGCCAACCAGGCAAGAAAGTGCAGAGATTTTGGTAATCTCAGCAAGTTCACTTCCCCTTTGCCTTCTACTTTCCATAAGCACCGTGAGAGAGTGGGTTCAAAGGAATTAAAGACTTTCTATCCACCACAGAAAAATAGACCATGGCAAAGCGGGTGGGTTTAAAGGATTCAAGATTTTTGTTAGACATATATTTCAGAAAATATGGTTGGAAACTGAAATGCTGAACTGATTGCTGATCCAGTTATTGGCCAAATTTCTTGTCTGGACACACAGGCTCGATGTCTGTCGGAAATAACCGGCTTCATTTGACAAATCCACTTGTACATTATGGCACTGCTCAGGTACTTGTACTTTAGGGTTAGGGTTAGGATTAGGATAAGGATTAGTGTATTAGTGTATTGTTATGTAATTAATGTTAGTGTTGGATAAGTACAGTGTAAGTACATAATGTTACATGTTGTTACAAGTGGATACACTGTAAAAGGGAGCGTTGACATTTAGTTTTGCAATTTCCCTCCCTGGTTTGAGTGTGCTGCAGAAAAAAAGCCCCATTTTTGTCCTTGTGATCACAGTGTGGTTCACATGCGTACCCTAAGCCCTGACTAGTTTGAGTGGTTCACATGCGTATCCTAACACCTAACTGGTTTGAGTGGTTCACATGTGTATCCTAAGCCCTGACTGGTTTGAGTGTGGTTCACATGCGTACCCTAAGCCCTGACTGGTTTGAGTGGTTCACATGCGTATCCTAACACCTAACTGGTTTGAGTGGTTCACATGTGTATCCTAAGCCCTGACTGGTTTGAGTGTGGTTCACATGCGTACCCTAAGCCCTGACTGGTTTAAGTGTGGTTCACATGCGTATCCTAACCCCTAACTGGTTTGAGTGGTTCACATGCGTATCCTAAGCCCTGACTTAGTTTGAGTGTGGTTCACATGCGTATCCTAAGCCCTGACTGGTTTGTGTGGTTCACATGCGTATCCTAACCCCTAACTGGTTTAAGTGGTTCACATGCGTATCCTAACCCCTAACTGGTTTGAGTGGTTCACATGCGTATCCTAAGCCCTGACTGGTTTGAGTGTGGTTCACATGCGTACCCTAACCCCTAACTGGTTTAAGTGGTTCACATGCGTATCCTAACCCCTAACTGGTTTGAGTGGTTCACATGCGTATCCTAAGCCCTGACTGGTTTGAGTGTGGTTCACATGCGTATCCTAAGCCCTGACTGGTTTGAGTGTGATTCACATGCGTACCCTATGCCCTTGACCCTCTTGTGGTCTTGTGGCTGTGAACGGGGTGACTGTCCCACTGGTCAACCAGCGTAGCTGAACAATACCCCCCATCTCAGCAGACAGGCTGCCTTTTGACTGGCCAGCAGTCTCCTCCTGTGATTGGCTGAGAAGGGGCTTGTTTGCACGCACCCCATTGGCCAGTTGTTGTCTCTGCTCAGGGCTGGAGGGCTGTGTGTTAGTCATGGGCAGACACCGGTGATGTCATGGCTCTGTGTGTGTGTGTGAGCAGGACCAAGGATGCACTGCCCTGCACTGTGTGTGTGTGTGTGTGTGTGTGTGTGTGTGTGTGTGTGTGTGTGTGTGTGTGTGTGTGTGTGTGTGTGTGTGTGTGTGTGTGAAAGCAGGAGGGCAGCACTGAGTGGTTACGCACAGCAGATTACACATAGTTACTGATGCGCAAAGACAGCACATACACACACGTACAGTAGGCATGTGAAGAAGCAATGCAGATTACACACACTTACCGA
This sequence comes from Coilia nasus, assembly GCA_027475355.1. Classification (NCBI taxonomy): domain Eukaryota; kingdom Metazoa; phylum Chordata; class Actinopteri; order Clupeiformes; family Engraulidae; genus Coilia; species Coilia nasus. The sequence continues at coordinate 20,994,839 of CM050215.1, forward strand.
TTCGTGACGACCACACACACACACGTACAGTAGGCATGTGAAGAAGCAGTGCAGATTACACACACTTACCAATGCGCAAAGACAACACACACACACACACGTACAGTAGGTATGTGAAGATTACAGTGCAGATTACACACACTTACCGATGCGTGAAGACAACACACACACACACACACGTACAGTAGGTATGTGAAGAAGCAGTGCAGATTACACACACTTACCAATGCGCAAAGACAACACACACACACACGTACAGTAGGTATGTGAAGATTACAGTGCAGATTACACACACTTACCGATGCGTGAAGACATGTCCACACATGAACAGTGTGGACAATAAGTGAAGACACAGTGAAGGTTATACATATTTACTGATGTGCAGAGACGACATATACCACACATAAAGCACACACAGCCGCCTCAAGTAGTCTGGGTGCTGGGCCAAAAAGCAAAGTCAAAAAGGCAAAGCAAAGTCTGCAACACCAGTGAGCTCCCACAAAACCTTTTTAATCAGTCATGACATTTCAGGCAGGCACATTCCATCAGATGTGACATTTTCACTGCATATTTAACAACAAAGGTGCATTTACAGCAGACATCAGCCAGATAACACACACACACACACACACACACCTTTACTGTGTTGAGTGGAGGTTTTATGAATTATGGTGTGTGTGTGTGTTAGGGGTGTGAATCTTTTACCCACAAAACGGTCCGATTCGATCTCGATTCACAGGCTATGATATGATTCAGGGCCGATTAATAAAAAATAGTCACCGATTCGGTACGATTCCATCTGGTTCAGTTCGGTTCGATTCGATACATATTGACAATTCCAAAGCCCTTTGTTACTAAGAAAAAGAGAAAAAAAAATTACATTTTAAAACGGCATTCTTTTGTTTATTTTTTTTATCCCAGAGAATAAAAACACAAAAACTGGTAACCAGATGCCTGCCTTAAGTTCACAATCTGCATGTACTTGAAATACAACACAAAACAAAAACCAATAAAGGTTACCAGATATCAAAAATGAAAAAATGGACATTATTAAACAAGTGCCATTCATTGGCAAAAATCTAAGTTATTAGTTCATGGCAGTGTTACCAACTGAAAAACAAGTACAACATATAACTTAAAGAAAGAGTCGACCATGTTTCCATAATGAACTGTGTTCTTCTCTGTTCTGAGACGGATATGTACCTCTCAGGCCTTTATGCATGCCGCCAGGCAGTCAGACACGCTGCGATAATTTGTTAGCATGTAGCATGGCACTGAGTAAAAAACATGGCTGAAGTTAGAAGTGGCCATGCTCTTCCCTGATTTCCCCATTTAAATACGCTTACCTGACTTGTTACACAACCCAAGTGTAGTTACTCAAAATGAAACTTTACTTTTTTGTATGTAGATAGAAAATGGCACTACAACAAAAGGTGTAGTAACACCTTGGGAGCACTACGACGACGCATTGATATCTTCACTCCTATATTTTTTTCCTCCCCCCCCCCCCCCGGAGGGAAAAATATTAGGAGTTAAAGTATCAATCAAATCGACTGACCATGTTCATTACAAGCACAGTTGCCCATGTACCTATAGTTTCTCTAAACTTAGAGGTTAGTTTAACCTCTCGTAGTGCATTTGAACCGATCTGGGCTCGACTGATCGGTTCAGTCGGACCGCATTGGTCACAGACCGATAACCGATCCAAAACGGATTATCGTTACACCACTAGTGTGTGTGTTTTGCTCTGCTCAGAGCTGCTGGAAGAGGACTTTGTCTCCATACATCATACATCCTTGTGTTGTAGTAGGGGTGTGTGTGTCGCTTTGCTTAAATAAAAGCCTCTTTTTAGCGAGCAGCCAAACGTGTGTGTACGTGCGTGTGTGTGTGTATGTTCTGTAGAGCCCTGTGGCATAAAGTCTTTGCTATGGTGTGATAAGTGTGTGTGTGTGTGTGTGTGTGTGTGTGTGTGTGTAGGTGTTTGGGCTGGGCAATAAAACCTATGAGCACTACAACGCGATGGGCAAGTATGTGGACAAGCGTCTGGAGGAGCTGGGGGCCAAGCGGGTGTTTGACCTCGGCATGGGGGACGACGACGCCAAGTGAGTACTAACGGAGTGGCCCACAGACCAATCACAGTCCAGAAGAGCTGCCCTCTGACCAATCAGAGAAGAGGAGGGCTGTACTGTTTGGGCTGGTTTAGAACAGCTCACGGCCCAGTCAGATACGAGAGCCTTAAACTTTCTGAGCTTGTCTAAAACTTTTTAAAAAGCTGTTCTTTAAGCTTTAAAAGAGCTCAGAGAGTTTAAGGCTCTCGTATCTGACTGGGCCGTGAGCTGTTCTAAACGAGGCCAAACAGTAAAAGCAGACCATGTGGTGTATAATATCATGGCCACGGGATATTATTTGACAACAGAAACTTTGTCTAGCAGTCTGGAATGAAGCTCACCATTGATTTGCGTTTCATTTCCATGCAACAGAATGTTCTGTACATGACAAGCACACCCCTACAACACACATGCATACACACACACACACACACACACACACACACACTCCACTACACATCTAAATAACACGCCACACTCTGCTCTTTTACTGTGTTGGGTGTGGGTCTTCTGAATTGTGGTGTGTATGTGTGTGTGTGTGTGTGTGTGTGTGTGTTTTGCTCTGCTCAGTCTGGAAGAGGACTTTGTCTCCTGGAGGGAGCAGTTCTGGCCTGCCATCTGTGAGCACTTTGGTGTGGAGGCCACTGGTGAAGAATCCAGGTAAGTAGCCCACACACACACACACACACACCTCCCTAAACCCTGTGAAGTTCCCCTTTGGTGTTGACTGGGTAGGGGTGTGTGTGGGTGGGTGGGTGGGTGGGGGGACTGGGTAGGGATGTGTTGTGTTCCTCGGGCCGGACTGGGTATGGGTGTGTGGGTGGGGGGACTGGGTAGGTGTGTGTGTGTGTGTGTGGGGGTGGGTTGGTGGGGGGACTGGGCACGGGTGTGTGTGTGTGTGGGGGGGGGGGGGGGGTAGGGGGACTGGGTAGGGGTGTGTGTGTGTGTGTGTGATTGGGTAGGGGGACTGGGTAGGGGTGTGTGTGTGGGTAGGGGGACTGGGTAGGGGTGTGTGTGTGGGTGGGTGGGTGGGTGGTTGGTGCTGACTGGGTAGGGGTGTGTGTGTGTGTGTGTGGGTCAGAGCATGTGAGCGGAGCGGAGCACGGAGCGAGCGGGAAGCGGAGCGTGCGAAATATAGTCGGAGCGCGGAGCGGGTTTTAATCCAAAGGCCCGAGCGGTGGTTCTGTTTCGCTCCAGTTCCGCTCCGATACCGCTCTCATCACGAGTCTGGGACGTGTCTACACAGACTCGCGTGTGCCTTCAAAGGTTAGCCTACAGAGATCGTTGAGAGATGGAGTTTGGTTCAAAACGTGGATGTTCACACTTGTGTTGGTTTCAAATAAATACGTTCTATTTTTTGATTGATACTGCGGTTGCTGGGACTTCTTTATATTATAGGATAGGCTACATTTCCTCAAAATACATGTCTGACATGTCACATTTTGTAGTTTTTGCCTAGTTATATAATAATAATTAAGGAGTACATTCGTGCTGTTCCATGTGTTTCATTAAAACGGTAACGTAAAAAACGTAATACTGCTTACGCTCAAAGTAAAAAAAAAAAAAAAAAACTAAATGACGGTTAATTAAGAGGATACACATGTGAGTTGATCACACAACGAAATTATTTGTATCTGTTACATGATTTTTGGAAACGAAGTTTAAAGGGTTTCAATCAACAGGCAAAGACGCAAACAAAGACGCTGCGCGTTAGTTCAGGCCACATCAGGTGTCCCAGATGCAATTCGGTGGAAAATGTTAGGCATTGCTCTCTCTTTTGAGCGAGCGTGGAGCGATTTCACCGGAGCGGAATGAAATTTTAGGTGAGCAGAGAGCGGTGTTAGAGCGGAGCTGTCTGGTTCAACTTTGAGCGATGGAGCGAGGGAGCGAACACTCGCGTGAGCGAGGAGCTGAAATTCTGCCCGCTCAGCTCCGCTCACATGCTCTGGTATGGGTGGGTGGTGCTGACTGGGTAGGGGTGTGTGGGTAGGGGGACTGGGTAGGGGGGTGTGTGTGTTTGTGGGTGGGTGGGTGGTGCTGACTGGGTAGAGGTGTGTGTGTGGGTAGGGGTGTGTGTGTGTGTGTGGGTGGGTGGTTCTGACTGGGTAGGGTGTGTGTGTGTGTGTGGGTAGGGGGACTGGGTAGGGGTGTGTGTGTGTGTGTATGTGGTGCTGACCGGGTAGGGGTGTGTGTGTGTGTGGTGCTGACCGGGTAGGGGTGTGTGTGTGTGTGGTGCTGACCGGGTAGGGGTGTGTGTGTGTGTGTGTGTGTGGTGCTGACCGGGTAGGGGTGTGTGTGTGTGTGTGTGTGTGGTGCTGACCGGGTAGGGGTGTGTGTGTGTGTGTGGGTAGGGGGACTGGGTAGGGGTGTGTGTCGTGTCCCTCGGGGTGCTGCAGCTGCTGCCTCTCTGTTCTCTGTCTGCTGTGAAGGCTCCTGCATTATCATTTCACACATCACATTATACACACACACACCTCACCATCAAAGCAGTCCCAGACCCCTGTGATGTGCACAGACACAAATACTCCCTTTCAGGTGGCTGCCTTTTTAATTTCCCATGACCCATACACACACACCTACACACACACACACACCTACACACACCTGAGAGCAGATATGCACCCTGCTGACCCTCTCTGTTCCTTGCTGTAGTATTCATTGCTAGTATCCATCAGTATGAGCTGAAGGTGGAGGTCAGGAGGATATGAACACACACACACACACACACACACACACACACACAGTGCTGACCCTCTCTCTGTCTTGTCCTGTTGTAGTATCCGTCAGTACGAGCTGAAGGTGGAGGAGGACATGAACATGAATAAGGTCTACACCGGCGAGATCGGACGCATCAAGAGCTTCGAGAACCAGAAACCGTAAGATGATGGGGGTGTTCTGTATGGTTCCAGCCACCAGAGGTGGGGGTGTTCTGTATGGTTCCAGGGGCAGAGATGGGGTCTGTTCTGTATGGTTCTAGCTCAGAGATGGGGGAAGTGTCTGTTCTGTATGGTTCTAGCTCAGAGATGGGGGAAGTGTCTGTTCTGTATAGTCCTAGCTCAGAGAGGGGGGGGGTCTGTTCTGTATGGTTCTAGCTCAGAGATGGGGGGGGGGGGTCTGTTCTGTATGGTTCTAGCTCAGAGATTGGGGGGGGGGGTCTGTTCTGTATGGTTCTAGCTCAGAGATGGGGGAAGTGTCTGTTCTGTATGGTTCTAGCTCAGAGAGGGGGGGGGTCTGTTCTGTATGGTTCTAGCTCAGAGATGGGGGAGGTCTGTTCTGTATGGTTCTAGCTCAGGGATGGGGGGGAGGGGGGTCTGTTCTGTATGGTTCTAGCTCAGAGATAGGGGGGGGGGTCTGTTCTGTATGGTTCTAGCTCAGAGATGGGGGGGGGTCTGTTCTGTATGGTTCTAGCTCAGAGATGGGGGAAGTGTCTGTTCTGTATGGTTCTAGCTCAGAGAGGGGGGGGGTCTGTTCTGTATGGTTCTAGCTCAGAGATGGGGGGGTCTGTTCTGTATGGTTCTAGCTCAGGGATGGGGGGAGGGGGGTCTGTTCTGTATGGTTCTAGCTCAGAGATGGGGGGGGGGTCTGTTCTGTATGGTTCTAGCTCAGAGATGGGGAAGTGTCTGTTCTGTATGGGTCTAGCTCAGAGAGGGGGGGGGGGGTCTGTTCTGTATGGTTCTAGCTCAGAGATGGGGAAGTGTCTGTTCTGTCTGGGTCTAGCTCAGAGAGGGGGGGGGGTCTGTTCTGTATGGTTCTAGCTCAGGGATGGGGGGGAGGGGGGTCTGTTCTGTATGGTTCTAGCTCAGAGATGGGGGGGGGGTCTGTTCTGTATGGTTCTAGCTCAGAGATGGGGGGGGGGTCTGTTCTGTATGGTTCTAGCTCAGAGATAGGGGGGGGGTCTGTTCTGTCTGGGTCTAGCTCAGAGAGGGGGGGGGGTCTGTTCTGTATGGTTCTAGCTCAGGGATGGGGGGGAGGGGGGTCTGTTCTGTATGGTTCTAGCTCAGAGATAGGGGGGGGTCTGTTCTGTATGGTTCTAGCTCAGAGATGGGGGGGGGGTCTGTTCTGTATGGTTCTAGCTCAGAGATGGGGGAAGTGTCTGTTCTGTATGGTTCTAGCTCAGAGAGGGGGGGGGTCTGTTCTGTATGGTTCTAGCTCAGAGATGGGGGGGTCTGTTCTGTATGGTTCTAGCTCAGGGATGGGGGGGAGGGGGGTCTGTTCTGTATGGTTCTAGCTCAGAGATAGGGGGGGGGGGTCTGTTCTGTATGGTTCTAGCTCAGAGATGGGGGGGGGTCTGTTCTGTATGGTTCTAGCTCAGAGATGGGGGAAGTGTCTGTTCTGTATGGTTCTAGCTCAGAGAGGGGGGGGGTCTGTTCTGTATGGTTCTAGCTCAGAGATGGGGGGGGGTCTGTTCTGTATGGTTCTAGCTCAGGGATGGGGGGAGGGGGGTCTGTTCTGTATGGTTCTAGCTCAGAGATGGGGGGGGGGGTCTGTTCTGTATGGTTCTAGCTCAGAGATGGGGAAGTGTCTGTTCTGTATGGGTCTAGCTCAGAGAGGGGGGGGGGGGTCTGTTCTGTATGGTTCTAGCTCAGAGATGGGGAAGTGTCTGTTCTGTCTGGGTCTAGCTCAGAGAGGGGGGGGGTCTGTTCTGTATGGTTCTAGCTCAGGGATGGGGGGGAGGGGGGTCTGTTCTGTATGGTTCTAGCTCAGAGATGGGGGGGGGGTCTGTTCTGTATGGTTCTAGCTCAGAGATGGGGGGGGTCTGTTCTGTATGGTTCTAGCTCAGAGATAGGGGGGGGGTCTGTTCTGTCTGGGTCTAGCTCAGAGAGGGGGGGGGGGTCTGTTCTGTATGGTTCTAGCTCAGGGATGGGGGGGAGGGGGGTCTGTTCTGTATGGTTCTAGCTCAGAGATAGGGGGGGGTCTGTTCTGTATGGTTCTAGCTCAGAGATGGGGGGGGGGGTCTGTTCTGTATGGTTCTAGCTCAGAGATGGGGGAAGTGTCTGTTCTGTATGGTTCTAGCTCAGAGAGGGGGGGGGGGTCTGTTCTGTATGGTTCTAGCTCAGAGATGGGGGGGTCTGTTCTGTATGGTTCTAGCTCAGGGATGGGGGGGAGGGGGGTCTGTTCTGTATGGTTCTAGCTCAGAGATGGGGGGGGGGGTCTGTTCTGTATGGTTCTAGCTCAGAGATGGGGAAGTGTCTGTTCTGTATGGGTCTAGCTCAGAGAGGGGGGGGGGTCTGTTCTGTATGGTTCTAGCTCAGAGATGGGGAAGTGTCTGTTCTGTCTGGGTCTAGCTCAGAGAGGGGGGGGGGTCTGTTCTGTATGGTTCTAGCTCAGGGATGGGGGTGAGGGGGGTCTGTTCTGTATGGTTCTAGCTCAGAGATAGGGGGGGGTCTGTTCTGTATGGTTCTAGCTCAGAGATGGGGGGGGGGTCTGTTCTGTATGGTTCTAGCTCAGAGATAGGGGGGGGGTCTGTTCTGTATGGTTCTAGCTCAGAGATGGGGGGGGGGTCTGTTCTGTATGGTTCTAGCTCAGAGATGGGGGGGGGGGTCTGTTCTGTATGGTTCTAGCTCAGAGATGGGGGGGGGGTCTCGGACCACTTTATCTGCCCTATTTTGGCACGGTTCCTCTGGTGTGAAAGCAACCAAGCCAGATTGGACGGAACAGTAGAGTTTAGTCCATTATTTTTATTGAAAGTGCCACGTTTTCATCCGGTACCCATGCCGATGGTCTTCGCGGTTTATTTTGGTTAGTTTAGAACTATGCATATGTGAAAGCAAACTGTACCCACGTCTGTTTGCTACATTTTAACATTTTTCTGACTAGTGCGGACCAAAGCAATCAAACTATAGGTTGAAAGCGCCCTAAGTTAGCATAGTAACTGTGGTAGTTCCCGTTCTATTTATCCACATCATGACGACAGTAGTTCCCATTCCATTCATTTGCACATCAGCTACCGATATGCGCGTTCATAGTAATCCGGCTTTGTAAAATAAGCATCTGTGGCTGGAATTGTCTAATAGCTGGGAGTGATTGTACACAATGCCAGCATTTCCAACTAGGATTTGACATTGAAATGGTCACAATGCGCTTTAAGAGGTCGGCTGGAAACGCTGTGTTATTGTGGCCCTTAGCCAGTACAGGTGTGCCGCCCTCAGCTCAGGTAGGAGGCCCAGCATCTGTGACACGACAGGAGAGAGAAGTCATCGTGTAGAGACAGGGAAGAGAAGTTGACCTGGTGACCTTTGGCCTTAGGGTCTCGTAAGCTTCTGTACAACAAAAGTAAGATGTGACCTTTCACCTTGTTTTAAAGAAAAATAGTAGATATCCCAAGATTCATCATGACGAGGCATTTCCTGGAACCATGATTGCAAGAAGGGGGGACACATAGTGCAGTACAAACTGCATGAAGGGGGTTTATGCAGTATCTTGCTTCTCTACCATCTTTGCTCCCATAGACGTGAACTAGCATGAAGTATCTTGCTCCTCTACCATCTTTCCTCTCATAGACATGAACTAGCATGAAGTATCTTGCTCTGCCTATCTACTATCTTTGTTTTGAATGAACTTCTCTAGAACAACAGTGAGATGTGACCTTTAAACTTGTTTCTAATGAAATTCTTTAATGAGAGGTGATGCAGGTGATAATATTGACGCATCGCCCAGCCCAAGCTTGATCACTAGTTCAAGGTCATGTTCATTTATATAGGTCATTAACCTTCACAGTTGACATTCAGTGTGCTTTTTATGTATTATACACATGTCAACGATGATAATGATATACAATAGTGCAAAAATAAAACATTAACAAAAAAGGAGTCGTAAGGCACTTTCACACTGCCAAATTTACCGGTAATTTCAGCCGAAATTAGTGGGTCGTCTGTTGCGTTCACTCTGCCGACACGGGGTGGCGTGTCCAAACAACACGCCAATTCGACCCACCTCGGACCCTACACTTTTTTGCGACACGGGGCGAGCGTGAACACGAGCCGAGGCGAGACGGGGCGCAGGGTGTTGTATGGTGACGTTTCACAACTGCCACCACCCACCGTCGGGACTTTTAAAACAGGGGAAACAGCTGAGCAGAACTACAAAAACACCAACAAGGAGTTCAGAGCTTCTTTCTGTCTTTCAAAACATGCTGTTTATTTGGCCTAAATCATATATAACGTAGAAAACCTAAAAATATATAATTCGTAATTTGTTTTTAATTTAGATGCTGTGCATGTTTGTTGGTCAACAGCTTTATCATGTAGCCTAAATGTGCAAGGAATAATATCCCCCATTTCGGTGTTGTTTGGAAGTGCATGATTTTGAATTAAAAAAAATGTGAGTTCACTTCCTGTTACCCCGGTAGTCGTAGCATCATTTTAAACTCCGTGGTCGCGGGAAACATTTTTTTAGAAACACAAAACAATGATATGACAATGGAAACGGTAGGGTAAATGCTATGCAGAACATTTTATGTTAAATAAACAGCATATTTTGAGAGACAAATCATTGTGTTGTGTGCCTTTTAACCAGGAGAGTAAGATTTTTGAAAACTGTAGAGTGATGTTTGATGATAGCGCTACTGTTTTGTTAAGGAAACATATGTCCAGAGCGCATCCATCAATATATCTCCATATATTGTGAATATCCCGAAATATGTGACTGCTAATATCCCCACAAAGACCACTATCGCCCAGTGCATCTTCACCCTAAGTGTTGTGGGCTTTTTCGACGTGGGCGAAAATGTGTGGATAGAGTAAATTATTTAATGATAGCGCTATAGTTCACCTGTACAAACGTGTACAAATAGCTACAGTAAATCGGCATCAAATGTATTCTTTGCAAATATTTGCAATCCCATGTAAGCATCTAGGTGCAGTACAGTACCATGTCATTTGCCCTTGAATGGTTGTGCAAAGAGCCAGCAACAACTCTGTGTGTCTCGCCATGGTTGTTTTAAAAAACTGAATGAAAACTTTGCAGACAGGTGTACTTACTACGATGCACGGGTCATTCACGTCATTGTACACGCCCAGCAATATGCGTGGCGTAATGTTACAGTGCCACTGGGCTACGCCTTCTCAACCCACCTTTTCAGAAGAGGGTTCAAAAACACGCCGTGCATTCACACTGCCGTCCCGGGGTAAATTAGCGTGTCGTACCGTGTCGCCACCCCGTGTCGTGCAGTGTGAAAGCGCCTATAAAATGAAGTCAGGTGTATGCTGTGTGGCTTTAAGTGTACTTTAAATGGCATTTATCAGTGAACAGGTGAATTCAGTGCAGCATGGGGTAGAACGCCTAGCCGTAATTAGCAGGATTAATTCAGAGGAGTCTGGGCGCTTCATCTGGTTTGTCCAAGTTTGGTGCGTTGCATAATGTTGGCCATTCAGTGTGATTGACGTGTTGTTTCTGAAAACGACACAACAACCCAATGCCAATAGGGGATATATCAACAGCAGGGCAAAAACTCACAAGTAAATAAACATAAAATAGAAGGAAATAGTTCTGGTGGCAAAAAGCCATTACAGTCTTATTGGCTGTGGCTCTCCTGGGTTCATCTACAGAGAGATTTAGAGACTTGTGTGTCCTCTCTTTCTGGGTGGTCCAAACACAGTCATGCACAAGAGCATTGCTGAAGTGTGTGTGTGTGTGGTGTGTGTAATCATGTATTTATCTTTTTTAGGCCCTTCGATGCCAAGAACCCCTTCCTGGCCCCGGTCACGGTGAACCGCAAACTGAACAAGGGGGGAGATCGCCACCTCATGCACCTGGAACTGGACATCAGCGGCTCCAAGATCAGGTAAACCACCACCTAGGTACCTGGGTTAACATGACAGGTGTGGGGATGGGCCAGGTTTTCCTGGGTTAATCTTGGAGGTGGGGATGGCTCAGGTGTGCTTGGGTTAGCCTTACAGGTGTGGGGATAACACAGGTGGCCTTGGGTTGACATTGTAGGTGTGGGGATGGGACAGGTTCTCCTGGGTTAACATAGGTGTGGATGGCTCAGGTGTATTTGGGTTAACATCACAGTTGTGGGAATAGCTGAGGCGAGTGACTCACCTGTGAGTGATGACATGAGAGACTAATCGTGTGTGTGTGTGTGTGTGTGTGTGTGTGTGTGTTGCTGGATGATGTAATTTCCATAAAGATGTTAGGTTCAAGGTCTCAAGGGCAAAGTGGCTCCTGTGCTGATTAGCAGCATATCACTCACTTCATGACTGCATACATCTCATTTATTTATTTATTATTTATTATTAATTTATTTGGAGAAGTGTAAGTATGTGTGTGTTTTGGTGAAGTATGAGTATGTGTGTGTGTTTTGGTGAAGTATGAGTATGTGTGTGTGTTTTGGTGGAGAAGTATAAGTATGTGTGTGTTTTGATGGTTGAGTATGTGTGTGTGTGTGTGTGTGTGTGTGTGTGTGCTTTGGTGAAGTATGAGTATGTGTGTGTGTTTTGATGGAGAAGTATAAGTATGTGTGTGTGTGTGTGTGTTTTGGTGGAGAAGTACGAGTGTGTGTGTGTGTTTTAGTGGAGAAGTATAAGTATGTGTGTGTTTTGGTGGTGAAGTAGGAGTATGTGTGTGTTTTGGTGAAGAAGTGTAAGTATGTGTGTGTGCTTTGGTGAAGTATGAGTATGTGTGTGTGTTTTGCTGGAGAAGTATGTGTGTGTTTTGGTGGAGAAATATAAGTATGTGTGTGTGTGTGTGTGTGTGTGTGTGTGTGTGTGTGTGTGTTTTAGTGGAGAAGTATAAGTATGTGTGTGTTTTGGTGGTGAAGTAGGAGTATGTGTGTGTTTTGGTGAAGAAGTGTAAGTATGTGTGTGTTTTGATGGTGAAGTATGAGTATGTGTGTGTGTTTTGATGGAGAAGTATAAGTGTGTGTGTGTGTGTGTGTGTGTGTGTGTGTGTGTGTGTGTGTGTGTGTGTGTGTGTTTGGTGGAGAAGTACGAGTATGTGTGTGTGGGTGTGTGCTTTGGAGAAGTATAAGTATGTGTGTGTGTTTTGGTGGAGAAGTATAAGTATGTATGTGTGTGTGTGTGTGTGTTTTGGTGGAGAAGTGTAAGTATGTGTGTGTTTTGGTGGTGAAGTGTAAGTATGTGTGTGTTTTGATGGAGAACTATAAGTGTGTGTGTGTGTGTGTTTTGGTGGAGAAGTATGGGTATGTGTGTGTGTATGTGCTTTGGAGAAGTATAAGTGTGTGTGTGTTTTGGTGGAGAAGTGTGTGTGTGTGTGTTTTGGTGGAGAAGTATAAGTATGTGTGTGTTTTGGTGGAGAAGTGTAAGTATGTGTGTGTTTTGGTGGAGAAGTGTAAGTATGTGTGTGTTTTGGTGGAGAAGTGTGTGTGTGTGTTTTGGTGGAGAAGTGTAAGTATGTGTGTGTTGATGGAGAAGTACAAATGTATCTCCCTTCCTCACACTCTGCCTCTCTCTCTCTATCCCTCCCTCCCTCACTCTCTCACTCTTTCTCTTTCTCTATCTCCCTTTCTCACACTCTCCCTCTCTCCCTATCTCACTCTCTTTCCCTTCCTCTCTCTCTTTCTCTATCCCCATGACTCCCTCTATCTCCCTCCCTTTCTCCCTATCTCTCTCTCTCTCTCTCTCTCTCTCTCACTCACACACACACACATACACACACACACACTGAAACTCACTCAAACTCTGTCTCTCATTGAAATTTGATCTCTCTTTTATTGTCTGTCTGTCTGTCTGTCTCTCTTTCTCCCTCTCCCTTTCTCTCTCTCTCTCTCTCTCTTTCTCTCTCTGCAGGTATGAGTCAGGAGACCATGTGGCTGTTTATCCCACCAATGACACGGCTATCGTGAGCAAGCTGGGCGATATCCTTGGGGTGGACCTCGACATCGTTATCTCCCTCAACAACCTTGATGGTATGGCTCTAACCTTGCCTGAATCACCTTGATGGTATGGCTTTAACCTTGCCTGAATCACCTTGATGGTATGGCTCTAACCTTGCCTGCTGTGTTTGTGCAACTTCCTGTCTGGGATGGGTGACATCATGCGAAGGCCTTTGGCCTGTCCACACAGCAGGGAGAGGAGCAAGGGAGGTTGGGTTTTGTTTGGGTTCAGTAATTTTGTCTTTCTTTGTATTGATGGGTAAGAAGTCCAAAGTTCCCATTTTTGGTGATTTGTTCTTACAAGTTTATTTTAAATTACACTTAGCTGACGCACTAATCCAGAGTGATTTAGAGTTATTTATTTGTAATGTGTGATGAAATAAATCTATTAGTGTTAGTGTTTCCAAATACACTGTCAAGAAAGTACCTTATTCTAAATGAATAAGCAGGAAATGTGCATAGGTTACAGCCTTCATAATTATTCTGTAGAAACCCGTCTCATAGAACATGCTGGTTCCATGTATGGTACTCTTTTTCACCCCTACATACACACACACACACACACACTCACACTCACACACAGATACACACACAGTAATGTGTCCTGAGGTTTGTTGTGTTCTGCTCGGTGTCCAATAAGAAGCAACCGTTCCCATGCCCCACCTCCTACACACACACACACACACACACACACACACACACACACACACACACACACACACACATAACATGTCCCGGTGTCTATTCCAGAGGATTCCAATAAGAAGCACACGTTCCCATGCCCCACCTCCTACACACACACACACACACACACACACACACACACACACACACACACACACACACACACATATATATACACACACACACACACACACACACACACACCCATAACATGTCCCGGTGTCTGTTACAGAGGAGTCCAATAAGAAGCATCCATTCCCATGCCCCACCTCCTACCGCACGGCGCTGACGCACTACCTGGACATCACGCACCCGCCACGCACCAACGTGCTGTACGAGCTGGCCCAGTACGCCTCCGACCCCAAGGACCAGGAGAACATGCGCAAGATGGCCTCCTCCTCCCCCGAGGGCAAGGTCTGGACAACAACACAAACACAACATTTCACATTTCACATCTACACCATCACACCACGGTCTGGACAACAACACAAAACAAACAAACAAAGCATTTCACATCTACTGTACATCATCACATCACGTCTGCGCATCTTTGACTACCACGACCTAGATGAATGACGATCTTCACAGACTTTCACATCAGTTCAATTAGACATTTTTAATTTATTTATGGTTTTTCCCCACACCAGCAATAGTAGATATTACCTCTATAGGGTTGTATAGATGCCCGAATTGCTTCCAAATGTATAAAAAAGAACATTTCACATCATTTCAGTTTGGTTTTACCTCACCAACAGTAGCGTTGGTATATTAACCTCATAGGGTTGTACAAGTGCCTCCAAACGTGCTCCTGTAAGCAGTACAGTACATTCACAGGCACTACCTGAGTCCATGTGAGGCCCGCCATGACTTAACTCTATAACACCCTTAGGGCCTAAGACATTATCCATTCCCAGCTTGGGGTCAATGAAGTAAGTCTCTAGCTGTCTATCTATCTCTATCTATGAGGGAAGGAGAGAGTGAGCTTGTGGCCCTTTAGTCGTCCTTGTAGTCACAGTCTGCAGGTGCAGTTTGGAGGCCCCCTAGAGGTCATTTCAAGACATTACAGAAGTGTGAAGAGCTTGGGCATTGGTGTTTGTGTGAGAGACAGTTGTCACTGTCGGTGTAGCCATAGGTGTAGCCATGGGGCTGGGGTGGGCAGGTGCCCACCTACTTGTCAATCAGGCCCACCCAATCAAAAGGCTTTATAAGTCTGATTGACTGTTTTAGCTATGAAAAACTAGCCTGGTAAACCAGCCCCTCATACTTCATTTCATTTTGTACAGAGGGTCTGGACCAGACACCGTAAGAAACGATTTCTTCCAGGACTCTCCTGAAGTTTAAAACAAGCCTCTGCCTTCACCTAATCGCTAACGCCTGGTCGTCACGTATGCAATTAGCCTACCCCACGCACTACAATTCAAATTTAGCACACAAGGTCAACATCACGGCTAACGAACACACCCTCTGTTCGCTGACTGGATCGGTCTTGCTGGGGCCGACTAAATGACCCTCAAGAGATTCCGGTCCAGCCCCTCTGTACAAAATGAAATGAAGTCCACCTGATTGTTTTTTGGGCCCACCCATTTTATGACTTTTGGCTAGGGCCCAGGTTGTAGTCAGTAACGTCAGTGTCCTCTGACCCCCTGTGACCCCTGACCTTTGACCTTTGCCCTTGTGTGCTGTGTGCCAGGCGCTGTACCAGAGCTTCGTGCTGGACCCCTGCAGGAACATCCTGGCCATACTGGAGGACATCCCATCTCTCAAACCCCCCGCAGACCACCTGTGTGAGCTCCTGCCCCGCCTACAGGCCCGATACTACTCCATAGCCTCCTCCTCCAAGGTATAGCACACACACACACACACACACACACACACACACACACACCTGTGCGAGCTGCTGCCCCGCCTACAGGCCCAATACTACTCCATAGCCTCCTCCTCCAAGGTATAGCACCATAGACAGTAGAAGAGAATGGACTGAGGGATGGCGTCGTTTTCAATGGGAGCCGTTGAAGCACGATTTTGAGATTTTTAATTGGTCACCAGGCAACTGCGCAAGCGCGGGGTGACGTACGGTCACGTCGGCCAGCGAACCCAAATACTATAAATTAAGTGGTAGATGCTCAATCACAAATCATACAGCGTACGATAATTTTCTTAATAAGTATTCTTCTACCGTTATAGCTGCAATCACTTAGTGGAATGGGGGGCTAATATTGTACATGGGGACTTGATTCTTCGTCAACTAACTTTGGTTCCAGTCAGTCTTGCAAGCCAGCATGTCAAGGGAGCTAGCTAGTTAGCATGTAAACTACAACTATATATATACAGCTATAGCGTGTAGCTTAGCTTAGCCATCTTTCTCAATTCACTTGCATCGAATAGTAAAATCCATAAAGATAGCGATTCTGCTTACAAACAAATACTAAGTTCTACGCTTATTTTTCGGGAAATAGTGATGTAAATGTTTCCACAACATGAATAGAAAAGTAAACGAGCATGACTGTGGCTACAGCTTGTTATCCAACCAGTACGGTAAATTTTCTCCTGTGCGACAGAAACTCACTAGCCGTCGCATGATTTATGGCGTAATTTTTAGCTTAATTTCAGATAAACGTTTCTTACAAGGCAATAACATGACAGATTTCTGATCGAAGCAAATATGTTTTGCTGTGCCCTCTCCGGTTTACAACAATGCTAATATCAAGGTACGGATGGCGTCTCATGTAAAGTTGTTTGATTTCAAAGTGACGCTAAAATGAATGGAAGTCAACGGAATGCTACATGCTATTGGTCCCTTTCCGGGTTGAGACTTCCCCATGGGTGCTTCAACTTCTGGATATATTCCTACCCCCTTGTATAGCACACACACACACACACACACACACACACACACACACACACACACCTGTGCAAACTCCAGCCCCGCCTACAGGCCCGATACTACTCCATAGCCTCCTCCTCCAAGGTACATCACACACACTCACACACACACACACACACACCTGTGTGAGCTCCTGTCCCGCCTACAGTCCCGATACTACTCCATAGCCTCCTCCTCCAAGGTATAGCACACACACACACACACACACACACACACACACACACAAACACACCTGTGCGAGCTGCTGCCCCGCCTACAGGCCCGATACTACTCCATAGCCTCCTCCTCCAAGGTATAGCACACACACACACACACACACACACACACACACACACACACACCTGTGCGAGCTGCTGCCCCGCTTACAGGCCCGATACTACTCCATAGCCTCCTCCTCCAAGGTATAGCACACACACACACACACACACTGACTGCATGTGCCCCCTGTGTTACCAGGTGCACCCCAACAGCATCCACATCTGCTGCGTGTACGAGACCAGCACGGGCCGCACCAACACACACATGCGCACGCTAACGAGCATCCCCTATGTTACCAGGTGCACCCCAACAGCATCCACATCTGCTGCGTGGTGGTGGAGTACAAGACCAGCACAGGCCGCACCAACACACGCACACACACACACACACACACACACACACACACACACACACGCACACACACACACGCTAACGAGCATCCCCTATGTTACCAGGTGCATCCCAACAGCATCCACATCTGCTGCGTGGTGGTGGAGTACGAGACCAGCACGGGCCGCACCAACACACACGCACACACACACGCACACGCACACACACACGCTAACGAGCATCCCCTATGTTACCAGGTGCACCCCAACAGCATCCACATCTGCTGCGTGGTGGTGGAGTACGAGACCAGCACAGGCCGCACCAACAGGGGCGTGGCCACCAACTGGCTGAAGAGCAAGCTGCCCACGGACAACGGGCACAAGGCCTCGGTGCCCATGTACGTGCGCAAGTCCCAGTTCCGCCTGCCCTTCAAGGCCACCAACCCCGTCATCATGGTGGGCCCTGGCACCGGCATCGCCCCCTTCGTGGGCTTCATACAGGAGCGCGGCTGGCTTAAGGAGCAAGGTACACACACACACACACACACACACACACACACACACACACACACACACACAGCACCCTTCATGGGCTTCATACAGGAGTGCGGCTGGCTTACGGAGCAAGGTACACACACACACACACACACACACACACACACACACACACACACACACACACACACACACACAACACCCTTCATGGGCTTCATACAGGAGCGCGGCTGGCTTAAGGAACAAGGTACACACACACACACAGCACCCTTCATGGGCTTCATACAGGAGCGCGGCTGGCTTAAGGAGCAAGGTACACACACACATACACATACACACACACACACACACACACACACACACACACACACACACACAGCACCCTTCATGGGCTTCATACAGGAGCGCGGTTGTACTACCGATGGAGTGTGGAGTTTCTTCGAGCTGTTTTAATGGTTTATAAATAGCGTAGTCGTCATGCTTCGTCTAAGGGCACCTACCACTTCCATTGTTAGCCTTCTGGGACAAACGATAAAAAATAGCTAAATTCCTGAATGCAACAGGCTAAATCAATTTTGCTCCTCAGTACACATACCAACTTGGTATGATGTTTTAACATGCCAATTTTCATTTTACACCGAAGTTCTCCTTTAAGCAGCAAGGTGCACGCACACACACACACAGACACACAGGTGTGTCGGGAGTGTCCAACAGTCTATAGCTAAGAATCATTATAAGATTGTAAGATCATTGTGAATGATTGTAATATCTTTGTTAGGTCATGGCCCAACAACTGTGATTGGTTTGGTGTGTGAGTAGGGGTTGATTTGGCCTGTTCTAATCAGTTTGCTGTGTGTGTGTGTGTGGTGGATGTGGCCCTGCAGGGAAGGAGGTTGGTGAGACGGTGCTGTACTATGGGTGCCGACACAAGAGCGAGGACTACCTGTACGAGGAGGAGCTGGCCGAGTTCCAGAAGAGCGGAGTCCTGACACAGCTCAACGTGGCCTTCTCCAGAGACCAGGCCCAGAAGGTAGGACCTAGCTTAGTCTTCTTCAGAGACCAGGCCCAGAAGGTAGGACCTAGCTTAAGTCTAATCCAGAGACCAGGCCTAGAAGGTTGGGCGGCCTAAATCTGACCCAGAGACCAGGCCCAGAAGGTAGGACCTAGCTTAGTCTTCTCCAGAGACCAGACCCAGAAGGTAGGACCTAGCCTAAGTCTTCTCCAGAGACCATGCCCAGAAGGTAGGACCTAGCTTAAGTCTAATCCAGAGACCAGGCCCAGAAAGCAGGACCTAGCTTAAGTTTTTCAGACACCAGACCCAGAAGGTAGGACCTTGCTTAAGTCTAATCCATAGACCAGGCCCAGAAGGTAAGACCTAGCTTAGTCTTCTCCAGAGACCAGGCCCAGAAGGTAGGATGTAGCTTAAGTCTTCTTTACAGACTAGGGTACTAAGAACACTGCTGGACTTATGAGTAAAAAAATACTTCGCTGAAAGCTTCACTTAAAAGATAGTCATCAAGCGTCTTAGTCATACTTATAGGAAAGTGTAATGCTGAATCCTAAGTGTTCGTGTCAGAGAGTTTAGAAGTAGGACTAATTTTACAAATTCTCAGCACTGAAGGCTAAAATGGTTGTCTAAGATCCTTGATAAATACAGGCCCAGGCCCTTAGGTCTTGAAGTCTCTTAAAGAAACCACCACCCACTGGTGTCTGCTGCTTGATGTTGGTGAACCTCATCATCAGCATAGACATCCTATATGTATATCACCACCTGGGCCACAAGGCTATGTGCAGGGTTTTAGCAGAGTTTTAAAGCTTAAGTCCGCTTTAGTGACCAGGCCCAGAAGGCGGGATCTGGCTATTAGTTTTTGTAGAGACCAGAGTCACTAAGTAGGACCTGGCATGTAGTTTTCCCGTCTGCCAGTCTAGCCAAAGGTAGCCAGTGTCTGTCAGTCACAGTGTGTGTGTGTGTGCGCGTGTGTGCGCGTGTGTGCGCGTGTGTGCGCGCGTGTGTGCGCGTGTGTATGTGGCTGATTTGATCTGTGATCTCTCATTGGTGTGTGTCCTGTGCGTGTGTTCCCTCTCAGGTGTACGTGCAGCACCTGCTGAAGAATAACAAAGAGGAGATCTGGAAACAGGTCCACTCCAACAGCGCGCACATCTACATCTGTGGGTGAGTGGGGACACTGCTCTTGATTACAGGGGATTGGAGTATTTACTAACATTCAAATTGTACAGTTTTTAGATTAGATTATTAGATTAGATGAAATATACTTTAATCATCCCATAGGACAATTCCATTGCTTCAGCAGCCTTAAAAACAAAACATACAGCAAGCACATATACACATACAGAAAAAAAAAAAAAAAAACATGGTTGCACCCACAACACATAGCCAGAGGAAGTTGTCAAAGACGCAATGACCATCTAAGTAGTCTGAAAAGGATATGCCTAGAGAATACAAAGCTCTTCCCAACAAGGTAGAGTTAAGGTGTGTTTGCATCAAGTTTAAAAAAAAACAAAAAAAAAGACACAGGATTATTCTTTAAAAAATGTCTCTCTCTTTCTCTCTCTCTCTCTCTCTCTCTCTCTCTATTTGAATAATTACATTTGAGTAGAATTTGGATTAGTTGTATTTGGAATAGAAAACCTACAGGCAAAAAAGGGGCGTGGGCATCTAAAGGATTAAAAATGGAACATCAAAACTGGGAGGAACATATTGTTGGTGTGTGGTCATATTGGTAAATGTTTGAAGAAGGTCTGTGTGATGTTCTGTCAGGGGCCATATAAAGCCGTGGCTATGCTGCGTACAGACATAGTTATAGTCGGAAGATTTCAGATGCACAAGATTCTAACTCCTGTCTCGCACTGTCTGTGTCTCTTATTCTTATTTACTGTCTTTTGCACTGTCTCTCTCTCCCTCTCTCTCTCTCTCTCTCTCTCCCTCCCCCCTTCTCTCTCTCTTCCTCTCCTGCCCTCTTCCTCTCCGTCTCTTCCTCCCTCGCTCCTGTCCGTAGTGATGCTCGTAACATGGCGCGAGACGTGCAGGCGACGTTCCACGAGATGGCCGAGGAGCTCGGGGGCCTGACGCACACCCAGGCCGTCGACTACGTCAAGAAGCTGATGACCAAGGGACGCTACTCACAGGACGTCTGGAGCTGAACACAACACACACACATACATATACAGTATACATATACCCATACACACACACACATGCATATACATATGCACATACACACACACACACACACACACACACGTCCGCAACTCCCCTCTGATCAGCGACGCGTCCTCCCCTGGACAGCACACAGGAGGCTGCTCATAGCCTCGCTTCTAGAGTTATTTTATTTTTGACTTTTATTTTGTTTTTATACATTCCTGGAGGCCACATATGCACACCAAAAACAGTCCCTCCGATTTGAAAGATGAGCAGTGTGACAGACAGACAGGCAGGCAGGCAGACAGACATATAGTGTGTCATTGTACATATGATTGTGAGCTGAAGCGTGCTAGGATCAAACCTCATCTCCACCTCATCTCCACAGTCACCAGGCGCTTTAGGATTTATTGTAGCATTATGTGTGTAAAGAAATGTAGAAACATATTTTTTGTGCGAATTATGGACTTTATCATCACATACTGCATAATCAACCCTTGGTGGGAGGTAATGAATGTAGCCTTTAATATTGTGCATAGTTCCACAGCTGTATTTGTAAATCTTGTAGACTAATTGCCAACAGCCACTAGATATTGTCATGCAGGATTGGTTGAAGGGATAGAATGATCTGTGGTGTTAGGCCTGAGAATTTCTCACATGGGAAGTTTACAAGACTGCCTTTGTGGAATGTGATCACTTCTCTGTGACTTTGAAAAGCAGGATGCAAAGTGTGTTTAGTTTTTGCAGATAGGGGGCCGAAATCAAAATGTTATGTTGTGCACACACCAGTTCATCTATGACTTGTCTTTAATTTAGTTCTGTTTTTGTAAGCAGGTAAACTTCTGAAAAAGTGCCACTTTTCAGCTCACTAGCCATCTGAAATGCTTCCAGTTTGAGTGCAAAAAAATAAGGTTCGTTTTGAAAGGTGTCCTTAATTCTCTGGCTCTTCACTGACATTACCAGTGGTTAGGGTAACTTGAAGAGGATAGGGATGTAGCGGTCGTTGTCGTCTTGTCCTATGCCGTAATTACAAGCCTGTGAATTTATTTTATAGGTTTTAGACGTCTGTGTTGCTCTCTGTCTCTATAAGTCTGATGCACATTTTTCCAATATTGTCAACAGTGCACTTCATGTCCGTAAAGTAAATTTTCCTGTTAATTTCACACTCTAGTGAATATTACCCTGGCCTCGCTGTGCTCTTGGACGAATGCAAGCAAGTATGTCTGGAGTTGGCTTCTGAATGATTTCTAAAAGGATAAGGGGAGGGGGGTGTTGAGCAAAGTGAACTTTTTGTGGGACATCCTCTTTTGTACTGATTGTTTTTCCCCTGATTTCCCCTAAGTGAACTACGTCTCTGAAGTTAGTTCCCCTCCAAATCACTGTAGGCAAAGTCAGTTAGTGCCTTATGATATATAGCTTGCCTTCTTCAAACTTGTATCATACAGGTAAAACAAGAGTTCGCTGTATTGGTACTGTTGCTGTTATTTTTCTGTCAGCACTATCGACTTTTATATGCAATTTTCATATGTATTAAATGACTAAGGCATGTCTTTCTAAATTAATAAAACTGTGATTAAAACATTGGTGTCTGTCTGATATCCTGTCTGACTATTTGTTGCGATGTGTCTGGGAAATTTACACAATGTAAACACAAGTCTTAGACTTGATCTTAACTAATCTCTATTTGATGTGCTTGGTTTGGTAATGTGGCAATTGAGGTGGCAAATGGTGACCATTACATGTGACTGTAAATGAGCCAGTACAGTGCTATGCAAGCACATTGTTCCACTTAGTTTCTGGTGTGCCTTGCTTATGAAAGATGCATTGTTCTGCATGCAGTGATACACTGATTGTATCACATACAGTGGGCACACGTATCCAGTAACAAAACTAGTCGATATCTTGCCCATTCTTCCTTAATGAAACTAAGTGCAGGTAAGTACTACTCTGGGCCTCCTTGGATGTGACGCCACCTGGAAATATGGAGGATGCTGCTGGAAGTGGTGTTGGCGGGTAGCTCATACGTGGTACCTCCCTCTGGTTGAAAATTAATCCCATTGCCGTGAAGGGGACACTGCTTCAGATGAGACGCTGAACCAAAAGACCTGACTCACTGTCGTAACCGTAGACTGGTCGTAACCTATCCCCGGCCACTTTTTCCAGTGAGTAGGCTTAAGGTTCCTTGGCCCCAACCTGTCTTGCATCTTTCATCATTAATTTGCAATCACAAATGGTCCTAATGAAGTCACCACGGACTAAGGAAGCATTAAGTTGACATAAGTACACACTTTGCTTTGAGTTATTTGAAAAACGTTACAAATGCAATATGTCAAAAAAAAAAAATCAAAAGAGTTTGAGTTTTCCAAGTGATTCTTTCTGATGGGGACACGCAGCATTGTGAGATAAGCTAATTATCTTAATTCATTAGGACTAACTCTAGTATTGCTGTTTAAAATGGGCAGAGTGACCCATTAACCCAATTAGCAGTGGACGGCTCCGCAGTGCCCTGTCCTGTTGCGGACTGGGGCTGATTGGGGTCGGGATCATGTGACGTTACATCCAAACAGGAAAATGGCGCAAAGGAATATACCATTTTTATCTTTCAATAGGGGACACTATGAAATTAAAGGCATGGGTTATAGATGTCTATTTTTGATGTTCTGTATTTATGTACTAACACAATTTACTTTCAGTGACATTTTCGTGTTTTTCTTCTCTATTCAGTCATTTTCACGCCTTAGACAACTGAAATTGCCCCCAACCTCGCTTTGAAGCTACTCTTGGTACATACCAAGCCGAGGTTAGACTTGATTAGTGCCGCAGTGTGTCTGTATGCATATGTCGTTGGGTTTTTAAAATAGTCGCTGGTGAAGAGGGAAATAAGTTTTACGAACACGCAAAGATGGCCTCAGGTAAGATTTGTTTGACAGTGCGCTGATCAATGAATGTACCGATGTGCTTTTTGCTATGGATGTACTTATTTTTCAGAAGAGAGTTCTGAGCCAAAAATCCTACCTTTAGCATGCTAACAAATGCTAGCCAATGTTAGCATTTCGAGTAGCGAGGCAGTTGGGAAATGCCTGCCAGCGCTTTGTGTGTCGCAGTTCTGTTATTGCTTTTGGCTCGCTTAAAGCCTTGTTATTGTGATGAGATGACTTGGCTGAGCAGTATGATGACCGTAAAATATTTAAATTGTGAGTTCTCGCTGTGTGGGTCACATAAATGTAACCCGGTTTTAACCGCCATTTTTGTGGGCAGCGTGGTCTTGAAGCTAATGTGGTCATGTAGCGACTTATGCTACTCCTCCAGCTAGCATATCGTTTACCAAGGGGTCTACATATACACCAAGTAGACCCGATGCAAATTTTCCCTTTGCTTAAGTGTACCTTCATCTGTTCATTGAATTTCTGACTTTCTGTGATTGAATTGTGGTGTTTTTTCCCCCACCTTGCGTCCAGATTCAGGCTACGGGCAGCCTGGAGCTCAACAAAGGTAACTTTGCTAGCTAATCGTATGTTAACTCCAGGATCTTTAGCTAGCCCGCACACACTGCAAGGCTAAGAGTTAAGTGCAAACCATAGCTATTGGCTAGTCCTAATTGAGGATGGCTACTTTATTTCCTGGGGAAATAGTGAGCAGTATTTTTTTACCATTTTAATTGGAAGGAGCAGTGTGATGCTGTTCCTTGTGCTCTATTATGAATGTGTAAAATGCTTGTGTTGCAGTTATGGTTCTTACGGAACTCCAGGCTATCAACAGAGTGGACAGGTAGGTGCAGTTGTTTGCAGAATCTCATTGAGTTGTAAGTTTTATTGCGTTCATTCATTCATTGCATTGACTTGAACGTGTTTTAGCAGGGCTACGGGCAAGGAAATGGAGCTGGATCTTACGGCGGACAGAGCTATCCTGGTTATGGTCAGGCAGGTGTGTATTTTCACTGCTTTTATCACCTGAACATCCTCAGGGTTTGCTAGTACCTCACTGTATTGTATTACTATAAATACTGTAGCAGAGGGAGCTCAGCTCCGACTGGCTGTATTGCTGAGGTGAGGAGGGGGAGCTAAGGTGCGGAGGGCTCCAGCCCAATTTAAACTGTGTTGTTTGGGTGATGTTGACTGTTTGTGCATCCTCTCTAAAGATGCAGCGTACGGTCAGCAGTCTCAGACCTACCCCACCGCAGGCTTCGGTCAGCAGCAGCAGCCCAGCTACGACTCCTACGGGCAGCAAGCAGGCACCACGGACACCTCAGGCGGGTAAGCATCCAGTCGGCTTCCTAAAGCATCAGGTTTGCGTCTTGTTTACCACTGCTTCGCATACTCATGTTGTACATGAAGAAGTTCAGTGTAGCTCATAAATAAATCTGGGGTCTCCTAACTGAAGTGGGACATGGCTGTGTTTGGGTCCAGTTGAAGATGTTGTTCCTCATTAGTGTTGGTTTGTGTTCACCCAGTGTATTTATCCAAAAGGTTGAGAGCGCAGTTGAAGGGAAAACTGCTCAGAGAGGCTGGTGCTAAAGTGATAGACTTTGTTCTGGTCTGTCTTTAACAAACTAAGACTGAAGATAAGTTTAAAAAAAACCCTGAAATCCAAACCATGTATGCTGCTTAGTTTCATGTAGATTTAAAACAAGTAATAACAGTTTACACAGATTGCCAAAATGTTTAAAAAAAAGTTACAAATTGTGTATGTGTGAACCTTTTTCCATTGGTGTCCATCGTTCTTGATCGTAGGCTCACGGGCTTTAAGTAAATGGGTAGTGCAGTGCTGGTGTATGCCTTCATTTGTAAATTGTAACAATTTTTGGTGCTCCAACGGTCCTCTCTTCCTGTCGTCCCCTGCAGGTACGGTGACAAGTCCTCCTACGGTCAACAGCCAAGTGGTGGCTACGCCCAGCAGTCCGCAGGTGGCTACCCGCCGCCCTCGGGCAACAGCTATGGTCAATCAGCAGGCTATGGCCAACAGTCAGGTGGTTATGGCCAGTCTGAAGGAGGCTATGGAAGGAGGAACGAGGGTAACGTAGCCTCGCGTGCCTGTTCGCTAGCGCTGAGCAGCCGCAGCAACCTGCTGCACCCAGAGATGCATATCGGGCTCTTTCCTCAGTTATCACATCAGGCCCTTTCCTCTCCCCACAGTTATCACACCAGGCCCTTTCCTCTGCCCACAGTTATCACATCAGGCGCTTTCCTCTGCACAGTTATCACATCATGCTCTTTCCTCTGCACAGTTATCACATCAGGCCCTTTCCTCTGCCCACAGTTATCACATCAGGCTCTTTCCTCTGCCCACAGTTATCACATCAGGCGCTTTCCTCTGCACAGTTATCACATCAGGCTCTTCCCTCTGCACAGTTATCACATCAGGCTCTTCCCTCTGCACAGTTATCACATCAGGCTCTTCCCTCTGCACAGTTATCACATCAGGCTCTTCCCTCTGCACAGTTATCACATCAGGCTCTTCCCTCTGCACAGTTATCACATCAGGCTCTTCCCTCTGCACAGTTATCACATCAGGCTCTTCCCTCTGCACAGTTATCACATCAGGCTCTTCCCTCTGCACAGTTATCACATCAGGCTCTTCCCTCTGCACAGTTATCACATCAGGCGCTTCCCTCTGCACAGTTATCACATCAGGCGCTTCCCTCTCCCCACAGTTATCACATCAGGCGCTTTCCTCTCCCCACAGTTATCACATCAGGCGCTTTCCTCTCCCCACAGTTATCACATCAGGCTCTTCTAGGGCTGGGCGATATATCGATATTATCGTAATATCGTATCGTAATATTTATATCGATATGTATTTGACACTATATCGCCATATCGATATATTTTCAATGATACAATACCACTTTATCAAAACCACTTATCCGGCTCTGCACAGATATCACATCCCTCTGCACAGTTATCACATAAGGCTCTTCCCTCTGCACAGTTATCACATAAGGCTCTTCCCTCTGCACAGTTATCACATAAGGCTCTTCCCTCTGCACAGTTATCACATAAGGCTCTTCCCTCTGCACAGTTATCACATAAGGCTCTTCCCTCTGCACAGTTATCACATAAGGCTCTTCCCTCTGCACATTTATCACATCAGGCGTTTCCCTCTCCGCACATTTATCACATCAGGCGCTTCCCTCTCCCCACATTTATCACATCAGGCGCTTCCCTCTGCACAGTTATCACATCAGGCGCTTCCCTCTGCACAGTTATCACATCAGGCGCTTTCCTCTGCACAGTTATCACATCAGGCGCTTTCCTCTCCCCACAGTTATCACATCAGGCGCTTTCCTCTGCCCACGGTTATCTGTCTGTACTTAGCTTTACACCACAGTGGCGCTAGCGGCCCAGTTGTGCGGTGCACTCCAGACAGTTAGTGGTAGAAGTATGACACTTGTGCTGTTGCACTCTATGACTGATATTGTGTAGAGGCTCAGCTGATGCCTAGTTTGTCCTCAGTCTGTGTGTGATAGAAATCCTGCTAGAAATTGGCTTTCAATTTTTTTTTAAAAACTTTGGGAATGCTTAAATGGTATCTTGGATCTGAATGTGTTTAATTTTAAAAGTCAAGCCATGGAGGGCTGTAGCGTTGGCTAAGTGGTGTTCGGCGGTCTGGCCTGTGTGTCACGGTGCCCGTCTGTGTCCGCAGCTGAGAGCCGGCGCTACGGCGACGACGCGGCTTCCGAGGGCTACCGGGGCAGGGGCCGCGGCGGTTACGATCGTGGAGGCTACGACCGCGGCGGCTATGACCGGGGGGGCTACGACCGTGGCGGAAGAGGCGGACCGCCGTCTGGTATGGGGTAAGTGTGCACAGCGTGCTGCCCCAACAGGTACAATCACATTTAGAGAGGAGGGAACACCTGCTCTCCTAACCCCTCCCCTTCCCAGCACCCCTCAGACCTGATCACCCAATCCACACACACGCACCCACACCCCCACATATGCACACAAACTCACTCGCACCCCCCAGTCATGTCCCCTGGCCTGTCCTATATCTGTGAATGTGCGTGACCCATATTAGCCGCTAGCACAGCTGTTAAGGTAACATCCTGCACACCCTTTGGATTCACCCCACAGTCTCTTAAAGGGAAACATCAGCATTTTCAACCTGGGCCTTGTTTTTATTTACCTAAATATTATTTGCTTTCTAAGCAGAGGCGAGACGGCTCCAGTGTTGGATCACAGAGTGGCAGCAGGGAAATTACTACTATATATATTTTTGCCTTTTGTTTTTGTCTTCCTCAATCTCCCCAGTTGCTTCCCTTCTTGGCTAACTTGCACTGTGTGGTTTGGCTGCCAGTGTGAGAGGTTCGTAAGGGTAGGAGCAGGCTTCACTCAGGCAGTTTTTACTTTTAGGGCCCTATCCAGGCGTTACACAGTAGACGGGAAAAGGTTGCACTATGCATATACAACATGCATTTACACAGATGCCCTTCACTATGCATGTACATCTATTTACACAGATGCCTTTCACTATGCATGTACATCTATTTACACAGATGCCCTTCACTATGCATGTACATCTATTTACACAGATGCCCTTCACTATGCATGTACATCTATTTACACAGATGCCCTTCACTATGCATATACATCTATTTACACAGACGCCTTTCATTATGCATATACATCTATTTACACAGATGCCCTTCACTACAACTACAACATGCATTTACACAGACGCTCTTCACTATGCATGTACAACATGCATTTACACGGATGCCTTTCACTATGCATATACAACATCTACTCACACAGATGCCTTTCACTGTGCATATACATCTATTTACACAGATGTCCTTCACTATGCATATACAACATTTATTCACACAGATGCCCTTCACTATGCATGTACAACATGCATTTACACAGATGCCCTTCACTATGCATGTACAACATGCATTTACACAGACGCCCTTCACTATGCATGTACAACATGCATTTACACAGACGCCCTTCACTATGCATGTACAACATGCATTTACACAGACGCCCTTCACTATGCATGTACAACATGCATTTACACAGATGCCCTTCACTATGCATGTACAACATGCATTTACACAGATGCCCTTCACTATGCATGTACAACATGCATTTACACAGACGCCTTTCACTATGCATGTACAACATGCATTTACACAGACGCCTTTCACTATGCGTAGTGCGACCTTCTTTTTCCTGTTTGCTAGTTTGAGACCCAGTGGCGAGCGGGACAGGACAGTTTTTATCTGATCTCCTTTACCTCCTAGTGAAGCCCTCGGTCTAAGCTAAACAGCCCAGGTTGGAAAGCCCAGGTTGAAAATGTCAGTTCCCCGTAGCCTAGTGCATTCTGGGAGGGCTATGATGGTCGCTGGCCTGTTCGTCCTCGGAGGTCTGCCTGTCACAGGATGGGGTGCCACACCTCATTTCCTTCAGCTGTTTCAGAAAGGTATCCCTGCGTCCTGTGAGGTCACATTCCTGTGTGGGCTTAGATCAGTGCTCCTATTTATGTAGCGGCCCTTGGACGACGCCTAACTCCTGTATTTCAAGGCAGAAGAAATGTCTGTTTTCATGTTTTGACTAATCACCCATCTCCAATAGCGGTGTGTAGCACCTTAGTAAAACATTAACAGCAACATTTACATAAACTGCAGCACTAACTTTCATCAGTTTATTTTATATCTAGAAATTAAATTACCACAAGGGGGAAAAGAGCAATAAAGATGGACATTTTAATATGCAGTCATTTAAGATAAATCTCTTTTGTTCTCTTAAGGTAATGTGTTGTCAGTATCCCATGATCCCTTGTGTAGTGAACAAAGGCCTTAGCTTAAAGTTCTGCCCCGCTATATGGTCCCCCTGCCCCCATTTTTATTCTCGGAAGCCCCATGAACTGTGCAAGGTGCCCCTAAGGTGTGTGTGTGTGTGTGTGTGTGTGTGTGTGCTGTGGTGGCACAGCCCAGCCAGCTTAAGCCAACCATTCAGAGGGGACATTTAGTGTTGAAACGGTGACTTTGCACTTTTGTGTTCTATGATCACATGGACTGGTATGCTTCTTGTGTTAACATGGTCTACATTTTATACTACAGGTATCAAAGTGAGTGAAATTAAACTTGGACTTCCGCCATTGGAGCTCATAGAAAGCACACAATGGAAGACAAAACAAAACAAAACAAAATATTCTGAAAGTTCACTCTTGTCGGTCAGTGGCACGCTGGTTAAAATTTAAACCTGACAATTGCAAGGTGGCCCAGAGGAGATCCTGCCAAAGCTGTGGGACCGGACACTCTTTATCACAACTCAAATCTGACCAAATCTGACCCAATCTGACCCCGCATCACTCATTTGCTAAACTGACCTTGTAGATTTGAACAAGTCCCAATTCGGCCCAATTGTGTTGCTCCAAATTGGCAAGCCAAATTGCAGTGTCTCCTGTTTTGTCTATTGGCTGTAAGTTGTGTTGAATGGGAGACCCCCTACCATGGCAGTGCCCCATGGCAGGGCCCTCTAGACGTGTGTGATGTAGTGGGGAGCCTTGTGCTCCTGGTATGCACCAAAGGAAAGCCATCATATCTTCAATTTTTCCTCTGCAGAGGTGGTGACCGTGGTGGCTACAAAAATTTCGGTGGTAAGTCATGAGCATCAGAAACCGTCTCAATGGGGGAGGAAGGAATGAGAGGAGGAGGAGAGAAAAATAAAATAAAATAAAAAAACAAAAGGGGAGGAGAAAAAAAAAAAGATTTACTTTACAGAGATCAAACTCTTGAGCCACCATTTTTATTTGTGCATAACCCCAGGAACCGCAACTCTTTGTACTATCTATGAGGTATTCTTCCTCTGGTAAAAAGCTCATCTGGTAATGCGTATGTGTAATGGCATATGTCAAGTTGCATGGGAGGTAAGGGTGTGGTAACTGAGTCAGTATGGATGAGTCAGTGTTGCGTGGTGGTGGTAAGCAGCTCGCCTTAGCCAAGGGCTACTTGGGCTTGTTCCGTTGCCAGGCTCCAAACTCTGGGCTTCGCGGCTACAAGGTGTTGTCCAGTCACTCAGAGGTTATGCAAGACACACTGGTGGATAGCTATACATTGCCCTTATATTGCCAGCCAACTGTAAAAGACAGAAGGAAGCCTGTTTATCTGTAGGGGAAAAAAAATCAGAAGTGCACTTTTGAATCCATGTTTGTAGTTTCTGCTTGACTTGTCTAACAGCACCTCCCCCACCTCTCCTGTTTTGCTGTCTTTCAGGGGCAAGAGACTACAGCCAAAGGGATGACTCTGGTGAGTGTGTGTGTGCGCACGCACCAGGCATTAGTCTGCTTTTACTTCAGCTGCATCTATCATGTGGTGGGGCTGCCTTCAAATTTGTCCGGGGTCTGCTCGGAATGCCTTTGATGGCCCGTGTTCCTCATGTTTTCTGTCTGTTTTCTCTCTCTCTCTCTTTTAGGTGGCGAGCAGGACAACTCTGACAACAACACCATCTTTGTTCAGGGCCTGGGAGAAGATGTCACCACTCAGGAAGTGGCAGACTACTTCAAGCAGATCGGCATCATCAAGGCAAGCCTCTTCCTGTTTCTCCTGCCCGCATGTCTGTCTGTCTGTCTGGGTCCCGTGCCTTTGGCAGAGTTTTGAGCAAACACAAGATACTTGTGCACCTAAGAAGAGTACGTTTTGAGATTAGAGATTTAAACCTTCCTGACTACAAACTTTATTCTAACATACTGTTGTTTGGGAGAACCCTTAGTACTTTAGATTTATTATTCTATTAATTCCTGAGTCTTGAGTCAATCGTCCTACTGCAGTGGTAGGTCAGAGTCCGGTTATTGCCAGTAAACGGCTAGTCGCGAGCCTAGCCTCTGGCTACTGGTGTGTCATTGTCATTGGGTTTGTCTGCTAAGTCGCAGGGTCTAGTTCATGCATGTCCAAAGTCCGGCCCGTGGGCCAAATCCGTCCAGAAAACAGGTGTTGGTAGCCTTTCTTGCTACAGAGCCATAACTATCCACGCGGAATGCCGGTGATTCTTTTGTTATGCTATATCGCGTGCATAACTGCGTGGCCACGCAGAGAACAGGTCTGGGGGAAGTGTTAATAGTCTTCACCGCCTTGTCATTTCTTGAATTATTCAGTGGCTTATGGGAGTACCAACCCAAAGTATATCGACATTGTAACAGTATTCTTGTTTTTTGACCACAAAACACTTACTAAAATCAAACAAACGGAGTTTTTCCTCACCCCTGTTGCTCCCTGGGGACACTAACAACCGACTGCGCCTAAATGAACTTTCCTCGTCTAGTGCCTCTGGTCTGCAAAGACTGCCGACCTATGTTCACATAAGAGCCCACATTAACAGGGCATTGCATAGTTCTAGTGCCACTGGACTACAAAGATTGCTGACTAGGGCCTACAAGGACTGCCTACCTGTGTCATGCAAGAGTCAGTTTGCTACTGTATTTATCTGCTCTGGCACCACTGAACTGCAAGAAATGTTGTCCTGTAACAACCCTGCTAAACTGTAAAGCACTTTGAGCAGCATCTTGCATGTATGAACTGTGCTATACAAGTTTTATTATTATTATTATTATTATTATTATTACTAGTTTGCCCTTTGGTAGGCGTTATTCGCGGTTTTATTTCGCAAAGAAAAATCATACGTCTTGCTATTATGTCGTGTGATGTTGCTATTATTAGCTCTCTCAACAACACAGCAGGGTTAGGTTCTTTAATACGGACGTTTATTTGACCAATGAACACTGTAAAAATGGGGAAAATAATATGTAATCACAACATTCACAAGAACACTTCAAAACGACATGATGACCTCGGATATCTTAAGTTGCTTCTGCCCCCACAATCGCAACAGCAAGCGAGCCAGGATGAGAATGGACGCGGTTTTTCACTCCGGGAGAAAATGGGATTTGTGAAGCTCACATATGTTGTGGAAAGAACCGGTTGCAATGCTAGTTGAACTGCAGTGTGACACTGACACAGACTGTCGGAGTCGACACCAGCTCGATAAAGACAGGTTCCAAGAGATTTGGACATTTGCTAAAAAAATTATTTCACTCGACATACCTGTGCGAGAAGACATTCTCACTTTTGAACTTTAACAAGAACCGTGCGAGCACAAGACTAAGTGTTTGTAGTGAAAGTATGCATGTTCTGGCGCAGGTGAATAAGAAGACGGGGCTGCCCATGATTAACCTGTACACAGACAAGGCCACGGGCAAGCTGAAGGGAGAAGCCACAGTCTCTTTTGACGACCCCCCCTCAGCCAAAGCAGCCATTGACTGGTTCGACGGTAAGCCACAGTCTTTTGACCACATACCCATACCCCAACATCAGCCAAAGCAGCCATTGACTGGTTCGACGGTAAGCCACAGTGTCTTTTGACCACACACACACACACACACACACACACCCCAACATCAGCCAAAGCAACCCATGGTTCGATGATGAGCCAAACATACCGACCAAAGCAGTCTTTCAGTGGGTCAATGGGAGGGACGCCCTTACACGACATCTTGACACCTGGAACCTTCCACAGTAGACTCTTTACACTGTCAGTGCACGCGCCACGTTGAGTTGAATAAAAGCGGCTAGCCGCTTCTTCTTTTCTTTTTTTTTTTCACTTCCTCACCATCTCGACTTCATCTCAAGCGTGAAATCAGAACCATCTCTGTTCCCGCAGTGACCCACTTCTCTGTGCCAAGTCTTCCGTCTTCCTGTGCAGCAGATGCTTTGTGTGTGTGTTAATACTCTGCTTCTGAGTGGTGTGTGTGTGTGTGTTTGTGACCCTGTGTTCTTGCTCCCAACAGGAAAGGAATTCAATGGTAAACCCATCAAGGTGTCGTTCGCCACCCGAAGGGCAGAGTTCGCCCAAGGAGGGAGAGGAAGCGGCAGAGGGCGTGGAGGTACGGAGGACTTCGGCCCTCTGGACAAAGGACAAAGTTATTTTTATTTATTATCTCCGCCAGTGGTGGCTATGTTATCATCGGCGTTTGTTAGCAACATAACCCAAACGGTTATGGATGGATTTTGATTACATTTTCAGGGTAGGTCAAAAATAGTCTTAGGCGTAAGTGATCAGATTTTGGTGGTGATATGAGCTGCCCTGGCGGAGGTTGCAACTCTCAGTGCTTCTCTAGTTTTCCCTACTTTATTGTAATTCCACTAAATGCTGCTGCACTCAGCTCTTTGGAAAGCCATTCTGTATGTAGTCATGCGGGCTTGCTGTGTTTCTTAATCACGAGCTGATCAAGAGGCATGCTTATGAGTATTTGACTGCAATAAAAACAGGCCTGTGGATGCCTTTACTGTGCCATGTGAAATAGAAATCTGTTTGAGATAAACAGCTGTAGGTGTAAAACTTCTGGGTTGGGGAGGCAAGTTGCATTGTGTTCAGTTGGGTTTTGGTGTAAATAAAATGCTTCACCCATACTCCTACATCCTATATAAATCAGTTTAATTCACTGCTTTTAGCGAATCAAGTTCCAGTTTAACCTTGGAAGTGCTCTTTGCATTTGGAGCCTTTCCCATGAAATGGTTGCACAAAGAAGTTGGGTTGGGTGGAAAGCTAGTCTCTTGGGTCTGCAGAGTGTATTTGATGTCACCTGATCGATGTTTGTGCTTCCTGTCCAGGGTTCAGAGGTCGCGGTGGCTTCGGTGGTGGTGGCCCCAGCTTTGACGTGAAGGGAGGAGACTGGCCCTGTCCCAACAGGTAGGGGGCGCTGTTGTCATACAAATGTACCACACATCCAGTGGCGGTGTACCGTTTTAAAGGGGTTGCATTCCCTGCTCCATTTCCTTGCCAATGAAGTCGCTTAGTGTTGTTTGGCGTCTGAACTCGAGTTTGTTGGTTCACACCCTATTTTACCTGTTACTGTTTTGTATTAGATCAAACAGTTGGATTAGTCAAGTAACCCTGTCATGGTGGCAGTGTACCCTAATGTTAATGTGGATGTGGGACCCTAAATTGTCGGTGTGCCTGTGTGCTTGCCTGCCTGTCTGTGTGCCTGTGCATGCGTGTCTGTATGCCTGTCTGTCAGTGTGAGTGTGTGTGTGTCTGTCTGTCTGTATATATATATGTGTGTGTGTGAGTGTGTATGTACATACTCCTCATGCCTGTGCCTTCCCTCAGCTCCTGCGGCAACATGAACTTTGCCCGTCGTCAGGAGTGCAACAAGTGTGGCGCGCCCAAGCCTGGAGACAGCTTCGGAGGAGGAGGAGGTATGTCGGTCGGGGGTGGGGGTGTGGGGGGTAGAGCCAGCCATCCCTCCCTCCAGCCTCAGGGCTACCAGGTGCACCCTGCGACACACACACACACACACACACACACACACAGTGACCTCGCTCGCTCTCCACCCTCCATCAACCTGGATGCACATCAGAGAAACTATAAGGAGTCTCACTGCTGAGAAGTTAAAAAGCCATGATGAATGTAGTTGGAGGCTGCTGAAGGGGGGAAGGGAGGACACTTACTGAAATAACAGGTCTACACTACCTTAGCCATACTCATAGATATGCCTGTGAAGGCCACTGCAACAACGTTCTGTTGATGATGGCTTTCAGCTACAGTCTTTCTCCCCACAATAAACAAACTACTAAACTATCTTGCCAGTGAGAAGGTTTCTGGAAAAAAAAAATAGACCATAATGTTTGGGGTGAACAAACAAAATATTCACCCATTCATCCTGACCAGTGATGACTACTCATTCAGTAGACAATACTGGTTAATGCAAGTTGTAGTTGCACTCGTACATATGCGTGCTTATATTTATACCTCTATAATATAATTGGGTTTCTACATTATATGGCTACATTTCTACATACGTTTATGCATGTTGTATTCTTCTATTGTTGGTAATCTAATCTAATCTGCTAACCCTGTTCAGCAACCTGTGGTACCTTAGCATGTCTCTACCTGTGACCCTGTCACTGTACTGCACTGTTACTGTGTCCATATGAAGCTGGGTGCTGACACTCGTGGGTCTGTCCTTGTCCCCTCCCCCAGAGCGTGGCGGTAGGGGTGGCTTCGGCGGCGATCGGGGTGGCGGCTTTCGGGGCCGTGGGGGCGGAGGAGGATTCCGGGGAGGCGATCGCGGAGGCGATCGCGGAGGCTACGGAGGAGGTGGAGGCGGCTATGGCGGTGGCGGATACAAGATGGGAGGAAGGTGAGAGGCCCAGTACTGATGCTTTACTACTAAGTATTTATCCCAGCTAGTCTTATTGTGGTGGCCATCTTTGTGGGGTCTGGGAGGAAGATGGGAGATCCAGTACTAATGCTTTACTCCTAAGTATTTATGTAAGCTGGTTTTATGGTGGCGTCCATCATGGTGAGGTCTGGGATTAAAGTGGGACACCCAGTACTAATGCTTTACTACTACGTATTTGGGGGGGGGGGGTCTGGAAGCAAGGTGGGACACCCAACTATGTTTTATGGTGGCGGCCATCTAAGTTGTGTCCAGGATTAAGGTGGGACACCCAGTACTGGTGCTTTATTCCTAAATTTTTATTTAAGCTAAGATTATGGTGGCGGCCATCTTGGTGGTGTCTGGGATGACTGTTTTAACCACCTCTGTCAGTCCCTTAGGCCCTATAGAGCATACTTGTAAATATTTCAGTGAGTAATTTTGTTTACATGGACAGTGCATTGTTTACATTCAGTGACTGCACTAGATATGTTTTTAGAAATGTTCCTACTGTCCACACTCACACGTGTTGGTGCTTTGAGGCCGAGGGGACCAAATGGCTAAGAGCTGTTCTGAAGTGCCTCATCAGTGGCTGGTGGGGGCGTCCGTCATCTTGAGTGGCGTATGACTACATCTCTCTTCTCTCCACAGAGGCGAGCACAGGGAAGGCAGAAGAGACCGGCCATACTAAAGCTCCTCCCACAGCCCTGCTCCTGTGGTCTGGGGTCGTTGCCATGGTGACAAGGAAGGGGTCATGGAATCAAGGGGGGGAATGGGAGGGGGGTGTTTCGTCCACGTCCGTGATTTGCATACCTTTCATTGCCAGTGTCCAATTGATGAACTGTTGTGGTCTCGCGGAGAAGCAGTCATGTCTGTCTACTGTGAGGGGATTGGCAGGGGGCTTCTGGGGTTTGGGGATGGGAGGGACAGGGCTGGCCAGGAGTTATTTTTGTTACTTTGATTTTTTTTTTTTTTTTCCCCTTCCTTTTATTTCCTCCCCTCTCCCTTTCCCAGTGATTGTAGTAGGTTTTGACAGTTTTGAGCTTGACGATAGACTTGTACCGGATTTCATATCATTGTTTTGTAATTGAACTGATCTGTTGTACTTTACTGTTTTTTTTTTTCCAAATGATATTAAAAACCATTCTGATCTTAATTTGTCTTATCTCTTGTGTCTAACAACCTTCCAAAACATGAAAGTAGTGGGTCTTGTGTGATGAAGGCCTGGTTCAGTGTTGAAGTAAAAGCGCATTAGGGAGGGGCTGGGGCTGTCAGGGTTGTCTCATTTTTCAGATTTTATTATAGCCATTAAAACTATACAGCAATACAGTTAATATGATAATAGGTCTTTGCGTGCTCACATGTATCACACATAAACAACGGAGTACCCACTGACAACACATAATTGAAGTTCGCCAGTAGTAGTACGTACGGTAGTGCAAAGTAAGAGTCCATAACGTGCTTTGTGTATGGGGTGCAATCTCCGAGCTGCGAGGATCATGTTCCGTTGCTGATACTCGTGAGGTAACGGCGGGAGTCACGCCTGTGTGTTTGGGAGGCGCTACTGTCCTCCCTAGCCATAGAGGCACGGCAATGCTCTGAACATAATGTGAAACCCGGCATGGAGAGCGCAACAGAACAAGCGGCACAGTAGGAAAATAAATTTTCCACCGCAGGGTTTTACGTTACTGCTTGTGGGTGTGTGAGAATGTCGAGGTTCTCCTGTGTGGGATACCGGAGTTAGGGTTTTGATGGTGTCGCTAACGCAATACGATGTCCACTGTTTCCTCGCTGTCCAGTGCTGTGTTGCGCACACTGACACAAGCACTACTGTGCGCTGCGTGCCTTTGCTCACCGCTGCCAAAGGAATGGCAAGCAAGACGGGCTGATGCCCAGGTAAGCTTTTACTTTGCCCTTAACTTTGTCCTTTGTCAGCTAAGCAATGTCAGTAGGGTTATACGTTAGGCAACGATCTTTTAAGTCTGTGTAACTAACCCCTTTTTGACTTTCGCCCAACTTTTCGTTTTATTTTATTTTATTTAGTTGTTAATGGACTGAGAGTCTGTCATTTACCTCGCCTTGTATGCCCCGAGGAGTACGCCCACCGCAACCACCAATTTGTTTTAATTACGGGTAGAGTAGTC
The DNA here is from genome assembly GCA_027475355.1 of Coilia nasus. Lineage (NCBI taxonomy): Eukaryota > Metazoa > Chordata > Actinopteri > Clupeiformes > Engraulidae > Coilia > Coilia nasus. Next base: position 21,032,894 of record CM050215.1, read on the forward strand.
TGCATAGTTCTTAACTGTTAAATGTATTTTTACTGTTAAGCGCACTGTTAAATGTATTTTTAAACATGTAGCAATGTATAAATGTTTTAAAAAGTTACATTAGGCTTTAAAAACTACTCAACCCGAATCATTTAGTTTAAATTGCAACCAACCAAACAGCTTAAAAACAATGGACTGGTGGTGGCCTATGTATATTCGCAGTTTCCAGCACCTAAAAGCAACCAATTTCAGAAATGAGCTTCCACAATCAGCCTAGACTGTTACGCGCATCATTCTTCCTGGATGTTGTATTGTTTGTTCATAGCTGATTGAAATGAAGTCCTATAACATCAGAGGGGAAAGTGGCTTAACCTAGACAGGAATACCCATTTGGTAGGCTGTGTTGCTGGCCATTTGTGTCCTCCTAAATACCATTTTGTTAGCCTATTTCCTCCCATTACTTTGAGACTGATGGGAAAAGTCTTCAGCCTATGGCTGTCCACCCCCACCGATCTCATCCTGCTCTTCTTCCAAAGGCACCCATGATAAATCGTTTCGCTTTTTTTATATGTGAGAGAGGTTTTTTTTATGTTTAAAAAAGAATTGAAAAGGCGTGCCAGAGAGTGGCTTTGTGTTGGTGTTAAACTGGCATTGTCCTGTTCTGTCCTCTGGTTGGGCCGGCACCTCTTTGTGCCTCTCGTGTGGCTGAGACAGTCCGCTGGAATCAGCGCAAACCAGAGACACAGCATGCCTATATAAAAGATGTGGTGAACATGTTGAATTACACCCAACAGTATAATAGTACTGTAGTATAATAGTAAACAAAATAACTGGAGTTGCAGTTACCCACAAGAATGTGTGGTGCCTTTTCATCCTCGTGATGTGTAGCATATGTTTTTAGTAAGTGATACTCTTAAATAGCACACAAAAATGTTGCTTAATGGGTTCATGTTACAGAAATGAAAAATAATCCTGAATGCTGTCATTACTGAAATAGCAGTGGCCTTTTAAATGGTCCAGAAAAGAAAAAAAGTCCATAAATTATTATGGTCTTCCCAATTTTTCATATCCATACATAAGTTTAAATCATTTTGTTTTTTTGTCCTGCTTTTATTACTACATGACATTTTTGATGCCCTGTGCTCGAGCCAGCTTGAGCGCTGACTCAAAGGCCTTTGCTTGTCTTTCTCTTTTTCTCCAAACTCCAAATGCTTTTTACAGTCTGGCCTTTTTTCAGCTCCTTATTTTGATCTGGCTTCCTCGGGTTCAGGTTGTTGTTATGTGGTTATTGGCCGCAGTGTTGATGGAAAGGTGTTTTGTGTTAGTACCAAGCTGAGTGCGCCCTGTGAGAGAGGGGGGGGGGGGGTGAGAGAGAGAGGAGAGAGAGAGAGAGAGAGAGAGAGAGAAAGAGAGAGGGGGTGTGAGAGAGAGAGAGGTGTTTTGTGTTAGTACTATGCTGAGTGGTGCGCCCTTGTGAGAGAGGGGGGGTGAGAGAGAGAGAGAGAGAGAGAGAGAGAAGGAGAGAGAGAGAGAGAGAGAAAGAGAGGGGGGGGTGAGAGAGAGAGAGAGAAAGAGAGAGGGGGGGTGAGAGAGAGGAGAGAGAGAGAGAAAGAGAGAGGGGGGGTGAGAGAGAGAGAGAGAGAAAAAGAGAGAAAGAGAGAGGGGGGTGAGAGAGAGAGAGAGGTGTTTTGTGTTAGTACTATGCTGAGTGGTGCACCCTGTGAGAGAGGGGGGTGAGAGAGAGGAGAGAGAGAGAGAGAAAGAGAGGGGGGGGTGAGAGAGAGAGAGGTGTTTTTTGTTAGTACTATGCTGAGTGGTGCGCCCTGTGAGGGGGGGGGGGGGGGTGAGAGTGAGAGAGAGAGAGAAAGGGAGAGGGGGGGTGAGAGAGAGGTGTTTTGTGTTAGTACTATGCTGAGTGGTGCGCCCTGTGAGGGGGGGGGGGTGAGAGTGAGAGAGAGAGAGAAAGGGAGAGGGGGGGTGAGAGAGAGGTGTTTTGTGTTAGTACTATGCTGAGTGGTGCGCCCAGTGCCGTCATCACAAGCGCAGGAACATAGTCAAACATGTTCTTCTCCACATACATCAGGACTGATTGATTTCAATCACGTAAAACAGCCATCATGGATTTGGCCTTTTGCTCGAGTAAACATATGTCAGAGTACAACTGATTCTGCTCTTGGCAGCGTACCCCTAAACTGTGCCGCTTCTCAGGCACTGCTAACAGAATACATCTAATTTTTATTGAGCTTGTGTGTGTGTAAGCTTATAAAATGAGGTGACCTAGTGTTATTGTGCTTGTGTGTGTGTGTATGTGTGTAAGCGTATAAAATGAGGTGACCTTGTGTTCTTGTGCTTGTGTGTGTGTAAGCTTATAAAATGAGGTGACTTGGCGGCCCCTGTGCATGTACCATGAGACATTTTTGTGTTCTAACATGATCCAGCTGTGGCAGGCATGTAGGGGTTTAATTTCCTGCGCATATCACTGCGTATCTGTAATCATCCCGGGCCCCCGAGGGCCACTCTTTCAGCACAATGCCTTCTGGGAATTACACCCTCCGTCAGGGTCTTTCCTCATGCTGATGGGTGGTCTGGAAGCTTCTGGAAATCTCTGGTCACCCCACTGAGTAAGGAGGTAAAGTGTGCAGCTCTTACCTGAGCAAGCGGGGAAAGGAAAGATGCCAAATTACAGCTGAATAAGGAGGAATGGGGGGAAAGGTGTGCAGCTCTTTACTGAGAAAGCGGGGAAAGGAAAGATGCCAAATTACAGGTGTAAAGTGATGAGGGAAAATGTTTAGCGCCGTGTAGAACATGCCAGAACGAAGTTAAACTCTGAAGACGTGATGAGCTCTCAGCTTGTGGTTATGGTCTTCCAATGTATTTCATACCAGGCTATGGGATTTTCCATGCTCTATCATTGTTCCACACTTTAAGCCAAATCAGGTACAATATTGCCTTTATCCTCAATAAGGTGACTAATGAAAAACGCAGGACACTAACCACTTAACATCAAAAAAAAAGAAAGATTTAGACCATTAAACATAATAATCAGGGATTTAGACAAAGGAAGCCCTTTATTGTTCCTGTCTGGACATGCAACAATAAAGCTATGTCTAAGCTGGGTTAAAAGTGTAAGTTACTACAATCATGTATTTCAACAAATTCTTATTTCAAAAATGTCTCCAGAATCATTTAAATCCTCCTAGATCCTCTTTTGATGTCTCTCTGGAAGAGTCTACACTTGTGTGTGAAAGTGGTTTGCAGAGGAGGTTAGAGAGAGAGAGAGAGAGAGAGAGAGAGAGAAAGAGAGAGAGAGAAACAGACAGACAGAGAGAGAAGGAGAAGGAGAGGAATAGAGAGAAAGAGAAAGAGAGAGAGAGCACATTTATCTTACCATATGTACACAGAGCTGGAGTATGCATACAGTGGAGTATGTATACAGTGACATAGCTGCAGCTGTGGTTATCTGTGGGGTAGCAGGGTGGGGGGTGTTTCTGTCCTTCTGGGGTGGGATGGGGTGTCTGGCCCAGAGTGTGACTTACACTATCACATTACATTCATATGTCAGTACCCCCCAACCCTGCTATTTTTGTGTTTTTGTACCCCCAGCATCCCTAGTAATTCAAACTATGCTCTGTCCTTAAGTGGTGTGATGGGTTGTCTCTGGCCTGCAGGTGTTCCTGGAGAGGTACGGCTACCTGCATCAGGACGAGCACACACACAATGCTGCCGAGATCAAGAGTGCTGTACGGTAATGAGCTCAACAAGACTTTATCCTCTACTCATCTAACAACACTATACCATACCACACCATACCGCACCACACAATGCTGCCGAGATCAAGAGTGCTGAGTAATGAGCTCAACAAGACTTTATCCTCTACTCATCTAACAACACTATACCATACCACACCATACCGCACCACACAATGCTGCCGAGATCAAGAGTGCTGTACGGTAATGAGCTCAACAAGACTTTATCCTCTACTCATCTAACAACACTATACCATACCATACCATACCGCACCACACCACACAATGCTGCCGAGATCAAGAGTGCTGAGTAATGAGCTCAACAAGACCGCACCATTCTGGACTCTGCTTCACCATACCACATCATACCGCACCGCACCAGACCGCACCACACCCACAGCATAGGCAGTCATGGGCTAGCGGTTAAGCAGCCAGACTTGCAGCCAAAGGGTCACAGGTTAATTTCCCCACACCCTCCCCACACAGTGTGCACGTAGCAGAACTAGGTTAGTCATGTCTGAGGCCACTAGTGTGGGGCGGTGAGTAAGTTAGCCGAGCATTTCCATCGTGTTCTGAAAGATCTCTGATTCCTCTTCTCTGGGAAGGGCCTACACACACAGACACAGGCACACAGGCACAGACACACACACACACTCTCACACTCACTGACACAGACACACACGCACGCACACAAGCACGCACAGACACACACACACACACACACACAGTGAGACCAGAGACCCTGGAATTCCTCTGAGTCTGGCAACCAATCAGGGCTATTAGGGTTGGCCTGTGGAGCCGTAATCCAATGACTATTATTTACACTGGAGCACACACTTATCTAGATGTGCACACACTTATCTAGATGTGCACTGGAGCACACACTTACTGTATCTAGATGTGCACTGGAGCACACACTTATCTAGATGTGCACCGGAGCACACACTTACTGTATCTAGATGTGCACTGGAGCACACACTTATCTAGATGTGCACCGGAGCACACACTTACTGTATCTAGATGTGCACTGGAGCACACACTTATCTAGATGTGCACCGGAGCACACACTTATCTACATGTGCACCGGAGCACACACTTATCTAGATGTGCACTGGAGCACACACTTATCTAGATGTGCACACACTTATCTAGATGTGCACTGGAGCACACACTTATCTAGATGTGCACTGGAGCACACACTTATCTAGATGTGCACTGGAGCACACACTTATCTAGATGTGCACTGGAGCACACACTTATCTAGATGTGCACACACTTATCTAGATGTGCACTGGAGCACACACTTATCTAGACGTGCACTGGAGCACACACTTATCTAGATGTGCACTGGAGCACACACTTATCTAGATGTGCACTGGAGCACACACTTATCTACATGTGCACTGGCTGCACGACTGGCTGGCTGGGGATGGATGGGACAGTCAGGGCTGGGGCAGTAAGGCCTGGGGATGGGGCAGTAATGGGTGGAGTTGGGGCAGTAAGGGTTAGGGATGGGGCAGTAATGGGTGGAGTTGGGGCAGTAAGGGTTGGGGATGTGGCAATAAGGAATGGGGATGGGGCAGTAATGGGTGGAGTTGGGGTAGTAAGGGTTGGGGCAGTAAGGGCTCAGGCTGGGGCAGTGAGGCCTGGGGCAGTTACAGTAAGGTTGGGGCAGTAAGGAATGGGGTTGGGGCAGTAAGTGTTGGGGATGGGGCAGTAAGGAATGGGGTTGGGGCAGTAAGTGTTGGGGATGGGGCAATAAGGAATGGGGTTGGGGCAGTAAGGGTTGGGGATGGGGCAATAAGGGCAGGGACTGTAAGGAATGGGGCAGTAAGGCCTGGGGATGGGGCAATAAGGGCTGTTTGGGGGCAGTAATGGCTGGGGCTGTGGGTGTCTACAGTTTAAACTGGGCTGGAGCCCTCTGGAGTTCAGCTCCGCATCCTCACCTCAGCAATACAGCCAGCCAGAGCTGAGATCCCTCTGCTTCAGTATTTATAGTAATACAGTAGAGCTGAGATCCCTCTGCTACAGTATTTATAGTAATACAATAGAGCTGAGATCCCTCTGCTACAGTATTTATAGTAATACAGTAGAGCTGAGATCCCTCTGCTACAGTATTTATAGTAATACAATAGAGCTGAGATCCCTCTGCTACAGTATTTATAGTAATACAGTAGAGCTGAGATCCCTCTGCTACAGTATTTATAGTAATACAGTAGAGCTGAGATCCCTCTGCTACAGTATTTATAGTAATACAGTAGAGCTGAGATCCCTCTGCTACAGTATTTATAGTAATACAATAGAGCTGAGATCCCTCTGCTACAGTATTTATAGTAATACAATAGAGGGAGACACTGACTACTGTGAGTAAAGAAGGGCTCCCCCTCCTTACAAATGCCATTTTAACTGGCTAACAATCTCCTTGTCTCCATCAGGGAGTTCCAGTGGCTGTCTCACCTGCCGGTCACAGGGCATCTGGACAGCGGCACCTTGGGGAAGATGGCGGCCCCGCGTTGTGGCGTGAAAGATGCCGGCAGTCACCGTGCCTGGGCGAAGAGGGTCGACTCCATCTTCACCGGAGGCGGCAGCTTCAGTGGGCCACCACATTTGCGCAAGAAGAGGTACACTCAGACAGGTGAGTGGCCATGTTACCTGAGCAAGAAGAGGTACACTCAGACAGGTGAGTGGCCATGTTACCTGCGCAAGAAGAGGTACACTCAGACAGGTCAGTGCTCACCTGCGCAAGAAGAGGTACACTCAGACAGGTCAGTGCTCACCTGCGCAAGAAGAGGTACACCCAGACAGGTATGTGCTCACCTGTGTAAGACGAGGTACACCCAGACAGGTATGTGCTCACCTGCATAAGAAGAGGTACACTCAGACAGGTATGTGCTCACCTGCATAAGAAGAGGTACACTCAGACAGAAAGAAGTAAACCCAGACAGGTAGTCACCATGGCACCTGTGCAACTAGAGGCACGCTCAGACAGACAGAAGTAAACCCAGACAGGTACTCACCATGGCACCTGCTCACCACTGTGGTTAGATTGGATCATATAATTAGAGGATGATTTCACGGTCGCTGGTGCCGTGCGCGTAATTACTGGCCACACTGGCCAGGGCCCGAGGACGGCTCCATGCCAAACTCCTCCCCTGCAGGTGTAGGCATGAGTCAGGTACGGCCCGAGGACTGCAGAACTCCTCCCCTGCAGGTTAGGCATGGGTCAGGCATGGGTCAGGTACGGCCCAAAGACGGCTCGGTTCAGAACTTCTCCCCTGCAGGTGTAGGCATGCGTCAGGTACGGCCCAAAGACGGCTCGGTTCAGAACTCCTCCCCTGCAGGTGTAGGCATGCGTCAGGTACGGCCCGAGGAAGGCTCGGTTCAGAACTCCTCCCCTGCAGGTGTAGGCATGCGTCAGGTAATTTTTACCTGGCGTGCACCTCCGCCTGACCCTACCTGAGTTTGGGGCTGTCGCAGACTCCTGCACCCACCCAGGGACGGTTGACTGAGCCCAAGCCAGAGCCTAATTACAGATGCCATCCCCAACATGCACTGTAAACACTTTAAGTGGTAATAAACTCTAAAGGCCGGCTCTTATGTAGCCAGCAAAAAACGCTGACTCTCGATGGACTCGTGGCCTACATGGGAATGAGTCTGAAATGGCTCTGTAAATGACATTAACCCTGGAATAAGGAAATACTTGCTATTGATTGGACATAATTATGTTCCTCTTGATTGTTGTGATTAGTATGTAAGATTGAAGGGGAACTTGACTATTTGAGTATACATATGTGCTCTCAGTGTGTGTGGGTGTGGGTGTGTGTGGGTGTGTGTTTATACATGTGAGTGCATGAGGGTTGTTCTCAGTTTGTGTGTGTGTGTGTGTTCAGTGTGAGTGTGTGTGATCCCAGCTGGCCCATTACCTGAATGGTGCTTCAACGTGTTTTCTCTCTCCCACGTCCTACATTTCCTCCCATGATGCCCCACAGGAAGAGAGGGATAAAGCGTGTGTGTGTATGTGTGTGTCCGTGTGTGTGTGTGTGTGTGTGTGTGCGCGCGTGTTAACAGATACACATGGCAAGGTTTGTTTGTATGTGTTGTAACGGTGTCAATGAGGGGCCTTTCTGGTGCAGGTATGTGTTGTGTAAAAAAAAGGGTTCGTATGTCTCTTGGTTGATGCAGCAATCATATTTTATTTCAGTAAAGAGCAGTGACCAAGCATTGTTAATCTGTTTCAAACTTCACACATTCTTCATCACTCTTTGTAACTCTGTAGGGCTAAGGTAGTTCACCGGGTGTGCTATGGGTGTGTCATTACACACACTAGTGGAGTGAACCGGTGCCATACTGTACACTGTAGTATTTGAGTATTGGTCACAGCTTTGTTGAGACTTCCAACCGTTCAAATTGATTTTTTCCTACCTTTTCTGAAAAACACGTTCAATGTTTCATTAAGCAACTCATTGTCATCTTTAAGAGTCTTCATTTCTTGCAACAACCACCCTTTCTCAAATTCCAGCATCTCATCTTTGGCCTCGTAGGCTTTCACATTCTCCATTTCTGCATGAAGTCACGATACAAGATACAATATTTTTTTCTGTCTAGTTAGTGAATATCTCTCTGTCTCGAGTTTGTCTCTCTGTCTCAAATACATGTACTCTATTTTCTAAAACTGCATGTAGAAAATAGTCCCTGCAGTGCATTTGCAACTCTGCCTTCCTTGCTTTTTGGCATTTTAGAAAAATTGTCAAACTTGGATACTGCCCATGCATAAGGCTTTTCCTTTGCCTCCTCTATGCCATCAAACAGTCCATCGGGCATTTAAGCACAGTGTCCCAGTGTATTGGGCTCTTTGCACTGAAATCAAAGTGGCTGCTTCATCATGATCTCAGGCAGGGCAACTATAATTTCTTACAGTTGTAACAGTGCTGCGTGTGTGTGTTGTAACAGTGTGACTGAGAGGCTTCCACACCGCATGTATGTGTTGTAAGAGTGTTGCATGTGTGTGTTGCTTCGTGTGTGTGTTCTAAGAGTGCTGCGTGTGTGTGTTGTAAGAGTGCTGCGTGTGTGTGTTGTAACAGTGTGACTGAGAGGCTTCCACACCGCATGTATGTGTTGTAAGAGTGTTGCATGTGTGTGTTGCTTCGTGTGTGTGTTGTAAGAGTGCTGCGTGTGTGTGTTGTAAGAGTGCTGCATGTGTGTGTTGTAAGAGTGTTGCATGTGTGTGTTGCTTCGTGTGTGTGTTGTAACAGTGCTGCGTGTGTGTGTTGTAAGAGTGCTGCATGTGTGTGTTGTAAGAGTGCTGCATGTGTGTGTTGCTGCGTGTGTGTGTTGTAAGAGTGCTGCGTGTGTGTGTTGTAACAGTGTTGCATGTGTGTGTTGTAACAGTGTGACTGGGAGGCTTCCACACCGCATGCATGTGTTGTAAGAGTGCTGCATGAATGTGTAGTAAGAGTGCTGCATGTGTGTGTTGTAAGAGTGCTGCATGCATGTGTTCTAAGAGTGCTGCATGTGTGTGTTGTAACAGTGTTGCATGTGTGTGTTGCTTCGTGTGTGTGATGTAACAGTGCTGCGTGTGTGTGTTGTAAGAGTGCTGCGTGTGTGTGTTGTAAGAGTGCTGCGTGTGTGTGTTGTAACAGTGTTGCATGTGTGTGTTGCTTCGTGTGTGTGTTGTAAGAGTGCTGCGTGTGTGTGTTGTAAGAGTGCTGCATGTGTGTGTTGTAACAGTGTTGCATGTGTGTGTTGTAACAGTTTGACTGGGAGGCTTCCACACCGCATGAATGTGTAGTAAGAGTGCTGCATGAATGTGTAGTAAGAGTGCTGCATGTGTGTGTTGTAAGAGTGCTGCATGTGTGTGTTGTAAGAGTGCTGCATGTGTGTGTTGTAAGAGTGCTGCATGTGTGTGTTGTAAGAGTGCTGCATGTGTGTGTTGTAAGAGTGCTGCATGCATGTGTAGTAAGAGTGCTGCATGTGTGTGATGTAAGAGTGTAGAACTGGCGGAAGAGGCTCCACATTCCCTCCTCCCGTCACTGCAGGGATTCGTGATTCGTTAACCCTTCAGGAATGCCGCTGTGTACGAGCGCCTCTGACCGCAGTCGTGTTGGTACCTGACGTGTCCCATCTGCTCTCGCGCCTGATGGAGACACACACGTCTGTCTTCTGTTTTTGCAGCCGTGCTGTGTGATGGATGAGAAATGCATCCGACACAGGACGCACGCATACACACACACACACACACACACATACACACACACACACACACACTCCTGCAGCTATAATTATCTGCCTCCTCCGTCGTGTCCCCCCCCCCCACACACACACAGGTGACTCAGGACTGACCTCACTATCAGACAGCGTTGTAATGCCCTGGCATGACGAGGGAGTTGTTTTTTGCTCTAGACGGGTATAGAGGGTTTTATCCAGTGTTTGTCCAAGCTGGGTAATTGTTTGTTTTTTATCCAGTGTTTGTCTAAGGCCTCATTTCCACCGACTTGAACGTGTGCAGCACGTAAGCGTGTACAATATGTGTGTATGTGTGACAGAATACGCTCAGATCACGCGTGCTGTGCAAATGGTCTAATCTGTTAGCGTGCATTCTAAATGAATACGGACAGAAAACCATCACTTTATACGGAGAGTCCTTGGTGGAAATGGGCACTAAGCTGGCTAATTGTGTGTGTTTCTCCGTGCATTATTTGCTGCAGTGTCGACTGCGCTGGGCGTATTTTGTCATGCAGGCGTGTGGTGTTTGAACTGCACCCCTGCGCTACACTGAGGGAATCTGAAGGAGCCTCGATCACTGCTCACCTTTGTGCTGCACACATTTCGCACGGCCGCAGGGAATTTTGTTCCGTTTATATTTACCAAGCCTGCATTCCATCACCTTGCCCAAGATAAGCCCTGGCCTTCTCTCCTTCCCTCCCTCTCTCTCCTCAAACCTGACCTAGCCTTCCCTCTTTCCCTCTCTCTCTCCTCAAACCTGACCTAGCCTTCCCTCTTTACCTCTCTCTCCTCAAACCTGACCTAGCCTTCCCTCTTTACCTCTCTCTCTCCTCAAACCTGACCTATCCTTCCCTCTTTACCTCTCTCTCCTCAAACCTGACCTAGCCTTCCCTCTTCCCCCTCTCTCTCTCTTCAAACCTGAAGCCCTGGTGTTCCCTCTTTCCCTCTCCATCTCACCTCAAACCTGGACTAGTTTCATGCATGAATGTTTCAAGAGGGGGATATGTTCTAGACTTGCATGTTTCCCAAATGAAGCAGTTCCTCTCCTACAAATGGCTGTAATTTCCTCTAGCAGTAAATATTAGTGCTAATTGACATTGCTCATTTCCTAGTTTTTACAGAGGATTTCTTTCTCTCCCCCACTCTACCCCTCTCATTCTCTCTCTTCCTCTCTCTCTCCTTTTCTCTCTCTCTCACTCTTTCTCACACCCGCTCCCTCTCTGTCTTTCTCTTTCTCTCTCTCTCTCTCCTACACTCCCTCTCCCTTTCTCTCTCCCGGTCTCTCTCTCTCCTACACTTCCTCTCCCGTTTTCTATCCCTCTCTCTCTCTGTCTCCCTTTCTCTCTCCCTCTCTCTCTCTCCTACACTTCCTCTCCCGTTTTCTATCCCTCTCTCTCTCTGTCTCCCTTTCTCTCTGTCTATCTCTATCACACACACTCTCCTACATTCCATTTCCCTTTCACTGAATCTCTCTCTCTCTCTTTCCTACACTCTTTCCTCTCCCCTTCTCTCTCTCCCCCTCCCCTTTTCTCTCCCTATCTATGTCTCTCTTCAACACTCTCCTCTCCCTTTCACCGAGTCTTTCTCTCTCTCTCTCCCTCTCTCTCTCCTACACTCTCCTCTCCCTTTCACTGAGTCTCACTGTCTCTGTCTCTCTCTCTCTCTCTCACTGTCTCTCCCCTACACTCTCCCTCTCCCTTTCACTGAGTCTCTCTATCTCCTTCTCCCTCTCTCTCTCACTCTCTCTCTTTTTCTCTCTCTCTGTCACTCTCTCTCTCCCCTACACTCTCTCCTCTCCCTTTCACTGAGTCTCTGTGTATCTGTGTGGCTCTCAGTCTCTGCCCACTGCGATTGTAATTGCTCCCATTTGGGAAGTCTTGGAATGTCTTCGGTATCCGACATCCTGCTCCCTTCCAGCGTTCCCTGTGGGACAGTGGCTAAGTACGGGCTACAGGCCCAGACCCACAGCGGCCACGTGGGAGAACGAGCGAGCGACCTCTCTCCATGCCTATTAGCCTGGGACCCACGCTCACGCAGTTAAAATAGACATTAGGGCCTAGTCCAGTACAGTGGAGATTTGTGTGCAGTTTTGTGCTTTTGGGCAGCTGATTTTCACATCTACCACCTCCAGATTTAAATTTGAATCTACACACTTCTAAATCTATTCTAAATCATTCTAAATCTCTCTCACACACACACACACACATTTGAATGTACACACTTCTGAATCTGGCCCTTGGGTTTTATTTTACACAGTAGATGATGTGTTGCTTACAGGTCTCTAAAACCCACCCCTATTAAGCTTTGGTTTCAAAACTAGCAATCTATCTACCTCAAACATGTATAAAATCCTTACAAATGCAACAGCAACAGTGCCTTTGTCACTGACACAAGGATGCTAACTGCCTGCCAGCATTGATATGATAATGATAATGATATAATCAGGTGATTTTTGTGGGAGCACCACAGGATTGCAGGCAGCGTGTTTGGTCGACAGGCATGTTCATCTGTCCTCAGCATTACTGTGCACCATGTGATATTAATGTGACATTACATTACATGTGATATTAATGTGACATTACATTACATGTGATATTAATGTGACATTACTTACATGTGATATTAATGTGACATTACATTACATTACATGTGATATGAATGTGACATTACATTACATGTGATATTAATGTGACATTACATTACATGTAATATTAATGTGACATTACATTATATGTGATATTGATGTGACATTACATTACATGTGATATTAATGTGACATTACATTACATGTGATATTCATGTGAACTTGATACCGGTGCCAGCCGCCTTGCCTCCAAAAGTGCAGAAATGTGTGGCACTGTGTCTTTAAGCAGTGATGGAGAGGGCGCATGTTATGACTAGTTCAGTGGAGGGTCTAGCAGAACCTGATTTACATTAGACAGCAAACAAACTCCTGCACTCTCAGCTCTTGAATAATGGGACTCATTTCACTGTTTAGCTACACTGTTTCCCACCGGTGCTTTTACAGTATTACTGATGGGGCTGCATTATCTGACACAGATACACCCTCTCTTTCTGTCTCTCTTCCTCTCTCTCTTTCTCCCCCCCCCTCCCCTCTCTCTCTCTCTCACACACACACACACACACACACACAGATGTTGAAGGCGTGTATGGGTCGGGTGAATTCCCGTTCTGACACAGCTGGCTCCAGGCTCAGGGCCCCGTCATCACCCTCCCCTGGGGCCCCCCGCTCTGTTCCGCATCACTCTGTTTCCCCCCACCGCTCCAACAACCCCCCCGCATATACCCCCCCCACTCTATTCCGCATGCCCCACCCCACCGCTCCAACAACCCCCCCGCATATACCCCCCCACTCTGTCCCCCCCCCCTGCCTCCAACAACCCCCCCGCATATACCCCCCCACTCTGTCCCCCCCCACCTCCTACCTCCAACAACCCCCCCCCCCCCCCCGCATATACCCCCCCCACTCTGTTCCTCATGCACCCCCCCAACAATCCCCCCGCACCCCGCATATACCCCCCACTCTGTTCCACATGCCCCCCCCCCCTCCTGCCTCCAACAACCACCCCCCCCCCCCCCCCCTCCACTCTCCCACTCTTTCTCTGTGTATGTCTTTCTCCTTGCTTGCTATTCTTTTCAACCTTGGTCCTAGAGTCCTCCCTCTCTCTCTCTCTCTCTCTATCTATCTATCTTCACTTCTATCCCTCTATCTTCCTGTGGGATCTGAAGTGGTCCTATAGTCCTCTCTCTCTCTCTCTCTCTCTCTCTACCGCTCTCTCTCTCTCTCTCTCTCTCTCTCTCTCTACCTTCACTTCTATCCCTCTATCTTCCTGTGGGATCTGAAGTGGTCCTATAGTCCTCTCTCTCTCTCTCTCTCTCTCTCTCTCTCTCTACCTTCACTTCTATCCCTCTATCTTCCTGTGGGATCTAGAGGGCTCTGCAGCCTCTCCTCTCTGCCAGATGTCTGTCAGTTCAGCAACCCACTCAGTGTTTCTGAGTCACATCTCAATTCTGTCTCACGCACCTCTCAAACCTGTCTCACGCACGTCTCAATCCTGTCTCACACACGTCTCAACCCTGTCTGACGTCTCAATCCTGTCTTACGCACATCTCAATCCTGTCTCACACACATCTCAATCCTGACTCACACACATATCAACCCTCTCACACATGTCTCAATCCTGTCTCACACACGTCTCAATCCTGTCTCACACACATCTCAATCCTGACTCACACACATCTCAATCCTGACTCACACACATCTCAATCCTGTCTCACACACATCTCAATCCTGTCTCACTCACAGCTCAATCCTCTCACTCACATCTCAGTGCTGTCTCACTCACAGCTCAATCTGTCTTTACTGCATTGTAATGGTGGCTTCCAGTCTACGCCCCTTGTCTTAGGACCGTCCACACTGGGCTTTGAGACCCGCTTAAAAACCATGTGTTACTTATGTTTTGCACTCTGATGTCCTATAAGAACACCCCGTCCTTGTTTTGTTTAGAAATAAAGCTTCACCATTTGCAGCTAACAAAAACGTTGTATTATTGCCCTAACAAAAAACAGTATGACAAGCATTTCTGTTACAACTATAACAGGGCACACTGGTTATATTTGTTGATGGAAACTAGCATGTGTGTTGGACGTTTATATGCTCACAGGGCATGGCCGAAATGGTAATCGGTAGTTGGTAGTGTATGGTAGTTTCCACCCCTGAGAGCGGTTATACACGGACCAACAACATTCTGAGCAAAGTTGCTGAGAAGAATGTAACTGGTTGCTAATGTCCTGATTACACAGTTGGGGTTATTTTCCAGCGGATGATTTACGTCTTCCAGATAAACAAAAATGTGCCTGCTGAAACACTGCTGTAATCTGGTGCTGGCACACTGTTCTGCTACTTGGAGTGTGTACGACGTTGGAAACTAACCAGCACCAGGCCTGTGTGTGTGTGGGTGTGAGGGTGTGGGTGTGTGTATATAAGTGTGTGTGTGTGTGTGAAGCTAACCAGCATCAGGCCTGTGTGCTAGGATACCACTGAGAGAGGAGGCTGCCATTCAGTGTTTAAGAATCTCACGGCTCCAGTTGGCCATCCCCTCAGCTGCTCTGTCCTGTACAGCTCACATGAGGTTGTGTGAATAGCTGTAGTCAGCGGCCAGTTGTGCGTGTTACACCTGGGAGTAGGGACTAACAGCCTGAACTATTTACTTGATTATAGATAGTGTAGGGGTAGGTGTAATAGCTATAGTTTCTCCCTAAGGTGCTCTTCCTACATGCACAATTACTTTGTGTTCTTTGTAAACATATCGATCATCAACATGTTAGCAGAGACCCATATTATAATCATATCTCTCATCAACATGTTAGCAGAGACCCTGTCTGAGGTGCAAACCTTAATAAAGTAAACAAAAGTCGCCAGAAGGTGTAGAATCTCAAAATGAATCTCAAATCAAAATTAATCATTAGAGTTTCATCAACACTTTCAACCTCCCCTCTTCCCCTAGCACCAGGCCTGTGTGCTAGGATACCACTGAGAGAGGATGCTGCCAGTCAGTGTTTAAAAATGTACAAATCTTAATCATATCGATCATCAACACATTAGCAGAGACCCATATTATAATCATATCGATCATCAACAGCAGAGACCCATATTATAATCATATTGATCATCAACACGTTAGCAGAGACCCATATTATAATCATATTCATCATTAACACGTTATCTGAGACCCATATTATAATCATATCGATCATCAACATGTTAGCAGAGACCCTGTCTGAGGTGCAAACCTTAATAAAGTAAACAAAAGTCGCCAGAAGGTGTAGAATCTCAAAATGAATCTCAAATCTCAAAATTAATCATCAGAGTTTCATCAACACTTTCAACCTCCCCTCTTCCCCTATTAAATCATCAAACTAATCTTAATCTACTGCAACTAGCAGCTGTGATAGAATACAGCTACAGAACACACACACAAACACATAAAACTCACACACACAAACACACAGAACACACAGAACACACACACACAAACACACAGAACACACACGCACAAACACACACAACACATGCACACAAACACACAGAACACACACAAACACAAAAAGCACACGCACACAAACACACAGAACACACACACACAAACACACAGAACACACACACACAAACACACACAACACATGCACACAAACGCACAGAACACACACACACAAACACACACAACACACACGCACAAACACAAAAAACACACGCACAAACACACAGAACACACACACACAAACACAAAAAACACACACAGAACACACACACACAAACACAAAACACTCCTGTAGGAAGGCCTCTTTAATGGTAATAAATATACATCTTGGGTGCTCTTTACCCCCAGGATATGCCTAGGACCTTGCACACACACACACACACACACACACACACACACAGTTGTCTGGCTTCTGTAAACAGCACATCAGTGTTTACATACGTGTGTTCTGCGTCCGTCATGCTCTGGTGTTGCATACATGGGAGGGCTGTGCTGCTGGCTTATCTGTGTAATTTGACATTGTGTAACTCCATGTGTACAGACATACATGGAAGCCAAAACAGGAAAGCGCAGCAGAGTGTGGCGTGTTATTTAGACGTGTAGTGGAGTGTGTGTGTGTGTGTGTGTGTGTGTGTGTGCTATGTTATTTACATGTGTAGTGGAGTGTGTGTGTGTGTGTGTGTGTGTGTGTGTGTGTGTGTGTGTTTGCTCTATGTTATTTAAATGTGTAGTGGAGAGAGCGCTGTAATTATGGACAAGTTACAAAAACCACAAGCACGTTGAGCAAACTATTTACAAGACCCCAGACACACACACACACATGCACACACACACACATGCATGAGCGCACGCACATGTATAAGTGCACACGTGTGCACACACACACACACACACACACTCACAGATACATATATATGTTAAACACACACACACACACACACAGAAAAGAGAGAGAGACATGAACATACATGTAAAACACACACACACAGTCACACACAGTCACACACACATAGATGCATATACATGTTAAACACACACACACACACACGCACACACACACACACACAGAAAAGAGAGAGAGGCATGCACATACATGTAAAACAGACACACACACTCACACACACACACACACACACACACACACACAGAAAAGAGAGAGAGGCATGCACATATATGTAAAACACACACACACAGTCACACAGACGCACGCACACACACACACACACACACACATACACACACACACAAAGAAAAGAGAGAGAGGCATGCACATACATGTAAAACACACACACACAGTCACACAGACACACACACACACACACACACACACACACACACACAGTCACACAGACGCACATAAAGAGCACACTCAGACATTAGTGGTTTATGCAGCTGCGCTTGGATGCTTCCATGTATCCCATGATCCTCTCTGGGAATCCAGTGTGTGTGTCTGGGTGTGTATCAGCAGTAGTGATTCTAGTGTGTGTGTGTGTTTGGTTGTGTATCAGTGGCAGTGATTCTAGTGTGTTTGTGTTTGGTTATCACCAGTGGTGATTCCAGTGTGTGTGTGTTTGGTTGTGTATCACCAGTAGTGATTCCAGTGTGTGTGTGTCTGGTTGTGTATCACCAGTAGTGATTCTAGTGTGTGTGTGTTTGGTTGTGTATCACCAGTAGTGATTCTAGTGTGTGTGTGTCTGGTTGTGTATCAGCAGCAAGGATTCCAGCGTGTGTGTGTGTTCGGTTGTGTGGCAGCAGTGGTGATTCCAGTGTGTGTGTGTCTGGGTGTGTTGCAGCAGTAGTGATTCTAGTGTGTGTGTGTGTGTGTGTGTGTGTGTGTGTGTGTGTGTGTGTTCGGTTGTGTGGCAGCAGTGGTGATTCCAGTGTGTGTGTCTGGGTGTGTATCACCAGTAGTGATTCCAGTGTGTGTGTCTGGGTGTGTATCACCAGTAGTGATTCCAGTGTGTGTGTGTTTGGTTGTGTATCACCAGTAGTGATTCCAGTGTGTGTGTCTGGGTGTGTATCACCAGTAGTGATTCCAGTGTGTGTGTGTTCGGTTGTGTATCAGTGGCAGTGACTCTAGTGTGTGTGTGTGTTTGGTTATCACCAGTGGTGATTCCAGTGTGTGTGTGCCTGGGTGTGTTGCAGCAGTAGTGATTCTAGTGTGTGTGTGTGTGTGTGTGTGTGTGTGTGTGTGTGTGTGTGTGTGTGTGTGTGTGTGTTCGGTTGTGTGGCAGCAGTGGTGATTCCAGTGTGTGTGTGTCTGGGTGTGTTGCAGCAGTAGTGATTCTAGTGTGTGTGTGTGTGTGTTCGGTTGTGTGGCAGCAGTGGTGATTCCAGTGTGTGTGTGTCTGGGTGTGTTGCAGCAGTAGTGATTCTAGTGTGTGTGTGTGTGTGTTCGGTTGTGTGGCAGCAGTGGTGATTCCAGTGTGTGTGTGTCTGGTTGTGTATCACCAGTAGTGATTCTAATGTGTGTGTGTGTGTGTGTGTGTGTGGTTGTGTATCAGCAGCAGGGATTCCAGAGTGTGTGTGTGTGTGTCTGGTTGTGTGTCAGCAGCATTGATTCTAGAGTGTGTGTGTTTGGTTGTGTCAGCAGCAATGATTCTCACGTGTGTCCACACAGACACCTTGGTGTTTTGTCTTGATCAGTGCTGGAGTTGTTTGCTTAGCGGGCTCAAGGTTGTGGTTGGGGGAGGGAGAGGTAGAGAGAGTAGAGAAAGAGAGTAGAGAGAGCAAGAGGACTTGGTTGAGCATAAAACCGATGAAAGAAATCACATTGACATCTCTGATATTACTTATGAATGCCTTATTTATCAATTTTATTTATTATTATTTATTTATTTTTAATTATTAACTTCCACTAACTTATAAATAACTTTATGTGTTATATACCTATACGTATGTGTAATAACATCTGTAGGCCAAGGGATCCAGAATTGAATGGGATGTTTCTCTCTGACCTTCCTGTGATGGTGTCTGACTGGGATGTCTCTTTTTGACCTTCCTGTGATGGCGTCTGACTGAGCTGTCTCTTTTTGACCTTCCTGTAATAGTGTCTGACTGGTTTGTCTCTGACCTTCCTACAGTGGCCTCTGACTGGGACGTCTCTCTTTGACCTTCCTGTGATGGTGTCTTTCCTCAGGTGAGAAGTGGTACAAGCGTCACCTGAGCTACCGCATCATGAACTGGCCGCGCCACCTATCCCAGGAGTCTGTGCGCTCGGCTGTGCGGACAGCGTTCCAGCTGTGGAGTAACGTGTCGGGCCTGGTGTTCCAGGAAGTGCTTCTGGACGCCCCCACCGACATCCGCCTGGCATTCTACGAGGGCGAGCACAACGACGGCTCACGGAACGCCTTTGACGGACCAGGTCAGAGAGGAGCATTTTATTAATATTATTAAGCTTAATGAAGGCACTGTAACCCTTTCTGAATCTGTTTCATTGTCAGACAAGAGAACTAATTTTACTAATAATGTTACCGCTATGTGCATACTGTAATTGACCATGGCTTCCTGAGAGTTGTAGTTGGTTGCTGTAGCTCACATGTAATGTAGCTGGGTAGAATGGTTGTTGTTCTTCCATATGAGTGCACATGCAAACAGGAAGTGAAGTGAGGAGAAAGGATCTCAGACGGCATACAGTGATGACAACAAAGGTGCCAAGAGAAACCCAAAAGTCTACTTACAAGGCTACATACATGAATGGCTTTCAGTCAGAGGAGTGATCAGTACTCCTTCACTTATCTCAGTACTTCCTTATTCACAGTAACCTTACACAGTTCCTTCCTCGGGGAAATACAGTACAGTAAAGTTTACGGACTGTGGCATTTCCACAATGTATCGTGTGATATGCACCAAAGAAGTATTACAAATATGCCGTAGATATATTATTATGAAACATACTGTATCATTCTGAATGTAAAAACTGCTACTGCAACAAGCGAACCCAAGAGAAACACTCTTGTCAGCGTGTGCACTGGTAGCTGTAAGGGCGGTTGATACAGTGTTGCCTGGCTCATGTCCACATCAAGCAGGCGAGGAGAGGCGAGGAGAGGAGAAGAGAGGAGAGGAGAGGAGAGGAGAGGCAGGCGGGTCACACACCTGTGTTTTCATCCCCACGGGGTGACCAGATGTCCTCGCGTTCCCAGGCACTTCCTCCGTTCGGAGCCAGAGATCTTAGTTTGGCACGGATTCAGGGAATTCCTAAAGCTGTCTGGGACTCTTGTGTTCCTCCTCGCTCGTCCTGTGTAAACATGCGTCATTCTTCCCGGCCTCTCGCCCGTTGCTCAAACATGCATCATCCTCCCGCCCTCTCGCCCGCCGCTCTAAGGCCCACAAGGGCCCTGTGATGTGTGTGGACTTCCTAGCGACCTCTGACCCCCTCCACAGCATATAAAAGTAAAGTATCAAGGAGGAGTCAAGCCTCCTTCCTGACCGCTTGCATGAAGTAGCACTGCCTTACATTATGTCTGAAAAGAGCAAGACACATTTATGGACTAAATATTACTTTACATTTAGTGGACACTTACCCAAATTCACAAGTAACTGAAGAGCAGAATTGCAAGAATTGCGTTGCTACAGTAACAGTGCAGCCTAACAGATCTAAGGGAGAATGTTAATCACTAATCCAGGCCTGTTTAAATACGTTTTTTTCAGAGGGGCCAGACATTTCCTTTGTCTGACCAGTCAAACTGTAAATGTGTGCAGTTATCTTTTTAATGCTTTTTTTCTCCACTTAAACTTTTAATAATTTTCACAGCTGAATGTTACAAAGGTCAGAGAGGAGCAAATCATATGTGTAGTATATAAGCAGGTTGATTGATTTACTGTTGTAAGAAAAAAATATTTAAGCATTATCATTACACTTAGCTGATGCTCTTATCCAGAGTGACTTACAGATACTTACAGGGTTTTAGTTACAGTCCCTGGACCAGTGTGGGGTTAGATGCCTTGCTTAAGGGCATCACAACCATGGCTAGGGCGGGACTTGAACTGGCAACCTTCCGATTGCAAGACCAACTCCTTAACCACTAGGTCACAGCAATAGAGTATAAACTTGAAAAGGGTGTCGCTTTACTTTAGCCAGGTATTTATCTTGACGATCTGCCAGCCTGACTGTCATCTCTGTGCAGCTCAGTGCTTGGTCCTTGAATGGGTTGTGGTTGGTAGCTAGGTCAGTTAAATCTAGGGAGCCCCGGCTAGACGTCTAGAACTCTAAGGGACGTGTAGGGTGTATACATGGGACAGTAGTCATAGGCTAGAACACTAGGGGATGTGTAGGGTGCATAGTCATAGGCTAGAACACTAGGGGACGTGTAGGGTGCATAGTCTAGGCTAGAACACTAGGGGACGTGTAGGGTGCATAGTCTAGGCTAGAACACTAGGGGATGTTTAGGGTGCATAGTCTAGGCTAGAACACTAGGGGATGTGTAGGGTGCATAGTCTAGGCTAGAACACTAGGGGATGTGTAGGGTGTATAGTCATAGGCTAGAACACTAGGGGACGTATAGGGTGCATAGTCTAGGCTAGAACACTAGGGGACGTGTCGGGTGTATAGTCTAGGCTAGAACACTAGGGGATGTTTAGGGTGCATAGTCTAGGCTAGAACACTAGGGACGTGTAGGGTGTATAGTCTAGGCTAGAACACTAGGGGTCGTGTAGGGTGTATAGTATAGGCTAGAACACTAGGGGATGTGTAGGGTGCATAGTCTAGGCTAGAACACTAGGGGATGTTTAGGGTGTATAGTCTAGGCTAGAACACTAGGGGACGTGTAGGGTGTATAGTCTAGGCTAGAACACTAGGGGACGTGTAGGGTGTATAGATGGGACAGTAGTCATAGGCTAGAACACTAGGGGACGGGTAGGGTGTATAGTCTAGGCTAGAACACTAGAGGACGTGTCGGGTGTATAGTCTAGGCTAGAACACTAGGAGATGTGTAGGGTGTATAGATGGGACAGTAGTCATAGGCTAGAACACTAGGGGACGTGTAGGGTGTATAGTCTAGGCTAGAACACTAGGAGATGTGTAGGGTGTATAGTCTAGGCTAGAACACTAGGGGACGTGTAGGGTGTATAGCCTAGGCTAGAACACTAGGGGACGTGTAGGGTGTATAGTCTAGGCTAGAACACTAGGGGACGTGTAGGGTGTATAGTCTAGGCTAGAACACTAGGGGATGTTTAGGGTGCATAGTCTAGGCTAGAACACTAGGGGACGTGTAGGGTGCATAGTCTAGGCTAGAACACTAGGGGATGTTTAGGGTGCATAGTCTAGGCTAGAACACTAGGGGACGGGTAGGGTGTATAGCCTAGGCTAGAACACTAGGGCACGTGTAGGGTGTATAGATGGGACAGTAGTCATAGCGTAAGTGATTCTATTATCGACATAGTGCGTATTACCAGTCTGTTGCTGTTCCACTTAAAATGAGGCTTCACCCGGTGAAAAAGAAGTTAACAAATAAACGAAATAGATAAATTCAGCTTCTGTAAACTTTACTTTGAGTAAGTGAGCTTATAATTTTTATTTTAAAGTGATTTTGCATCCTAATGTCTCTTGCCACCCAGCCAGTAATAGGCTTGCTTACGCTGGCTGGTGGAGATAAGTAATCTTATGGTGGTTCAGTGGTTCAGTGGTTCAGTGGTACGGGCGGGTTCAGGTGGAGCTGTCATGATATTTCAGTTAGATAACCTTTTGTTACAGCCAGTCGGTCATCTCATATTTCTGCACTTGGATTTCACTCTGTTATTTAGTTTCACACAGTCAATGGATGAATAATCATGCGAGTCAGTACCACAGGTGTTTGAAAGGAGTCCAAACTGTTATCAGCCAGGAAAACAACTTCTTGTTATTTGCTAAGGGTTGGCATGCACTGCACATGTGTTTGGTGAAGTCTGATTCCTCAGTGTTTGTGTCAGGGTTGCCATGTATTGCTCTAATTCCTCAGTGTTTGTGTCAGGGTTGCCATGTATTGCTCTAATTCCTCAGTGTTTGTGTCAGGGTTGCCATGTATTGCTCTAATTCCCCAGTGTTAGGGGCTGGGTTGCCATATACTGCTCTAATTCCTCAGTGTTTGGGGCAGGGTTGCCATGTATTGCTCTAATTCCCCAGTGTTAGGGGCTGGGTTACCATATACTGCTCTAATTCCTCAGTGTTTGGGGCAGGGTTGCCATGTATTGCTCTAATTCCCCAGTAGGGGCAGGGTTGCCATATACTGCCCTTCCTCCTGGCTGGCCTCCTTTCTCAGTCTGTCTGATCTCATGTCTGTGCTGTGAGTTGATTTCTGTGGGTCATAATAAGGTGCACAGGCTGTATGCTACACACACTGTATTTTCCCATAGAGTGTATGCTCTATAGAGTGTCTACTTCACATACTGTATTCTTCATAGAGTGTGTTCTCCATAGAGTGTATTCTACACAGAGTGTATTCCCCCATAGAGTGTATTCTCCACAGAGTGTGTTCTCCATAGAGTGTATTCTCCATAGAGTGTATTCTCCACAGAGTGTGTTCTCCATAGAGTGTATTCCCCCATAGAGTGTATTCTCCACAGAGTGTGTTTTCCATAGAGTGTATTCTCCATAGAGTGTATTCTCCACAGAGTGTGTTCTCCATAGAGTGTATTCATCATAGAGTGTATTCTTCATAGAGTGTATGCTACACAGACTGTATGCTACACAGTGTAGTCTCTGAGATCAGACTAAGGACACGAGACTGCAATCAATCACAATCATGCTCAGCTCAACTCTGTCTAAATGCCTTTTCTCTCTCTCTCCCTCTCTCTCCCTCTCTCTCTCCCTTGCTCTCTCCCTTTCTTTCTTTCTCTGTCTCCCTCTCTCTCTCTATCCCTCTCTGTCTCTCCCTCTTTCTCTCTCTCTCTCCCTCTCTCCCTTCTCTCTCTCGCTTTCCTTTTTTATTTCCTTCTTTCTTATGTTCTTTTCCTTTCCTTGTCTCTCTCTCTCCCTCCCTGTTTCTCTCTCTTTTGCTCTTTCTGTGTCTGTTTCGCTTCTCTTTCTTTCTTTCTTTCTTTCTTTCTTTCTTTCTTTCTTTCTTTCTTTCTTTCTTTCTTTCTTTCTTTCTTTCTTTCTTTCTTTCTTTCTGCGTGTGTGTGAGAGTGTGTGTGTGTGTTGTTATGTGTGTGTTGTTATGTGTGTGTGTTGTTATGTGTGTGTGTGTTGTTAAGTGTGTGTGTGTGTTGTTATGTGTGTATGTGTGTGTGTGTGTGTGTTGTGTGTGTGTTTCTTTCTTTCTGCGTTTGTGTGTTTGTGAGAGTGTGTGTGTGTGTTGTTATGTGTGTGTTGTTATGTGTGTGTGTGTTGTTATGTGTGTGTGTGTGTGTGTGTTGTTAAGTGTGTGTGTGTGTGTGTGTGTGTGTGTGTGTGTGTCTGGTCTGGTGCAGGTGGCACCCTGGCCCATGCCTTCTTCTAGTGTCAAAACACTGATCCAAACTCTGTGTGTGTGTGCGTGCATGAGTGTCTGCGTGCATGAGTGTGTGTGTGTGTGTGTGTGTGTGTGTGTGTGTGTGTGTGTGTGTGTGTGTGTGTGTGTGTGTGTGTGTGTGCACAGACGAATTCCTGCAATGGTCAAAACTACAGGTCCAACCCACCAAATGTGCAGCCTTTTATGAACGTCGCAGTGGTGGCAACCCCCTCTTTTACAGTTATGGGACAGCCTATAAGAGTTTACTCACGTCACGAGACATACACCTACCTAGGCCATAAGTTTAACATCGCAGGTGAGTGGGGTGAACAGGTACAGGAGTTGTCCTGTGCCTATAACAACCGAATCTCACTGATTGACTCCTCC
The DNA here is from genome assembly GCA_027475355.1 of Coilia nasus. NCBI lineage: Eukaryota > Metazoa > Chordata > Actinopteri > Clupeiformes > Engraulidae > Coilia > Coilia nasus. The sequence continues at coordinate 21,057,695 of CM050215.1, forward strand.
CCACTACCTGTAGTCATGAAATTAGAAGCCATCAGAGAAGTGGCCCTAGCAAAAATACACCACCTGTTTGCAAATGTCCATATTCCACAACATTTCCTTAAGGACCTGGACAATAAAACAATGGATGCTTTCAGAAAATGGCTGGGACTGAATTCACACACCACACGGGACATTATCTTTCTGTCGCACAGGGAAGGGGGGCTTGGGGTCCGAAATATAGAATGGACCTACTCCGCAACAAGGCTGACACACCTCATCCGCATGCTTAACATCGATGACGCTGCAGTCAGAGAGCTAGCGAGAGCCTCCCTCCTGTTGGACCTTAGCAAGAGAAAGGTCCCTCTATCCACAACCGATCAAGACAGCTTCCTGGGCTTACAGGGGAAAAAACAACAGCAAACTGGACACACAGGCCACAGGTTTTGGGGTACGCTCCGACTGTCCGGACCTAAATGACCTGTGCAACAGAATGGCAGTCAACCTACACTGGACAAAAGACAACACACACATCCTACTAGACCCATCTGATGCAGTGGTCACAGACCCATCTGTTCTTGTGGAGGCCACTGTCTGCTAAACGGACTACAACACGTACTCCAGGACCCAACAGCAAGAAGAACCCTAATTAACACTAAGCAGATGACAACAAAACAGCACTGGACAGGACTGAAAATGCAAGGAAAGTTAGCATCTCTTGACTTTGCTGACCATTCTGTCTCTCACTCTATGTACAGAAACGCTGCCGTGGGGGAGGACATTCTTTGTTTCACAGTCAAGGCCAGATTGCAGGTGTTACCGACCAAATACAACCTGACATTATGGTACCCTGAAAACCACCACCCACACTGTATAATGCATCCTGACCATGATGTGCACCTAGAATCTGTTGCACACATTATAAACGGCTGTAGTATGTACAAAGGACTCTACACTGCACGTCATGACCGCATTGTTAACCTCATTGCCAGTACGGTTAAAGCAACCTTTCCAGATAATGCGCCGACACTCACGTATAGTGCCGGAATGGTTTAATAGCTCCGATGATGTGTTTTGTAACATCCCTAACACCCCTGATGTTGTGTTTGTGGATAACAACAGAAAGCAGGTGATGGTCCTCGAAATAGGGTGTGTCTATGATGGGTATATGGACATGGCTTTTAATGATAAGATGACCAAGTACCAGCCCCTGCTTACAAAGATCAGCAGTCTGGGCTACTCCTGTCGACTGATTGTACTGATATTGGGTAGTATGGGACATGTTCACAGCCTAACTATGAGTGGGTTACGACTGGCAGGGCTACATAAAGGAAAATCAAAACAGCTGGCAAGGTTTTGCTCTGTATCTGCAGTAATAGGCAGCCTTGCTGTGTGGCGCAGGCGGTGTTTTTTGTACCCATGATTGTCAAAGCAGCATTGAACCTCTGAAAAATATTTGAATCCTGTCTATAAAAAATGTGATTGGTGGGTTCAAATAAAGAATTCAAAATGTGCATGTGTGTGTGCATGTCTGTGTGTGTCTGTGTGTGTGTGTGTGTGCATGTCTGTGTGTGTGTGTGTGTGTGTGTGTGTGTGTGTGTGTGTGTGTGTGTGTGTGTGTGTGTGTGTGTGTGTGTAGGTGGTGCGCTGACCCATGCGTTCTTTCCGTGCCATGGCGAGGCGCACTTCGACGTGGCGGAGCGCTGTCTTCATATGTGTGTGTGTGTGTGTGTGTGTGTGTGTGTGTGTGTGTGTGTGTGTGTGTGTAGGTGGTGCACTGGCCCATGCCTTCTTTCCGTGCCGTGGCGAGGCGCACTTCAACATGGCGGAGCGCTGTCTTCATATGTGTGTGTGTGTGTGTGTGTGTGTGTGTAGGTGGTGCACTGGCCCATGCCTTCTTCCCGTGCCGTGGCGAGGCGCACTTCGACATGGCGGAGCGCTGTCTTCATATGTGTGTGTGTGTGTGTGTGTGTGTGTGTGTGTGTGTGTGTGTGTGTAGGTGGTGCACTGGCCCATGCCTTCTTCCCGTGCCGTGGCGAGGTGCACTTCGACATGGCGGAGCGCTGTCTTCATATGTGTGTGTGTGTGTGTGTGTGTGTGTGTGTGTGTGTGTGTGTGTGTAGGTGGTGCACTGGCCCATGCCTTCTTCCCGTGCCGTGGCGAGGCGCACTTCGACATGGCGGAGCGCTGTCTTCATATGTGTGTGTGTGTGTGTGTGTGTGTGTGTGTGTGTGTGTGTGTGTGTGTGTAGGTGGTGCACTGGCCCATGCCTTCTTCCCGTGCCGTGGCGAGGCGCACTTCGACATGGCGGAGCGCTGTCTTCATATGTGTGTGTGTGTGTGTGTGTGTGTGTGTGTGTGTGTGTGTGTGTAGGTGGTGCACTGGCCCATGCCTTCTTCCCGTGCCGTGGTGAGGCGCACTTCGACATGGCGGAGCGCTGTCTTCATATGTGTGTGTGTGTGTGTGTGTGTGTGTGTGTGTGTGTGTGTGTAGGTGGTGCACTGGCCCATGCCTTCTTCCCGTGCCGTGGCGAGGCGCACTTCGACATGGCGGAGCGCTGGACCCTGAGCGGGCTGAAGGGCCACAACCTCTTCCTGGTCACGGCGCACGAGATTGGCCACACCCTCGGCCTAGGCCACTCCCCCGTACGCCACGCCCTCATGTCCCCCTACTACAAGAAGCTCGGACACGCCCTCCTGCTGAGCTGGGATGACATCAGCGCAGTACAGCAGCTCTACGGTAACACACACACACACACACACACACATGTGCGGGGAGGAGTATGTGTGTGTGTGTGTTTGTGTGTGCGGGGAGAAGTATATGTGTGTGTGTGTGTGTGGGGAGGAGTATGTGTGTGTGTGTGTGTGTGTGTGTGTGTGTGTGTGTGTGTGCAGGGAGGAGTATATATGTGTGTGTGTGTGTGTGTGTGTGTGTGTGTGTGGGGAGGTGTATATGTGTATGTGTGTATGTGTGGGGAGGTGTATATGAGTGTGTGTGTGTGTGTGTTGGGGGTGTCTATATGTGTGTGTGTGTGCGCATGTGTGTCTGTATATATGTGTGTGTGTGGGTGTGTGTGGGTCTGTATATGTGTGTGTGTGTGTGTCTGTATATGTGTGTGGGTCTGTATATGTGTGTGTGTGTGTGTGTGTGTGGGTCTGTATATGTGTGTGTGGGTCTGTATATGTGTGTGTATGTGTGGGGGCATGTGGGTCTGTATATATGTGTGTGTGTGGGTCTGTATATGTGTGTATCTGTGGGTGTGTGTGGGTCTGTATGTGTGTCTATATGTGTGTATCTGTGGGTGTGTGTGGATCTGTATATATATGTGTGTGTGTGGGGGGGGGGGGGGTTGGTCTGTATATGTGTGTGTGTGTGTGTGGGGGGGGGGGTGGTCTGTATGTGTGTGTGTGTGTGGGGGGGGGTGGTCTGTATATGTGTGTGTGTGTGTGTGTGGGGGGGGGTGTTCTGTATATGTGTGTGTGTGTGATGGTCTGTATGTGTGTGTGTGTGTGTGTGGGGGGGGTGGTCTGTATATGTGTGTGTGTGTGTGGGGGGGGGGTGGTCTGTATGTGTGTGTGTGTGTGGTTTCTCTCTCTTTTCACTCTGATCAGAGTTTCATAGGTGAGGTAGATGATGCTCGTGTCAGAGGGAGAGAAAGAGAAAGAGAGGGAGAGAGAGAGGGAGAGAAAGAGAAAGAGAGGGAGGGAGAGAGAGAGGGAGGGAGAGAGAGAACGGGAGGCATTCCATAAATGGTTTCTGACCATGAAACAAGCCTTAGGATAGATACTCCTCGCCCTTGTAAAGAGCTGTGTGTGTGTGTGTGTGTGTGTGTGTGTGTGTGTGTGTGTGTGTGTGTGTGTGTGTGTGTGTGTGTGTGTGTGTGTGTGTGAATTTGCTCTGTGTAGAAGCCTCAGCTGACTCCAGGAGTGTGTGAGGCAGGTTTGCACATGCTCCATCATGTGTTTTAGGGCAGAGGTGCACACACACACACACACACACACTTTCTATGGCATTCATGTAGGAATGTCAGCCCGGGAGTGTAAGTGTGTGTGTTTGTCTGGAGTGTGAGACTGCTTGGAGCACAGTGGTGTGTGATGAGCTTCATGCTCCTTGCCGTGTGTGTGTGTGTGTGTGTGTGTGTGTGTGTGTGTGTGTGTGTGTGTGTGTGTGTGTGTGTGTGTGTGTGTGTGTGTGTGTGTGTGTGTGTGTGTGTGTGTGTGTGTGCTGGGTCTGTTTGGTTTTGTTTGGCCAAAGGGGAAATCATTCCTATCTCATCAGTTCAGGCAAAAACCTATCAGATCCTCTCTTCTTCTGTGTGTGTGTGTGTGTGTGTGTGTGTGTGTGTGTGTGTGTGTGTGTGTGTGTGTGGTCAAGCCCTCAAACATGTTTTGTTTCTGGTATGTATGTTTGGATGTTAGTGGAATCTGAGCCTGGTTGTGTATCTAATCTTGAGGCTCTGTGTGTGTGTGTGTGTGTGTGTGGTGTGTGTGTGTGTGTGCTAACACACACATACTGTAGCACACATAACAATGGTGCTCACTAAAAAAAAATACGATTTTGGCACAATTTGGACATGTCTAATGTGGGGTGTACTCACTTTTGTGGCCTGCTATGTACATGAAAATGCCTGTGTGTAAAGTTATTCTCAGACGACAGTAAATGAATTCTGCTACACAAGCTACACTAACTACTGAAAAACATACTGAAGTTTCATTTGTGTAGTATTGTCGCTTGAAAAGATATGGCCCATTTTTTGCTGAAATGTGAAGTGTGTACTCACTTTTGTGAGATACTGTATGTCTATATCAATACATATGTATGTGTGTGTGAGTATGTGTGTGTGAGCTGGTTGTGTATCTAATCACATGGCGTCTGGACTCTGTCAGCTGCTGACATGCAGAGGCATCCTCCTACACCTCCAGGAGCTCTCAGCTCTGCGTGTGTGTGTGTGTGTGTGTGTGTGTGTGTGTAGGCATCCTCCTACACGTCCAGAACCTCTCAGCTCTGTGTGTGTGTGTGCGTGTGCATGCTTGTGTGTGTGCTTGTGTGTGTGCTCTCACTCTCAAGCTCTCAAGGGGTTCCAGGAACCAACCAGTGTGTGTGTGTGTGTGTGTGTGTGTGTGTGTGTGTGTGTGTGTGTGTGTGTGTGTGTGTGTGTGTGTGTGTGTGTGTGTATACTTCTGTGTGTGTGCTTGTGTGTGTTTGCTTCTGGGTGTGTATGCTCTCACTCTCAAGCTCCAAGAACCAACCTTTGTGTGTGTGTGTGTGTGTGTGTGTGTGTGTGTGTGTGTGTGTGTGTGTGCGCATATTATGCCTAATGCTATGGCTGAGACGTGCTACAGTCCTATGGTGTATTAGGTGTCATGTCATGGCTGATGACTGTGTGTGTGTGCATTGTGTGTGTGTGAGAGTGTCATGATGTGGCTGATGAGTGTTACTTGAGAACTGAACCTCCATCCATACTTCCTGCAGCTGGGAGCAGGTTTATCACTTAGCATCAGTGTTGGGGTCGTATATATATATATACGACCCCAACGATATATACGATATATATATATATATATATATATATATATATATATATATATATATATATATATATATATATATATATATATATATAATTGAAGAGTGGGTTGCCCTGCTATTCAATTAAAACTACAAAATGTTACTCTGTAGTCAGTCAATCTATTCACTGCAGACACATACAGACGAATGCACAGAAATTGAGTGAAAGAGACACTTGTGCAAGCAAGCCAACACACACACACACACACACACACACACACACACACACACACACACACACACACACACAGATACAGACAGTGGTTGCAGCAGGTAGGGGGCGCTCTTCTCTCTAGCTCAAAAATAATTAACTCTAGCTCACTCCCAGCACAGTGATGGGATCCTGTGCTGTAGGAGATGTTGCTGCCTTACACTAGGAAGTTAATGAATGATCTCTCTGCTATGGCACTCATTGGAAACTGAGAGAAAGTTTGCTGGTGTCATAGAACATACTAACTTCAGTGTTTTAGATTGACAAGTTGTGGTAATGTATAAGTGGTTAGTTGGCTTTTAAAATGCCAGAAGTGATGTTTTATTGTTTCACTTTGCAAACAATCTTAAAAAAGTAACTAACTTTATAACAACTAAATTTGAATGTAGTGGAACATTGGTTGGGTCACTTCATTTTTGAACTTACCTGACAAATGTTCTAAGACAGCAGGAAACATTCTCATTTTTCAACACATGCCACATCAGAGGAATCACTAACTGCCCATGTGTAAGGCAGCAACATCTCCTACAGCACAGGATCCCATCACTGAGCTGGCAGTAGTGTATTTTTTTGTTATTTTTGAGCTAGAGAGAAGAATGCCCCCTACCTGCTGCACACCACCCACCCTCCCTGCAGCAACTAGGAGGTCTCTCATCCAAGCTGTGACCAGCCCCACAGCTGCTTAGCTTTGAAAGCTCAGCAGAACGGGGTAACCGCTGGTCTGCCTACTGGCTGGAGGCACCTCTGGCAATTGTTAGGAATATTTCACTTATGAACCCTTAGTGTTGGTATTTTTAAGAACATACATCAGCAGCTGCACGCTGGATAAAACAAACGTTAGGTTAGGGGTGGGTAAGGGTAACCTAATTAAAGACAGGACAATGGGCTATTGAATAGGCTGGGATTTGAACTTTCAACCTTGCGGGTGGGGAGCTCCAGTGCTACCACTGCATTATCCCTCCTGCATTCTGTAATTCTGCTTTTACCCACATTCATCCATAACCTCTCTGCTGGCGCTAATATGAATGTGAGAAACACACAGTAGAGAACACAACCTTAGCCCTGTAGCTATGGTGGGACAGGAACCTGCAACCATGTAAACTAGCACCAGTGTCACTGCACCACTTTCAATGACTTCACCCACTCCGTTAGTCTTTATTGTATTGTTCTACCTGACACTAGCAACAAAGTGCTAAATTAGCCTAGTGAATAGGCTGGGATTTGAACATTGTGGGTGGGGAATCTCCAGTGCTACCCCTGCACTATCCCTCCTGCATTCCATACTTTGGCTTTTCCCCTATTCGTTCATACTCTTTCCATTTCTATTAGTCACTATTATATTTTTCTACTTGACACTAGCAACAAAGTAGGCTACATAGTTGGCAGCAACTTGAAAATCAAAACCAGGGCAGAAACCAACTATTAGAGATTATGGTCTATATTTAACAAGGACTGCTCTCCTTTCAACCATAATCTGATGTGAGACATGAACTAATGACCTTCTGGACATCACGTCAGCACTCTCCCACTGGATCATCTCTCCACACTGAAGCTGAGCATGAGTTCAGTGCTTGAATCCAAGCGCTCGCGCACGCACGCACACACACACAAAGGGGGGCAGGGCACACTAATTAACTGATTGATGAATTGGTTGACCTTTAATCCAGCCAAAAGTAGCCTAAACCTCATGAAGCCTCTCTTAATCACATCATACTATCATGTCTTGCCTTTATTTTCTTCGGGACAATGTATTTCTACTCTACTATGTGATATGCAAAATAAGTAAGCCATTACACATTACTTGCTAGTGTTAAAAAATGTAATGCATTACTTTACTTATTTACTCCTTATGGAAAGTAACTCCTTACATTCATACATTACTTTGCGTTACTCAGCAACGGAGCAAAACACATAGCAAATTCCTACTGCAATGAGCAAGATGTACGACAGGTCGTTCTTTCTTGCCCTTTAAAGAAAACCGACTACACCTGTTGGTGAAAATCTGAAGAGCACTGCACAGGGTCATATCAGTATTGCACTGCTGGCAGGCATAAGTGGTTAAAAAAAGAAATAAAAAAGTAGTAACGCATTACACCCATCTTTGCTTAGCATGCACAGCTGACACATGCAGAACCAGTGTGTGTGTGTGTGTGTGTGTGTGTGTGTGTGTGTGTGTGTGTGTGTGGTGTGAGTGAGAAAGAGAGAGAGACAGAGAGACAGTGTGTGTGCGTGAGAGAGGTTGGAATGTTATTATTCCATAGGGTCATAGAGGGTGTTAGTAGGAGAAAGCAAATATTAAAACAAATATGACTGGGTTTTCACTGCAGCACAGAATTAAGATAAATCCACTGCTGGCTCTGACCTGGCAGCCTGGCCTGGTGTGTGTGTGTGTGTGTGTGTGTGTGTGTGTGTGTGTGTGTGTGTGTGTGTGTGTGTGTAACCTGGGCTGTGGTCATGCCCAAGCAGCTGATTGGCTGGCATCCCTTTCTCCTCCCCACCCACTCCTTCTCCCCTCCTCTGAGCACCTAACACACACACACCAATACCATAGTTTACACAGACAAACACACACACACACACACACACACACACACACCCCAATACCATAGTTTACACAGACATACACACACACACCCACGCACACACACACACACACACACTGGCTACAGCATTAATATAGCACTATTCTCCCAGCTCCCTGAGTAATGCCAATGGATTTGGTGCCACTGGTTCTTTGAGAGTTGGTTCTGTGAGTGTGCTGCTGGTTCTGTGAGTGTGCTGGTCCTGTGAGAGCTGGTTCTGTTTTCTAATGAGGATCAGATTCCAGGCTGACTGGTGTCTGCCACCAGTACTGCAGCGTACCTCCTCTCTTCTCTTCTCTCCTCCTTTCCTCTCCTCCTCTCCTCTCCTGTACTCTACTCTAGCACCAGGGCTACTGAATACCTTCTCTCCTCTTTTTCTCTCCTTTTCTCTCCTCTCATCTTTTTCCCTCCTTCCCTCTCCCCTCTCCTCTCCCCTCTTCCCCCCTCTATCCTTCTCTTCTCTCCTTCTCTCCTCTCATCTCTCCTTCTCTCCTCTTCTCTCCTCTCCCCCTGGCACTAGCCCCACTATGTATCTGCTATGGGAGGAGAGCGGAGCGCTGGGGTTCCCCACCAACCAGCACACAAGTGCGCCTGTGTTGAGCGTGTGAAACCCAATCCCACCCTGGGCACCAGCCCACATGCTTGGGCATGGGAGGCAGAGGCAGGGGCAGGAGCAGGGTACAGCCCCATGGATGCTAGTGTGTAGTGATAGTACCTCTCGGGGCTGTTAGCAGACCCATGGATGCTAGTGTGTGGTGATAGTACCTCTCGGGGCTGTTAGCAGACCCATGGATGCTAGTGTGTAGTGATAGTACCTCTCGGGGTTGTTAGCAGTCCCATGGATGCTAATGTGTAGTGATAGTACCTTTCGGGGTTGTTAGCAGACCCATGGATGCTAGTGTGTGGTGATAGTACCTCTCGGGGTTGTTAGCAGACCCATGGATGCTAGTGTGTAGTGATAGTACCTCCTCGGGTTGTTAGCAGATGCTAATGTGTAGTGATAGTACCTCTTGGGGTTGTTAGCAGACCCATGGATGCTAGTGTGTGGTGATAGTACCTCTCGGGGTTGTTAGCAGACCCATGGATGCTAGTGTGTGGTGATAGTACCTCTCGGGGTTGTTAGCAGCCCCATGGATACTAGTGTGTGCTGCTAGCAGACCCATGGGTTGTGTGTATGTGTGGGTTTGTGTGTAGGAGTGTATTTGTGTGTATGTGTGTACATGCGTGTGTGTGTCTCTGTCTGCGTATGGGTGTGTGTGTGTGCTGCTCATGCCTTGCTCTTTAAGTTGACCTCTAAGCTGTGTGTGTGTCACTGGATTCCCCACACATGCTGTGCTCCATGTCTAACCTGCTCCATTGGGTCTGATATAAATATGTCATACATCACAGCCGCATAAGAGTGGGTAGGCTGTGCCACCTGACTTTGGCATTGAGCTCCCTGCACTGTAATCTACATAGATGCATGCGTGTGTGTGTGTGTAGCAAAGGGGAGGAGAAGTCACCCCACCTGGCTTCGGACCCAGGTCTCCAGGGTACCAAACAGGGGCTCTGACCGCAACGCCAAAGAGCCAGGCTCGTTGGGATGGCAGTCAGAGCACACCCACAACCCTAGTGATTGTCACTCCATCACACTGCCTTCCCCTTCGGGAGTGCAGCCATGCGCTTCACACACTCTGGTGTCCCTCACACATCTCCCACCATACTTCTCCCATCCAGGGTGCCCCACACATACTGGTGCTTCACCTATCACTGGGATCCTTCACACTGGGGTCAACCTAACCTGGGGGTCCCTCATATGGCTCACACAGTGGGTGGACCTCCAATGACCTCACGGCAAGCCATCCCACTTCTGACACCATTTGTAGCGAAGGGGAGGAGAAGTCACCCTACCCAGCTTCGAACCCGGGGTACCAAACCAGGAGCTCTGACCGCAACGCCAAAGAGCCAGGCTCGTTGGGATGGCAGTCAGAGCACACCCACAACTCTAGTGATGCTATGCCACCTGACTTTGGCATTGAGCTCCCTGCACTGTAATCTCCATAGATGTGTGTGTGTGTGTGTGTGTAACTGTGTTTGACTGTGCTGTGTTTGACTGTGCTGTATTTCACTGCTGACTGTGTTGTGTTGTACTGTGCTGTGAAGGGCATGGTTACCTAAATGTACACACACACAGGCACACTTAGAGCAAAAGGTGTTATTTTGCCACTTGCAAAATTTGGTTGTTGCTCAACATGTTGCACAACCTCTCCCCACACATCCCTTGTGTGTGTGTGTGTTTGTGTGCAGTTTTGGATGTGATGGGGCCATTTAGCTGTCACGTAACTCTGCATCATTCTTTCCTCTTTCTTTAGCCACCCACCGACATGTGCACACACACACACACACACATACCCCTAACACATAACATTTTGCTGTCCGCTCGCTGGATTTGTCTCTCTGGGGACGGAGATAGCATCCAGCGCTAACACAAATGTTTGCTCAGCGGTTAGTACGCAGTGGAGCAGTGTGTCTGCCTGTGTGTCTGTGTGTGTGTCTGTGTGTGTGTTTGTACGCAGTGGAGCAGTGTGTCTGCCTGTGTGTGTGTCTGTGTGTGTGTTTGTACGCAGTGGAGCAGTGTGTCTGTGTGTGTGTCTGTGTGTGTGTTTGTGTGCAGTAGAGCAGTGTGTCTGCCTGTGTGTCTGTGTGTGTGTTTGTACGCAGGGGAGCAGTGTGTCTGCCTGTGTGTCTGTGTGTGTGTTTGTACGCAGTGGAGCAGTGTGTCTGCCTGTGTGTCTGTGTGTGTGTTTGTACGCAGTGGAGCAGTGTGTCTGCTTGTGTGTGTGTGTGTGTATATGTGTATGCGTGTGTATGCTTGTGTATGTGTGCAGTGGAGCGGTGTCTGCTTGTGTATGTGTGTGTATGTGTATGTGTGTGTGTGTATGTGTATGGCGTTGGGTACGCAGTCGCGCCAGAGCTTATCTGGGGAAGCTGAGTGTTCTAGTCTAGTGGCTCGCTGTGGAGCCCACATGCCACCAGGGCACCTCTCTCTACACACACACACACTCATACACATCACAATCCAAACACAAACACACTCTCTCTCTCACACACACACATCACAATCCAAACACAAACACACTCTGTCCCTCACACTCACACACATCACAATCCAAACACAAACACACACTCTCACTCTCTCTCACACACACACATACTACCCAAAATCATCCACAGTACTTACCACCGAAACTCACACACACACACCACCCAAACTCACATCACAGCCCCCAAATTCACATACAACACATACATTTGTAGTCATGTAAAATGCACAAAGACCCTTCAAATTCACACACACCCTTGCCTCCTCTCCTTCAGCAAAGAGCCTGGATGCTGAATGAAATCTTTATTGCCACGAAGGGAATTTGTCTTGTACCGATGGGTGAAGCGATGCTGGTTGGTTCGTGCTGTGTATTGTACATTACTCATTTTACTCATGTGTGTGTGTATTATTGTGTGTGAATTTGAAGGGTCTTTGTGTGTATTCGGTTTATGTTGTGCATAGCTTTGAATGGTTTGTATGTGTAAGTTTGGATTGTGTGTGTATTTGTGGTGTGCATTTTACATAACTTAAGATGAATATGTTGTGTGGGTGTTTTGGTGGTGTGTGTAAGTTTGGGTGGTGAGTATTGTGTGTGTTTGGCTGGTGTGTATATGTGAGTTTGAGTGGTGTGTGTGTGTGTGTGTAAGTGAGTTTGAGTAGTATGTATTGTGTGTTTGGGTGGTGTGTGTAAGTGAGTTTGAGTGGTGTGTATTGTGTGTGTGTGTGTGTTTGGGTGGTGTGTTATGCCTCACACAGACAGAAGTGTGATGGGAAAGAACATCTTTGTTTAGGAACAGGGTCCTCTGCGCTTCCACTGGGAAAAGATTTGTTTGGATTGCTGTCGCATGTCTGTTTGTCAACACGGCGCTCTGAGTTTGTGTTTGTCATTAGCTCGGCAGGACGGCCAGACCACTGAAGCCACAAGGCTGTCCTGTGAGGATGAGACAGAATAAAATCTCAGAGTAATTAGCATTTGTAGCGAAGGGGAGAAGTCAGCCCACCCGGCTTCAAACCAAACATGTGTTTTGACAGCAACGCCAAGGAGCCAGGCAGTCAGAGCACACCCATGTTTCACCACACATCATTCTGTGTTCATCTGGGTAACAACAGTAACGGCAGCTGTATCTGGGTGGCGAAGGCAGACCATGGTTATACTTACCCCCCCTTAGAGAAATGATTTCACTGCATCTCTCAGGGCCATCCAATGGGGGGTGTTAAACTTGAAAGCTTTCTGGTCCACAATGGCTGTATGGGGGCCACAGCTGGGGTGGCCGGCCATTGCTGTGTGTGTGTGTGTGTGTTCATTTCTCACTACTCCTCGTCTGACTGATGGGATAAATGCAGGGATTCATTTCTGTAGCTGGGATTAATAGGGTTTCATGTATTATACTATAATGGCTAGTGCCCTGTGTAATACCAGCTCACTCGCTGCACTGCTGCGTCTGAATGAGGCTTTTTTCCCTGCACAGGGAAGCCCCCTAGTGGCCGACAGGTGCAGTTGCCAGGGCAGGCACTCAGCTGGGTGATGCAGGACTGGGAGAAGCCAGAGACTGCAGACCAGCCTCACTACTGCAGCAGAGTGTTTGATGCCATCACCATGGGTAAGGACACGGACACACACACACACACACACACACACACACACACACACACACACACACACACACACACACAAGCCGGAGACTGCAGACCAGCCTCACTACTGCAGTAGTTTTGGCTTTAAAGTGCAATATGTACCTTTATATACACGGTGCATCTCAACCCATAACAATTTAATTGAATTCTATCTAATTGGGATGATAAGAATAGCAGTACACTATTATTCATTTGTTCTAATCCACCATGAGGCAGCTGGATAACACCTGAAAAATAACCATGCTGTTGGCCCATAGCATTGATTATTACTTTAAAATGGCTGTTAATTGTGAATTCGTAACATCCTCCCTTTTGTGGTTATCGCCATTCCAAACGTACTGACTCCACTGCCTTCTGTCTCTGTGGTATGTATGTGTGTGTGCGTGTGTGTGTTTATGTTTTAGACCAGAACCACACAGTGCTGGTGTTTCGGGGTAACTTCTTCTGGACTGTGACCCCCGAGGGGACTGCGAGTTCGCCCACGCCCCTTCAGCAGCGCTGGCCTCACCTTCCATTGGCCATCGAGGCAGCTGCCTTCTCCCCATTGGATGGAAAGTTATACTTCTTCAAAGGTGTGTACACACGATTGGATGATTAGTCGTTACATGTAGGTGTGCAGAGGTCAGCCATTCCAGATATACAAGCCTCTACTGAAGACTGATTAAATATACCATTTAATTTAGTGTGTGTGTGTGTGTGTTGGTATGTAAGAACACAAAGTGCATGTTTACGTATAGCTGTCTCTTATCCGTCTGTTGGTTAGTTATGGGCTCCAGTTAATATTTTGCACTTTCTTAATGGTGAGTGTATTTATAAGAATAGCAATAGACTGTGGATTTGTTATGTTTATGATGAGCAAATGACGAGCAGTCCACAGCACTTGAGACTACAACACTACCACTTTATGCCTCTAGGGCATAGGTAGTGCTGTTTCAACACTATGGAAACTCTGCCTCAGACTTTCCTAAAGCAACACGAAAGCACTTTTCCTCTTCGACCCCCCTACAGGTTGAAAGTGTAATTGTCTCTCTTATGCCTCATCCGTACTACAGATCGTAGTGACCCGCTTCTGCAAACATGCATAGGTATAGCCTATGGAAGGCCGCAAAGCGAATTCAGAAGTGCCGTTCACCCTGTTATGAGTTGATGAACCACTGAAATGATTTTAGAAACATTATTTTAAGGCTGAAAAAACTACTGAACAGCACTTCTGAAATAGCTTTGCGTCCCTGCATGGGCTATAACCGCACTATGCAAGTTTGCAGAAGCTTGTCGCTCCGATCTGGAATTTTAATGGGACATAAAAAATACAATTCCGCTTCCAACCTGTAGGGGGACTGAGGAGGAAAGGTGCTTTAGTGTTGCTTTATGCCTTTAGGTGGTGCTGTTTTGACACTATGAAAACTCACTTTGCCTCAGACTTTCTAAACACTGAATGTGCTGTGTCTATGTGCACCTCTTTCTTACAGCAAAGTAAGTCGTTTCTGTAACCTAAAAATAATGTTTCCAGAATCGTTTCAGTGGTTCATGAACTCATAACAGGGCAAACGGCACTCTGATCTGTAGTTCGAATGAGACATAAGAGGCACTTTCGCTTCCAGCCTGTAAGGCGACCGAAGAGGAAAAGTGCTTTAGAGTCGCTTTAAGCATTTTAGAGTCGCTTTACCACTGAATGTGTGTATGTGCTCTGAGTGAATCCAGAGATGCCGTTCGGAACCATTATTTTAAGGTTGAAAAAAGGACTCAGTACTGAATGTGTCCGTGCGCTCTGTCCGCAGGGAAGCGGATGTGGCGGTACTCGGGTCCTGTGCTGGACGCCGGCTTCCCGAAGAAGAGCAGTGACGTGGAGCTGCCGCACCACCCGGACTGCGCCTTCTTCTACGCGCCGCTGGGTCACATGATCGTCTTCAAGGGCACGCGCTACTTCGTGCTGAACCTGCAGACGCTGCGATCCGAGCCCTACTACCCCCGCGGCCTCTCGGACTGGACCGGCGTGCCGCGGGGAGCCAACGGTGCTGTGACGCGACCCGACGGCAAATTGTTCTTCTTCAAAGACCAGCGGTTCTGGCGGTTCGACCTAAAGAAGGTGCGCGTCACCCGGACCGGACAGTGGGTCAAGGAGCTGGAGTGGGCCGGATGCCAAACACCGCTGAGCAACGAGATAAACTAATCAAGTGTGAAAAGTGTACTTACAACTGTGCCCAAGACCAATGACGAGGACACACAAAGTGACTGGAGTGTGACGACTGTATGACTGGGATAGAGCATCTACATGCTGCCATGCCTGACCCACAACAGCAGGGGGCGCCCTGTCAGCGCCTGTGTGTGCGACACAAGGCCAAACCCTGTGGAATCCATGAGGTTTGTGTTCCTGATGAACTCTAAAAGATTTCACCAAAGAATGGAGAGACTACACCAACTCCACTCCGCTTACTGAGGCCACCCAGAACAATTGCAGCCCGGAAACCTCACAGCCTCTCAGAACCTGATCCCTTCATTTCAAGGTGTCATTTCAAAGGATGTTTTAAAGCTGTAGGATATCCCTCACCGCTATTGTGCTTGTGGTTTGGTCGGAGACTCTGGCCAGAGCCGTGTGGTTTGAGGCTGCATGAAACCAACATTCTCTGGTGTAGTCTCAGGGGGTACTGGTAGTTTAGAAGAGCCCGGGTCAGACTAGCATCAGATGACCTTCATACTCTGGGTGCTGGACTGAGATGGCAGATACCCGCTCGGTGTCAGGTCAGCTAAGAGGTAAGGTCCAAGCTTTAAGCCAGCCACTCAGCCAGCCATGTCAAACAAGCCCAATATTGTAAAGCAGACATGGTGCTCAAATGACCTTACTCTGGACAGAGCTTGGACCTCACCTCTTAGCTGACCTGTAACGTCAAGTCAAATCAGAGGTGAGATTAGCCGTATACTTGGGACAGGGAGGATGGATCTCACAACATAGTTAACCTGTTATAAAGCAGAGATCTTAAATTAGCCCTATACTCTGGACAGGTAGGACGTCTTCGTTAACCTGTTACAAAGCAGGCATGGAGCTCATATTAGCCTAATACTCTGGACAGGGATATCATCTTAGTTAACCTGTTATAAAGCACAGAGCGTGCCTCTGCACTGCATAAAGGGGGATTCATTAATAACTACCGATAGGGGGAGTAACTTTAAAAATGTGATTTTGTGACCATGCCCATTTTCCTTCTATGCAGTGTACAGTCACTGGGACAACCCTGCAGTATTCAGACTGTGACCAAACATTAACTTGTGACTGGGTACAAGGCTGTACTCAAAGATACCGCTTGAATGACGTATGTATGTATGTATGTATCTATGTATGTTTGGTATGCCATACTCCTTAAGGAGTGTACTATGTCTCAAAAAACAACAACGTGTTCTTAAGAGCATCAGCAGCTGTAGCATAAATTATATGAATGTGGGCAAAGACAATGCAGAATCTGCTACGGTCCGTGCAGGTCAAGTCATTGTATCCTCCAGATATATATAAAATATATAAAAAAGCAAATTCACTGTTATGTTGTATCCATATTCTATCCACAAATGATACAGCACTGACACTGGTACATTATAAAATAATTTAATATCAAAATGTTTGCGGTTTAATTTTGTTACGGAGAGCTTGGAGTGCAGCTAAGCATCATGGGTATCCAGTCTGATAGGGCACTACCCTGCTGTGGGCGTGTCCACCACCCAGCTGCAGTCCAGGACCCACCACACATAATAGCCCTTACACATTACACATTAGCAGTCTAGTCCTGATGGATGACATTATCCTCCTCAATAAGTGCCCCACACATAATAGCCCTTACACATTAGCAGTCTAGTCCTGATGAATGACATTATCTTCTGGATTAAGTTAATTAATAATTCTAGACATCGATTCTGCAGTTCCCTGTGGTGTTAGCCTTGTGTCAACCTTATTTTTGAGCCACTATATCTGACCTCATGTTTTGAGTATGTTAGTTAAGTCTTTATTCTAATCCTTGGGGGAGGGGATTTGTCCTCCTTGGGGGAGGGGATCTGTCCCCTGCATTTGACCCATCTGGGGGGTAGTATACACACATACCCACACATGGGGTGCCCCACTCAAGGGGGCATTTGGGGTTAGGTGCCCTGCTCACCTGTGGCTGTGGGTGTGGGGGAAGTGCTGCACAAGTACCCACCCCACCCACCCACCCTGTAACTGATCCAACCGACCGCCCTTCGGCAGCCAGTCCACAACTCCCTTACCGGTATATCAGATGCCAGCATCTTTGAGCATCAGGAAGAGCACACATCAGGAAGACCAGAGTACTCAGCTATGTCTCACAATGCCTTTAACCACAGCATCTGTTATAAAGACATTCATGTTCATGTCATTTCATTATTTGGCAAAACATTCATTAGACATCAGTATAAAAATTATTTGATAAGTTTAGCACAGTCGGAAAACCAAAACATTACTCCTGACCATCACAATAAAACTCTTGCTGATAAAAGTCCAATACAATTTTGGCTTTTTGCAAAGGCAGTGCAGCAATTTAGTGGGCTCTAACACCTATGGCAGGGGTTCCTCCAAATGTCCCCTCACCAAACCTCCTGAGATGAGTACCCTGGGTCTCTCGGTTGGAGGTGGTGTAGGCAACACAGCTCAGAAGCTTTTTTGTTACATTTTGTTGTACACATTACATTAAATAAACCAAATTAGCACATAAGCACATCACCGGACCAAATCAACACATAAGGGCATCAGCGAACCAAATCAACACATAAGGACATCTGTGACAGCCATACAGCTGTCTAAAGGCAGAGGCTTGGCTAATTATTGTTTCAGTCAAACCACTGGATGGCCTATCTGCTTAGTCTGCTTCCTGTCCTGCTTCGTGATTCATAATGTGCCTGGTGAACGTGTAAGGGTCAGAGGACGGTAGTTTCCTGTTAATTACTTCTTAAATCTGTTCTGTTCGTGTTAGCTTTCCACCGGTGCCTACCCTGCCTTTAAAGGTTCCCATCAGCACACATCTCCCATTACTAGCAGACTCGGCCAAAGCCAGCCAACACTGCACTCTCACCCTGCTGGCGTGCAAAGACCAAGCTGGCTCCCTGCAATTGCTCCCTGGCTCGCTTAGCGTGTGGTTACACTCACAGCGTATCTGTGATCCCACAATGCTCTCTGGCCCTCCCTTAGGTGTTACCATGGCGACGCTCAACAGCTAATCAAAACAATTCCGACCTCACAGTCCTGGACCTCCGATCTCCAAAGAATACGATTATTACATCCACGGCCTGAGTGCGGAAGCGACTTTGCTTTAGATCTGAAACCACATTATTCTAGCCGAGGTGTCAGAGGCTTTACTTTAGATCTGAAACCACATTATTCTAACCAACGTGTCAGAAGCTTTACTTTAGATCTGAAACCACATTATTCTAGCCAACGTGTCAGAAGCTTTACTTTAGATCTGAAACCAGATCTAATGGGAACGTGGCTCACGGGGCTTGCTTAGTAATACCCAGCCGGACAGAGGCCATTAGACGGCTGTGAAGTGTCTCCATGCCAACTGGTCCTGCAACACTCACTGTGTAGCCACATCCTTTTGGAATCTCTGGAGTTTCACACTTAGGGCTCATTCACACTAAACACTCTCTGTATACAGCGCGTGCCCGTTTTCTGTCCGTATTCGTTTAGAATGCATGTTAACAAATTAGACTATTCACACCGCACGCGTGACCTGAGCATATTCTATCACTATACAAACATATTGTACACGGTTATGTGCTGTACACACTCAAGTCGGTGTGAATGAGGCCTTAGTCAGGCCTCGGACACTCACACTCAGTCAGGCCTCGTACATGTTAGAATGCATGTTCATACTGACACTCGGCATTTGTGATCCTTTGCAGCACGTTTGGGGCAATGGGGGTGGGGTGTTGACAAATACATGGAGTGGCTTCAGTAACTGTGAGCTAAAACTACACATATGCACATGCACAAATATGCACAATGCACAAATAAGCCACTCCTTTAGCCCATGTTCTTGCCCATGTCTCGGGCTTCGTGGATCCTTTGATCCACAGTGACTTGGCCTCTGTGACTTCAGCAGTGGGTCAGTCACAACAGCAGCAGGCGGAGAGGAAAAGCTGCCTTTGCTAGAAGTCATTCCATCACCACACTTGGAGACGCATCCTAAGTGTCGTTCCATCGCCACACATAGAGACGCATCTGCCAGGACTCCTGGAAGTGGGAGAAAGCGGCGTTGGGCGGGGGCTCGAGGGGGGGTTTGGGGAGCGAAGATGTCAGAGACTGACACCAGTGCGAGTGAGACAGGTTTCATGTCTCCCTATACTTTACAGATGAAATCCAGCTTGGATGGAGAATTTAGTCAGATTGAATCCAACCACCTGTATATATCCCAGTATTCCACACTCTCCCCGCCACTGCTCCAACGGTGGCTCAATGGAAACCAGGAGAGAGATGACCCCTGTGCAACACAGGGCCCGACCCCTGACCCCTGACCTCTGAGTTCCGCAGCTCTGCTGGGGTCAGATGAAGAACTCCTCAGCCTGCAGCAAGTGGTTCTGACTCAGACACTGACTCAGACTAGCGCCCCCTACCGTCACCTCCTCTGCAGTTCTGGAGTTCCCACCAGGACCTGTGCACGCCTGAGGAGATGTGGCTGTGGCCGTGACCCCTGACCTCTGGTCCGTGCTGGCTGGGGCCCTGGGTGCCCATGTCCTGGCGCTGGGTGCGGGCACAGAGCTGTCGGGCAGGCAGCGGCTCAGCTCCATGGCAAGCGTCTCCAGCGCGGAGGGCCCCAGCGCGCCGGGTCGGGATGGCACCACGGCACACCCCGTGTCCACGTTGGTCTCCGGCTCCTCCTCCTCCTCCTCCAGCAGCAGGAAGGACAGCGAGGAGGAGGAGAAGGAGGAGGGGAGCCCTGAGGAGGTGCCAGTGGCGGGGGGGTGGTGGTGTGTCGGGGGAGGAGCAGGGCTGCTGCGCTGGGAGGAGTAGCAGGAGCTGCCAGGGGGGGTGCTGCAGCAGCTGTCCGACCCCACGCTCTCCCCTCCCCCTCCCCCTCCCCGTGACGCGTACGCCGCACAGCGCCCCTCTGGGCGGGGCTCCGCCCTCGTCTGGCCCGGAGTCGGCCGGCCCTCACGGAGCTGTGCCAGCCTGGCGGTGGGGGAGGGGCCGGCGGGCGCGGTGGCGCTGCGGGGGGCGATGCCCACTCTGGAGGCGGGCAGGCTGATGGGGTGCAGGGGGAAGGCCGACACGAAGGGCTGCTGGGCCTGCACGCAACCTTTGACCTTTGGGGAGACACGGAGACAACAGGCCAGTTACACAGGAAACACTCGTGTCCGAGAACCTCTAACACATACAGCTCTGGACAAAATGAAGAGACCAGTGTAATTTAACTATTTATAGGTATATGTACACACCATTTTCCCCAAATTCCAAATTCAAATGACACTGGAACGGAATGGCTGTCATACATGTAGAGATGCTGATTTTAGGAAGATTTGCAGTGGTCTCTTCATTTTTCCCAGAGCTGTACACAACGCAGATGACAGTCTGAGGACAGAAAACTCTGTTTTGACTCAACATTCATGGCATGGTGCAGGAACATAGCCAATATTCACATTCAGCCAAACAGACACTGACGCTTCAGATCGACAGACACACACACACAGCTCTCTCTTGCCCTGTCCCTCTCTCTGTGCTTTGCATATGCACAAACCAAATGACACTAACTGCCATAATCTTCTGTGTGCTGGTTTGTGCCACTCGTGTGTGTGTGTGTGTGTGTGTGTGTGTGTGTGTGTGTGTGTGTGTGTGTGTGTGTGTGTGTGTGCTGGTGTGTTCCCTACTTGTGTGTGTGTGTGTGTGGGCTGGTTTGTGCCATACTCGTGTGTGTGTGTGTGTGTGTGTGTGTGTGTGTGGGCTGGTTTGTGCCACACTCGTGTGTGTGTACTGGTGTGTTCCCTACTTGTGTGTGTGTGTTTGTGGGCTGGTTTGTGCCATACTCGTGTGTGTGTGTGTGTGTGTGTGTGTGGGTTGGTTTGCACACACAGGGAGGAGATGCTGCATCATGTGCTGGGCTCCCATCACTCCCATTACAGTAACTTTACAGCAATATTCCGTAATCACTTCCTGAAGTATGCCAGTAACTAGCTGTGTATGAGCTGCTGTTACAGACAAGTTCTCCTGCACAAACACACATCCATATGGCCCCTCTGCACTGGCTCAGTAGCACGGACGCTAGTGGGATTTCCAGCCTACAGCACTTAGGAAGCATCTGCTTAACCATTACAGGCCTTTTTTCCCCAAAAACGTTTTTTTTTTTTTTTTTACAAAAGCAGCATCTGCCTTTAAAGGAAATGTTATTGGAAAAAAGGCTTTTGAGGACAAAGGGCTTGATCTGGTGTCCAACAGCCCTTTTCGGCCCCCCAACCCCCCCACCCTGTGCAGGGCTGAGCATGCTCCACTGACCCCCACCCCCCCAACCCCCCCACCCTGTGCAGGGCAATGACATGCTACCCTGCCCCCCAACGCCCCCAACCCCCCGACCCTGTGCAGGGCTGAGCATGCTACCCTGCCCCCCAACGCCCCCAACCCTCCCACCCTGTGCAGGGCTGAGCATGCTACCCTGCCCCCCAACCCCCCCACCCTGTGCAGGGCAATGACATGCTACCCCGCAGCCCCTCCACTCGAGAGCCCGCAGCACCTCCAACCCAGAGCCCACAGCCCCTCCACCCGAGAGCCCGCAGCCCCTCCACCCGAGAGCCCGCACCCCCTCCAACAGAGAGCCCGCAGCCCCTCCAACAGAGAGCCCGCAGCCCCTCCAACCGAGAGCCCACAGCCCCTCCACCCGAGAGCCCGCAGCCCCTCCACCCGAGAACTCACACCCCCTCCACCCGAGAGCCCGCAGCCCCTCCAACCGAGAGCCCACAGCCCCTCCAAGCGCTCCAGGAATCCGTGGCTCCAACCAGAGGCCCAGGACGAGACCCGGGAACCAGCGCTGGGGCAGATTCCTGGCGCTAGATTTTTCCATGGGCGGGGGGGGGGGGCGGGGGGGTAATTACAGGCTAGGCCTCCATCATTTGCAGTCATACACAGCATTGCTCTTGGCCAGCGGAGGGAGAAAGCCACAGGGACTGATGGAGAGCATCAAAGGAGAGGGAGAGAAAGAGAGAGATAGAGATAGAGAGACAGAGAGGAAGGGAGATAGACAGAGAGAGGGAGAGAGAGAGAAAGGGAGAGAGAGAGATGGTGAGCATCAGAGCAAGGAAGAGGGAGCGAGAGATAGAGAGGGAGAGAGGGAGTGGGAGAGAAAGAGAGAGAGAGAGAGAGAGAGAGAGAGAGAGAGAGAGAGAGAGAGAGAGAGAGAGAGAAAGAGAGGAAGGGAGATAGAAAGAGGGAGAGAGAGAGAGTAAGGGAGAGAGAGGGAGATGGTGGGCATCAAAGCAAGGGAGAGGAAGAGAGAGAGAAAGGGAGAGGGGGAGAGAGAGAGAGGGAGAGGGGGGGAGAGGGAGAAAGAGAGGAAGGGAGATAGAAAGAGGGAGAGAGAGGAAAGGAGAGAGGGGGAGATGGTGAACATCAAAGCAAGAGAGGGAGAAAGAGAGAGAAAGGGAGATGGGGAGAGAGAGAGGGAGAGGGGGAGTAAGAGAGAGGGAGAGGGGGAGTAAGAGAGAGAGAGAGCGAAGGAGATCCTGAGCATCAGCGCAAGGGAGAAAGTGAGAAAGAGATGAAGGGAGATAGAGAGGGAGAGGGAGAGAGAGAGGGGGAGTGGGAGAGAAACAGAGAGAGAGGGGGGGGGTGAGAGAGAGAGAGAGCGAAGGAGATCCTGAGCATCAATGCAAGGGAGAAAGAGACGTTGAGGATAAGAGACAGAGAAAGGGAGAGAGAGAGAGAGCGAGAGAGAGAGAGAGCGAGAGAGAGGTGTAGAGGGTGAAAAGGGGGAGCAGGTCTGTTCCCATAAGACTCAGAGGGGCGCAGGTCTGTTCCCATAAGACTCAGAGGGGCGCAGGTCTGTTCCCATAGGGCTCAGAGGGGCGCAGGTCTGTTCCCATAAGGCTCAGAGGGGCGCAGGTCTGTTCCCATAAGACTCAGAGGGGCGCAGGTCTCTTGCACACACAGACGGAGAGGAGCAGTGTAACACATACACACACAGACGCGGAGGAGCAGTGTCATACACACACACACACCACACACACACACACACACAGAGGAGCAGTGTCACACATCCACAAACAGACGCAGAGGAGCAGTGTCATACACACACACACACACCACACACACACACACACACACACACAGAGGAGCAGTGTCACACATCCACAAACAGACGCAGAGGAGCAGTGTCATACACACACACACACACCACACACACACACACACACACACACAGAGGAGCAGTGTCATACACACACACACACATCCACAAACAGACGCAGAGGAGCGGACTGTGGTTTCTCCACTGCTGATCACTCTCTCACTGCAATCACCACACACATTCCCCTCCGCTGTAACCAGACGACACTACTCTGACCAGAGTCTGTAATTCTGCTCTGAGCGACATAACCAATAATGAATGACAATGCAGTCATACTCTAGGAATCTCTAGGCAGGAGTAATTACTGTGGTTACTCTATGGAAGTATGCTGGCCAACTAAGATGTTACTGAAGGCACTGATACTTTGTACCCCAAACTCAGAACCACCTACCCTCACTATTATAAGAGTCTTTTTACCACTTCTCGCAGAACCACCTCCCCTCACTATGATGAGAGAACCCCCCCCCCCCCCCCCCAGAACCACCTCCCCCCACTATGATGAGTCTTCCCCCCACCCCACCCCCCTCACAGGACCCCCCCCCCCCCCCACCACAGGTATCCCAGTCTGCCTGTGACGAGGACAGCTAAGGAAAAAGAGGAAAAGTCACGGACATCCTAACGTCTGTAGGAACAGGAGCCAGTCCAAAAAGGTGGTCACATTAAAAAGTATGGAAAGAATGCACGTCATATGGCTTTCATTGGATTAGTTATAAACCAGTAGGACATTTCAAGCACAAAGGCCCCTCCTCAGCCTTCCTCAGACCCAGGCCTGAAACACCACACTGGCTGATCATTAACCTAATGAGAGCAAGCATACACTTGTTTCTATGGTTTTGTATACGCAAATGTAAACACACAAAGTGAAATATCTCAGCAAGCACAGGAATGTGAGGCACAATCTTAAGTTCTCAGGTTTGAGATTTGAATGTAAAACAGACAAAAGGAGACATCTAGTCAGTGTAGAAATCAAAAGAGACAAAGCAAAGTACTTATAGGCAACAATAGGTGTAACAATGTAAAAGCCAAGTTCACATGAGGCAAAGTATTTAAGCATTAATGTTAGAAGATGAGCGGAGGTCTCCAAGCAAAGCAAGCATGTGTTCATCATGACAGATGACGGCCAACGCTCCTCTGGCTGCACATCTCTCTTTCAGCGCCTCCATACATGTGCAAACGCTTACAATTCATGCGATCACTGACGGGTGATGATGTGATTTCCTACATTTACTGTTTAATGTGGATACAGAAAATGATACAACAGGTGACAGTCAAATGAGCTACGTTGTATGCAACTGGAGTTCTTTTGAAGCTTGAAGACATTTCACCTTTCATCCAAAAGACCAGCTGCATACAACTTAACTCTTTTGACTACCATGACCTGGATGAATACAAATCTCCACAGACATCAGATGACAGTATTGTAAAAACAGTAACTGTATTTTTAATGACCAGCAAATGACACCTCCATTAGTTTATGTCATGGTAAACAACACAAGGCAAGGCATCTCACTCACTCAAACAACACAAGGCATGTAGCCTGGTAAACCTGCCCTTCGTACTTAATTTCATTTTGTACAGAGGGTCTGGACCTGAATCTGTTGAGGAGCATGTAAGAGGACCGAGCTACTCCTATCCAATCAGAGAACAGAGGGTGTGTTCATGAGACATGACGTTGACTTTGTGTGCTGTGAATTGTAGTGCGCATGCAAGCTAATTGCATACGTCACGACCAGGCGTTAGCGACTGGGTAAAGGCAGAGGCACTTGTTTTAAACTTCAGCACAGTCCACACCTCCAGGAAGAAATCCTTTCTCCTGGCCTCCGCTCCAGACCCTCCGTACAAAATGAAATGAAGTACGAGGGGCTGCTTTACCAGGCTAAGAGGGGTTGCTTTACCAGGCTAAGAGGGGCTGCTTTACCAGGCTAAGAGGGGCTGCTTTACCAGGCTAAGAGGGGCTGCTTTACCAGGCTAAGAGGGGCTGGTTTACTAGGCTAAGAGGGGCTGCTTTACCAGGCTAAGAGGGGCTGCTTTACCAGGCTAAGAGGGGCTGGTTTACTAGGCTAAGAGGAGACCCTCTGTCCAAAATGAAATGAAGTACGAAGGGCTGCTTTACCAGGCTAAGAGGGGACCCTCCGTACAAAATCAAATGAAGTACAAGGGGCTGCTTTACCAGGCTACAAGGCAAGGGCATGCATGAGTTGAGGCTGACCTGGAAGAGGATCTTGTTGCCGTCCAGGTCCTCCGTCTGCCAGCGGGTGGCGCTGATGGGCGAGCAGGGGTTGGGGAGGAGGGGCACAAGCTGGCCGATCTCTCCGGCACGGAACTGGAGCACGGCGGAGCTGCAGGGCTGCACGCGGACGCCCGGTGCCAGCTGCTTGAGCGCCAGCTGCAGGGTGACGCCACGCGGGTAGGGGTACGGGTACCCCCCCGAGACCCCCCCGAGCTCCTGCAGGCCCGCCAGCGCCAGCGTGAACCAGCAGAACCCCGCCTTCTGCTCCTCGGCCCGCCGGCCCAGCACCGTCTCGTAGAAGCGCACGGCATCCTCGTAGTTGTCGTAGGCGCTGTGCAGCGTCAGGCGCACCACCTCGCCCCCGCAGTGCACCGGACGCACGCCCCACACCGGCATGCCCCCCCCCAGGCTGTAGAAGTCCCGGCTGGGCAACAGGTACGGCCTGAGGGACACATCACAGTGAACAACAGTCAAGTTGAAGAAAGTAATGTGGGATGTGTGTGTGTGGGGGAAGTGGGATATGGGATGTGTGTGTGTGTGTGTGTGTGTGTGTGTGTGTGTGTGTGTGTGTGGCTGGGCAGCAGGTATGGCCTGAGGGACACATCACAGCGAACAACCGACAAGTTGAAGAAAGTAATGTGGGATGTGTGTGTGTGGGAAGTGGGATGTGTGTTTGTGTGTGTGTGTGTACCTGAGGAGTGTGTTGCCGGGGCCGGCGCTGGAGGTGATGTGTATGCCCGCTGATGACCGCGCCCCGCCGCTCTCGGTGTGGTGGTACTGCCAGGGCGGGCGCTGCAGGAAGTCCAGCACGCGGAGGATGCGCTCCTCGCCGTAGGCCTCGTGCAGGAAGAGGGTGACGGCGAGCGCGGGGTACCCCGCCGAGGGGCACAGGTGGGGTCGGGCGTAGCCCCGCAGGGGGCTGGCGCGCTCCGAGACGTGGAACAGCTGCAGGCCCGCACACACCCACTTCAGCAGCCGGTCCAGCGTGTACTGCAGCAGCAGAGAGTCGCCCGGGTTGGCCAGCAGGTGCATGGTCACCTGGGGAAGCTCTGGCGAGGGCACTGCCATCAGCTCACCTGAGGAGGGAGACACAAAAGGTCGTCACACACAAAACACAGCACATAGGTACTAGCACCAAATGCTACTTAAAATTCACCATCACTGACAAAAGTCTATGGTCAGAAAAAAAAACTTCTGAATTTTCTTTCGGGAACAGTTGAAAACATGAAATGTAGAGTGCTTGTGTGTAGGCTATGCGCATAAAGTGTATGGTTTTATGGTGTAAAAGGGTACTGATTGCACGATAATTGAGATCATAAGAAAAACGGCTTTTACTTACCACAGCTGGACGACAGTTTACTGTAGTCCGACCTGAATATTCCAGAAAGAGATATTTTATTTACAAAAAAAAATCGACATTGGTGAAAGATGACTTAGGAGTGATACGAATACAACACGGCAGCCTCACTTGGTGATAAACCTTGCGTCTTTGTGTTAAGGACGTTTGGTTTAAGAGGATGGGGATAATCAGCTTTCCTCCGTGCTTAAATTTCAGAATAAGTCGACAGACGCGTTAAACTGACAAAGATTTCTGGAACAGGGGTCTGGGAAATGTAGCCCATTACGCAACTACTTTAGTCGGCTTTCCTAGAGAATATTAATTGCACAAGGAGACTTCATTTTACAAAGAACTCATAACCAAAGTTACATTGTTAGCGCGATATGTGGTGATGGAGATAAGGGAAGACCTCGCATTTAGCTTACATCGATGTCTGCAGCTGGTCCTGTAGGATGTCAAGACCAACTACGACTACAAAGGAGGAATAACGGATTTCTCATTTTGATATATAGCACAAGCAACATTACAAGGTAGTTTTGTCTGTAACTCAAATAAGTGAATCCTGTTTGGCTAACATCAGTTAAGTTGAAAGTACACAGTAAATAACTTAAATTAATTTCAAGTTGCTCATACACGATTTTACCAATTAGGCTGCTTTGTTTGAATAGTCTTATAATATCTTAAAGCAAGTTATAGATTACAACACGAACTTACACCTTAGTCGTTTGAATGAATTGTTTTTACGAGCTAACTGGGATAAAATAACGATGCTTTGTTGTTCATGGAAAAGGCTGTCAAAACCCAATGCCAGCCTAGATACTGCAAACAAACCAAGAAAATAGACACTAGCAACCAGCTGGCTAACCTAGCACCTAGCTAGCAAAAATAGCAAACTTACTCCGCCGTCTCGGCTCCGGAGTCCACGTTCTCATCCTCCGCTCTGTTGAATAAATGTGCCTTGCGCAGCATCGTCCAAGAGATAATGGCGAGATTATTCTTCTTACATGCTTCCCGAAACCTTCCATAAACTTACATATTGTCGGATATGTCGGAGCCACAGAAAGTCAGTATCCAACTAGAGGACAATCTGGCAAGCATCGATTTCGGGGCACCTTGACGTCATCTGTTGCATTGCAATTAACCACATTTTCAGGAATTTTCATCTTTTATCGTGCACACATCACTAATAACATTTAAGCAAAACACAAGTGATAGAGGATACAAATTAACAACTTTTTAAATTCACGAGAGACAAAAAGTGTCATTTTGCGATAGGGTTGTCATAACAAGAGAGAAGCCCCCCACCCCCACAGCGGGTAATTACAGCTGTACTAATGCATAAGCGGCAGATGGCAGTCGTCTCAGCACGAAAAAAAGTCGACTACCCCAGACGAGCTAACCAGGACTTAATATGGGTACAACCGGGGTGATGGCTGGCCTACGAGCACCAGCTTGAGGTCATCGTGTGTTTACATGCAGCAAGTTCAACTTCTTAATACATCCCTGTAGTCCACAAAAGGCCCAAGACGCACACAAAAGTAGTATTTCGCAAGGTTGTCAGTACTTGTCAGGAGTTTTCAGTGTTTTCTTCTAATTCACATATTTTAAAATGTTTGAATCATCACACACTAAGAACAGTGGAAGAAGAAAAAATCCTCAGATTACACACTTTGTGATAAAAGATTATCTGTTTTTAGCTGACCCTTTCCAGAGGAATTTCCATGACCAGATAACAGTAGACTTGAGCCCACCCAGGCAAGACTGACACCACTTCGCAGTCTCTTCAGGCAAAGAGTGTGATAACACACAAAGCAGCAAATCCATTTATTCGTTTTTTTTTTCCTTTTTCTACATTTAATATGATGAAAACAAGGCCCTGTACAGTCCACCTCAGCAGTGAGTACAATAACAATTATTTTACAATTTATACACTTTGAAACATGGTGTTCTGTTGGATCCTTCTTCAAATCCTGCAAAAAAAGAGAAATGATTTTGCTAGACCGGACATGGCAGAACCCACTATCCAAAACAAAAATAGAGCCGACAGGACAGTCCCATTTTACAAATGGCTACACCAATTTGAAAAATAAAAAATAAAAATGAAATCAAAACAAATGAAATAATCCAAAGAAACATGACTGACTAAGCCACCCAAACCCTAGTGTAGCCGTTCCACCTGTGTTTTGAAAAGGCATGCTCAGGGTCTCCACTTGACCAGCGGCCCCCCAACCCCCCGCCCCTCTCGTTTAAAAACCAGCCTCTCACCACCCCTTCCCACAGCACGGAGAAGGGTACTGCCCAGGTGGGGGAGTATGCCAGCGGAGACACAGCGGGTCTCGGCCACCTGTGCGTGCTCCCCACCTGGGGGCCAGGTAAGGGGCCAAGGTAAGACTGGAGACACTGCAGCGCTCGCTGGCCTGGCCGCTCGTCTGCAGGCCCCCGTACTTTACTATGGATAGCCAACAGGGTCAGACAATTTATACAACCAGCATGGTGCCACAAAACAGAAGCACATTTACACCAACATTCAAAAAATAGATATATAATGGAACAAAACTACTCTGGGGAGAGACTCTTCTCCATTGGTTAGTGGATGGTCTCCGGGGAGACAACTAGGTGTCAGCCAATCGTTGTCTCACTTATTAGTTTGTGCACTTTTTCTTTTCCTGTTTTCGTTCTAACAGGCAGGAGTGAAACAGTGAGGTGCTTTCACGCTACGACACCAACTCCTCAGGCCCCCCCTCCCCCAAAACCCCTCCCTCACACTCTGACACCCCCCACCCACCCCACCGCCCAACTGATCCATCCCAGCTCCTCAGGATCACAGAAGAGATGTATTTAAAATTACCAAGAGCACTTACCAGCTTTCTTGACAACATTTTGGTATGAAACTCTATGGTAGCAAAGGCCAATCCCCACCCCCCTCCCAGGGTTTTGCCCAGTATCAATGAGAAAAAAAGAAGCCCCCAGTTCATGCGCGTAACACAGTCCCAAAAGAAAGCTCTCTTGTCGTTTTCATTTTCCATGTCACTGTATTTTGCATTCTTTATGCTACATATGTGTACACTTTGCGATCTTCGGGTGTTCTTGCCAAGTATTCTCTCTCAATAAGTCCTTCAATGCGCTTCTTAATGACCACAGGGCTGGGGAGGAATCGCGCTCTCAGTTGCTGAGTTACCTGGGAACGACAAAGCGCACAGAACAAGAGAGTTATTCATCGACATACATCGCAAGACTACTCAAGCAAGCCCTACGTATGTGACGAGCATTAGAAGATCTGCTCTGGTGTTCACAGGATGCCAGAAAGCTGCAGTTTCTCATTCGGCCTCTCTCTGTAGAAAAGCACTGCCCCGTTCTCACACGGATCACATATCCTGTTTTTGACACGGCCGCCCGTGACCTAACCTCCTAATTATATAACCGCTTTTCAGTGCAACACCACACTCAACACACTGCAGCTGTGTTTTACACCACACAAAGCACACAGGTTGTGTATGTGTGTGTTTGTGTGTTTCAGGTGTAAGGTAACCAAACCCTACCAAAATCAGACTGAATGCCAGTAAAATTACTCAGGCTGCTCCCTGCTGATACACAGTGCCGAAATGCCAACTAAATAAGGCAGTACTTTTACCAGAAAGGTAATAATTATTGATCACGCAAGTCTGACATGGCAGAAACCAAAAACACAGACAGGTCACCTCCTGACTGCAGCCCTAAGTGCATCATAACACGGCCTTGAAGTCATAGCGGTGTCTGGTATTTTGGTAAGTACATGATGCTACCACCTGTAGGTAAATCGGACAAGGCTGCAAAAAGTTCCAGAAAACCTTGAGCACAGCCTGGAGTGTACTGTGATTTTGCCTTGATAGGGTTTTGGGTACACTAATCCCCCCGCTATGTCGCGGATTTTTAAATAATATATGCAGGCTATGTCACTACGCATGCTAAAGAAAAGTTTGTCAAAACAATATTACAATTTATTACAGCTATACTGTAACGTGAATATAAATATTTATTAAAGCACATGGGAGGTATTTGTTCACCAATTTTTACCTATCGCGGGGGTTCTGGAATGTAACTACCGTGATAGACGGGGGATCACTGCACATGAGAACAGTATGGGCCTAATGCCCAATGTGGGTATCGCTGCAGCCCTCCGTCACACTAAGAAAGGACATCCTTAACACACTTCCCCCACCCATCAGACAAGCAGAGGCCCTGGGCCCTGGAATGCTGCAGGCCTCACCTCTGCCACTAGGACATTGTGCTGCATCTTCTTCCTGGACTTCATGATGCGCACGATGGCGGCCTCGATCTCGTGCTTCCTGTCGTCATCCACCTTCTGCCGCGTCTCCTTCCGCTCGGGGTCCGACTCGCCCTGCTTGGCAGCCACTGCAGCGTCACAGCACGTGCCCCGCACACACACACACACACACACACACACACACACGTTAACAAGCCATGCCAGGTTCAGCTAACCATAAAAGTAAAATTCGCAATAACAAAATAATTAAATAATTCCTGGGTATTGTATCTAAAGAGTGTTGGTATTCCTTTTTTTCAGTGTGTGTGTGTGTGTGTGTGTGTGTGTGTCTCAGGACGTACCCGTCTGGATCTTTACTCTGTGCAGTTTGGAGGTGAACTGGTCGTTGACGGTGAAGACGTGTCCGTTCTCGATCTCCTTGGACTTGGGCTCCTTGGTGAGCACGCGCTGGGTGGGCTTCCCACAGGCCAGCGACTGCAGCGCCCGCACCAACTCCCGCTCAGGGATGTCCGTCTCCTGCTGGATCTCCTACACACACACACACACACACACACACAGAAAGGTTGCAGAGTGCAAGGAAAAAGAGGGAGAGACAGAGAAAGATGAGGGAGAGGGGGAGAAGCAGACAGAGAGAAAGGTGGGGTCAGAGGCCAGTGAGTAATCTACTAAGCTGTACACGGCTACTGGCTCTACACACCTCTGCACTAAGATAAGAGATCAGATAAGAGACAAGATAAGGGTTTAATGTCTGTTTGACAAATGCGGTGCGCAAGCATTTCTGTGGAGTCATACTAGGCACACACTACAGGAAACCTCCTCCTGTTGTGCAGGAGGACTGTGCTGCCCTACAAAGCCAAAAAGCAGTGCCTGCATATTCTGTCAGAACTCCGTTTAGACTGGATATTGACTTTACAACACCTCTTTTGTCTTGTGACTAAATATTTTGCTTCTTCCTATTATTATTACTATTATACGTACAACATGTTTGACTGGGTAGTATGACAATGTTAAAGCCATTTTTTGCAGTTTCAGTGTACTGAACTTTCAAGTTACTGCACTTATGTATGGGTCGCTACCAAAGCCTATTTATAATACCAGGCCTTTATAACGACAGCTAGGCCTGAGCTAGTCAGCCTAAACAGGACTACTGGAGCTCTGCACAAGGAAAAGGGGGCATAAGAGTTCACAGACGTCAGAGTGTTTGAGTGCACTAACCAAGATGTTTTACGATAGCAGCAGGAAACACACTTGTTGGTGGGCTCAGTTTGCAACTAGCAAATTACACTACCATCAGTTAGGCAAAGTAAACAAGCACACACACCTTCACCTGAATTTCTGTTTTAGAGTGCAAGTGCAAGTGCAAGTTTATGTTTATGTACTCAGTTAGCAATTAGCATATTGCACTGCCAAAAGGGATCACAATGTGAACAAACACTGGACCAAACCCTTATTTTGGGTCAAACCTGCCTGCTGTGTGTGCTAGTTAGCTTGGCACGGCAGTGGGAAGTTAACAGGCCTCTTTTGTTCAGGGCTGAGCACTTCTGGCCACATTAGGAGGACCAGGCCTGCAGCCAACAGAGAGAGTGGGCTTAGTCACAGGGCACACTCCAGGACAGACTGGTTCTGCAACCAGTCCTGGGTTATCCATAGTATTCCATCAACGTCATCAACGTTCTATGCGGCCATATTGTTTACATTCCTGGAATAAGCGATCGATAGGCTACTATGGCACCTGACACTCCTGGCATACTTATCTGCCTTTCTCCAATCGGCAATGATCTGTTGTGTAATTCATGGCTGTTCTAACAGCATCAACCAGAACCACAAAATTCATTTTTATTCTATACCTACTGTCAGAAAGCGTGAAGGAAAAGAGACTGAGGAGTTAAGCTGGCGCAGGCGAGAGTTGTGGCTTGTTGTAAGAGGGGGACTTTCAACCAACTCCTCACATTAAAGTCTGTTCCGATCACTTTACCACAGGTAACGTTAGAATGAAATAATAAATATCTCCCAACCCAAAAGTTGTGTCCATCATTTTCTGAAATTTAGAAAACATTTTGGTTAAGTGATAGTCTGTCACACCGTACAGGGCGCTCTATGTTGGCATACGTAATAAAATATGCTGTTTTACTCAATGTACCGTAAAGCTGCAAATACGGTAATAACCAGGGCTTTTATTTTCCCAAATGACTCAACAGACCCTGCCTTTATTTGGGATAGGCGTCTACACGAGACAGGTGTTTAAAGGAGAACTTCGGTGTAAAATGAAAATTGGCATGTTAAAACATCATACCGAGTTGGTATGTGTACTGGGGAGCAAATTTGATTTAGCCTGTTGCATTCAGAGTTTAACTATTTTTTATCGTTTGTCCCAGAAGGCTAACAATGGAAGTGGTAGGTGCCCTCAGACGAAGCATAACGACTACGCTATTTTTAAACCATTAAAACAGCTCGAAGAAACTCCACACTCCATCGGTGTTACAACACAGGTCCTGACATTAAAAACGAAGCACTGAGAACTTTGTAAGTGTACACAACATTTATTAATAAAATAGTTTTGACAGGCAGTACCTTGCTGTAGTTTCTTGTTGCCGCCATGATGAAAGTCTGCACAAGTCGAGTTGAGGAACACGAACCAGCAGGAAGAATAGGAGAAGAGGTAGTACAATCGACTTGTTTGGACTTTCATCGTGGCAGCGACGAGAAACTACAGCAAGGTACTGCCTGTCAAAACTATTTTATTAATGTATGTGTATGTACTATTGCACACTGGTGTGTGTGCGCGCGTGTGTGTTTTTTTGTGTGTTACAGATTACAGACATGGGGACCAAGAGTCCTCACTGACGAGGACAAAGTAACCAGGAGGTGATAAGGGGACCCAATTCTGGTTCCAACAGATTTAGTGGCAAAGCATTTATTCAGACATGACTAAACATAGGGTACTTTTAGTTATATAACTACTGGAGGTCAATGGAAGGTCCCCACTATGATATGAGTAACAACTTGTGTATGCCCGCATGTGTGCATGTGTGTATTCCCTGAACACTGACACCATCACCCTGGTCTTGGCATCACCTTGCTTTAAAAGCAGGTGAGGGAGGGCCTCTGTGTGCAGTGCTGAGGTGAAGGGACAGCGGTACCTCGAAAGTGGACTTCTCCCGGTTGTTGAAGAGCATCAGGATGGTCATCTGGAAGGTGGACACCTGCAGAATGTGCTTCCTGGTGTTGGAGCCCGTCACCTGTGCCCCACCCACTCCTGCGTCCGAACCGTCCTCCTGGGCCGGGAAGAGATCAGGAGCGCAGAGGGTTAGTGGGGCTTTTAGTGACTGATCACACAGCACATGATGAAATTTAACTTCTGCATTTAACCCATCCCTAGAGTGAGCAGGCCCTGTCGCTAGCCCATCACTGCCTCATTACGGTCAGACTAACACCTGCCTAAGATAAGAAGCTTGAATATTGGTTCCTCACTTTCAAGCTGCTTTAAGTTAAAGCATATGGCAAGTGTAAAAAAATGTGATGCGATGGGATGCGATAGCATGTCATTTGATGTGATGTGATGCGATGTGATGCGATGCAACACAATGAAAATGGGCGAAATGAAGCCGGCGTGAAAAGGCTCCAATCTCAGCCAGCCTCCGGAGCAGGAAGACAGCGGGTAAAAACAAAGTCAGACTAAAAAGGCTCAAATCTCAACTGTCCTCTGGGGACGCGACACAGCGGGTAAAACAAAGTCAGACTGAAAACAGCTCGAATCTCAGCCGTCCCTCCTGAGGACGAGGACAGAGGAGAACAGAAAAAGCAGCGCTATAAAAACCCACCTCATCACAGCAAGGGAACAGCTCATGCAATGTGACTGCTGAATTTGAAATATGACTTGATGTCAAGCTAGCTGATTCTACCCTTGGAGACTGACTCCAGTGATGCTGGTCATCGTGGTTTAGAGAAACCAGTGAAGTGTTGCACATAGAGGACCTACAGATCAGCACTGGCGGGCGGTACCTTTTTGATTGGGCCGTAGAAGGTGGCATTGAGGTCCGCGGATCCCATGTGGTGCTGGAGAGTGAGCTGTCTGCCGCTGTGCTTGGCCAGGTAGAACCTGAACACCATACAAACACACCCAGTTACAAATCAGCACACAAAAAACATCACACCAATACAACCAGTTACAAATCAGCACACAAGAAACATCACACCAATACAACCAGTTACAAATCAGCACACAAGAAACATCACACCAATACACACAGTAATAAATATCTTCAGCAGTAATATGCCAGGACCGACTAAGACTAAGACTAAGACTAAGACCATCTAGAAAAGTGAGGTCACCACAGGAAGAGTGTGCCTGACCTTCTGAAGACCTCAAAGGCGTGTCGGGGTGAGGGGGGGATGTTGCATTTGGGCGTGGCTGACTGGGTGGGCCAGTATCCTGTAGTGAGAACTCTAACGGTGAGGTCAACGCCTCCTAAAGATACCTGCAGGAGAAACACCACACACACACACACGCATGCACGCGTGCACGCACGCACACACACATACACACACAGGCACACGCACGCAACACATGGTTTCAATTGAGAGCATTATACATTTTAAATTGTGTTGAAAGATGCTTTCACGCGCCTCACCCCAGTTGATTGCAAATGCTGCCGGAACTCGTCCATGGTTGTGTTGGAGATGCTCATGTCCCTGAACATGCCTTCCAGTTTTGAAGTGAACTGACATCCGCACTCAGTCTGCAGAGAAAGAGGTAGAACACGGTCTCCACACACTCATTCAGCCTCAACAACAATGATCTCAAAGGCTTCCTAAATCACTCTACCTACTTAATCCTACATTAATTTATGAGGTATCCACTACCTCTAACCAAACTTATTCCTGCACGGTGGAAAAAAAGCATGTAATACATATCGGGTCAATACTCACTCTCTCAAACACACACACACACACACACACACACACACACACACACACACACACACACACACACACACACACCTCCATGCATGTTCTCATTGTACATGCTTAACATTTGTAATGCTTTTACCCTTCATTTGTAATAAATATTGTAGCACTCTCTCGTGATTACAACAACCATAAGAACCATAACCTACGGTTGTAGTGCTGACTGCTGACTACTTCATCCACTTCCTCCAGATGCACATAGGGCTTAGGAGTTACTGAGTCCCCCTGCAGCGCTCACCTTGAGTTTGGAGATCATGTTCTTCTCCGAGTCGTCGGAGACGCTCTTGTTGGTGAGGAGTCGGCGGGCCAGGTGCTGCTTGTAGTACCTCTCGAACACGTCCTTCTCCTGCATGAAGCGGAACAGCACCATGGCCTTGTCCAGTATGGACTCCACCTCCTGCTCCGTCAGCTGTGTGGGGGAGGGGGAGAGCGTGTGTGTTAGTGTGTGTGAGTGGAGTTTGTATTAGTCTGTGCAACTGTGTATTCTTCTGACGCAGTGTGCGTCTGTGTGTTAGTGTTTAGTGAGTGGGTTTGTGTGAGTCTGTGGAAGTATACATTCTTCTCCTAATGCAGTGTGCACGCGTGTGTGTGTGTGTGTGTGTGTGTGTGTGTGTGTGTGTGTGTGTGTGTGTGTGTGTGTGTGAATGGGTTTGTGTCAGATCAGGCATTAATTGAATTCTGACACGACACCAGAAATGGTTTCAGATGTTGCAACTTGTAAAGGGACTTCATTTGACTTCTACTAAGCCAAAACATCAAATGATGACACGAGTGTCAAAATCACCTTTTCATTGACGCCAATTTTGACTATTAAAAGTTACATAAAGATCTGCATAATTTAAAACCAAACAGTGTACAAGTAAATGCATTCACAAACTCCAGACGATACAGGCTGAGGAATATGATCGAGAGATAGTCTAGTTCCCTCTAGTTTCCCGCCACAGAGCGCAGGCTAGACACTTACGCCTTTCACCCCCTTCTTGAGCTTGTCGTCAATGAAGAGAGACAGGTACTCGGGTGAGCGGGAGTTCAGGTTGAGGAAGTACTCAAAGTCGCCCGCGATGGTCTGCTTAAACAGCCGGTCGTTGTTGAAGGACTCCAGCAGGAAGCGGTCGAAACGAGACTTGAGGTCCAGAAGTCCCTGAGAGAGACATCAGAGAGACAACATTACACACTCACTCACACACACTCTGTCTCTCTCTCACACACACACACACAAACACCACCACAACTAATTTCTACACTTTATTCATGTGCTGAATTATATTCTTGTTCTAAATTATAATGTTCATGTTCTGTGTCATGTTTGTGGTCTATAGGAGGATATCTATTTAGAGAAAACAAACAAAAAAATAACCAGCTAAATGCAATGTAAATCACAAGTGTTAATGTTGCATTTCCCCTGAGCTTGTCTGAGACGCAGCCTTGGGTGCACAGGTGCAGACTGCAGGGTGGTTACCTGGATGTAGTCCACGGGGTTCTTGCCCTCCCCCTCCTCCGACACCAGGGCCTTGCCTTGCTCGCGCAGGTACGAGCTCATGCACTCACACATGGTCTTCAGGCCATTTGGCACGCGGCTAAAGAGCTTGTACATGCACGCCAGGTCTGCAAACACAAGACATAATAACTCAGAGGCCATACGCTAAGCATTTTATGGTGAGTGGCAGATACAAGAAGAATACAAAAGGTTTCACAATGTTTACAACATGGCAATGACATACGAGGTACATACATGACATACATGATACAAGATCCACAAAAGCCAATGTTTCTTAATGTCGCAAATAATGAAAAAGAAACTTTATTTGAAAGAGAACTAAAACACTTATGTCAAAAAATATAAATAGTATAATTCACACAGAGAGCCGTGTCATTATTTCTACATCACACAACGGTTCGGCACCTTCTGTTTTGCCGTTCTTGAGCATGTGGACCAGGCCGGAGTTCTCCATCTCCACGATGGTCTTCATGTGCTTGGAGATGAGCTCGCGCTCCACCACCTTGACGATGGGCTCCTCTGTGGACTTGTCCAGGCAGTGCATGACCCGCTCGATCTCCTCGTTGATGCGCGCCTCCACCTTCTTGATGTAGACGCTGGCACAGTTCTCCGCCAGGAACTTCTGGCTCTCCATC
Organism: Coilia nasus; assembly: GCA_027475355.1. NCBI lineage: Eukaryota > Metazoa > Chordata > Actinopteri > Clupeiformes > Engraulidae > Coilia > Coilia nasus. Next base: position 21,096,008 of record CM050215.1, read on the forward strand.
TGAGGAAGAGCCATGGAGGTCGGGGTTAGGGAGGAAGAGGGAGAGAGAGACAGGGAGAGAGAGACAGGGAGAGAGAGACAGAGAGAGAGAGAGAGAGAGACAGAGAGAGAGACAGACTCTCCTTTCTCCTCTAAACCTCCTTTCTGCTTTTCACAGAGGTGGAAAAAAATCTCCTTAAGTCTGTGGGTTGACTGAGTCACCATTAGACCTCAGATGATGACATGCACTCATAAACAATGTCAACGAGAGATCAGCTGCACTAGGGCTAATCAGCCCTGACAGGCACAACTGCTGCGGTGTGCTTTGAATTTTACACACGGGCTAATACGCAGCATTAACATTCAAACACCCTTTAATCAAAGGCAAAGAGCCCCAGTGGGAGATCATGAATAACCAGGATGAGGCCTGTGCAGTAGACATCTGCAGACCCACTCAACACCTGACATGAATTATCTCCACAGCGAATCTGTGTGCTGTTAAGCTGTATGCAAATCCATTCAACTGCCAGAGAAGAGGGGGAAACGGCGCTCACAAACCTGGAAAAATTCGGCTGACATTTCTAAAAACGGGGCCTCGAAGTCTTCTTCGTAAACAGACCTCCCTTCGAGGCCTAGGATCATCAGCATCTGGCAGGCATTACGGATGGCCCCCCTAAAAGGGAAAACGAATTAGACAAAAAAAAAAGAAAAAGGAGTGAATTAGATGAAGAAATGGAAGAACACTTTTGCATCCAGGCTGGCCTGGGAAGCCCTCCCAACATAAGTCAACAGACATGGGGGAACAGAAAGCATCCCCAGGACCCTCATGCTTATTCACTCTAGCCTTATGGCAATTCACACTGGCCTACTAGCTAGCCTCATGCTAATTCACTCTGGCCTCCCTGCTAGCCTCATGCTAATTCATGCTAGCCTACCTGCTAGCCTCATGCTAATTCACTCTGGCCTCTCTACTAGCTTTATGCTAACACTCTACCCTCCCTGCTAGCCCCATGCTAATTTACTCTGGCCTTTTTACTCATTCAGCAGCACGGAGCTGCTTCAGTGTGTGTGGAGATCTCCAGCAGATCTGAGCAGATAACAGCCGCAGCTCTTAACATCATACATCTTGTTTACATTAAAATGTGAAGAAACCCCAGGGTTAGTTTAAGTTCAAAAGTCACAATGAAATACTACTTGATTTTGCTATTCTGGCAGCCTCACTTTTCACTGCACACGCAAAATGCCCTCCTGGATGTGGGACAGTAACCATTGCAGGAGTGGCTCCACAGTAGGGATGTGTGTGTGTGTGTGTGTGTGTGTGTGCGCGTGTGTGTGTGTGGCTGTAAAATGCCCTCCTGGATGTGGGACAGTAACCATTGCAGGAGTGGTTCCACAGTAGGGATGTGTGTGTGTGTGTGTGTGTGGCTGTAAAATGCCCTTCTGGATGTGGGACAGTAACCATTGCAGGAGTGGTTCCACAGTAGGGATGTGTGTGTGTGTGTGTGTGTGTGTGTGTGTGTGTGTGTGTGTGTGGCTGCAAAATGCCCTCCTGGATGTGGGACAGTAACCATTGCAGGAGTGGTTCCACAGTAGGGATGTGTGTGTGTGTGTGTGTGTGTGTGTGTGTGTGTGTGTGTGTGTGTGTGGCTGTAAAATGCCCTCCTGAATCTGATATGGGACAGTAACTATTGCAGCAGTGGCTCCACAGGTGTGTGTGTGGCTGTGTGTGTGTGGCTGCGTGTGTGTGGCTGCGTGTGTGTGTACCTGTCCACCATCTCTCCCTTCCTCTCGCGGGCGATCATGTCCAGCAGGGTCTGGCGCAGGTGGGGTGTGGGGGTGTGGGGGTGTGGGTGTGGGGGTGTGTGTGTGTGTGTGTGTGTGTGTGGCTGTGTGTGTGTGTACCTGTCCACCACCTCCCCCTCCCTCTCTCGGGCGATCATGTCCAGCAGGCGCAGGTGTGGTGTGTGTGTGTGTGTGTGTGTGTGTACCTGTCCACCACCTCCCCCTCCCTCTCTCGGGCGATCATGTCCAGCAGGCGCAGGTGTGGTGTGTGTGTGTGTGTGTGTGTGTGTGTGTGTGTGTGTGTGTACCTGTCCACCACCTCCCCCTTCCTCTCTCGGGCGATCATGTCCAGCAGGCGCAGGTGTGGTGTGTGTGTGTGTGTGTGTGTGTGTGTACCTGTCCACCACCTCCCCCTTCCTCTCTCGGGCGATCATGTCCAGCAGCGTCTGCCGCAGGTGGTCTCTGATGCAGCCGTAGCGCACCACCTGGTCCCGGAAGATGATGAGGCCGAGGTTGTACACGTTCTCCACGTTGTTCTGCTGCACGTACACACGGTCCTGGGACAACAAGCACAGGTACAGCATGAGTTGGCGATATACACAAACACACATAAATAACATGGGAACTATAAAGGTAAAAATAATAAAAAGAGACACTCAAATCCCAGCACTAAAACTAGCCCAAAGGTCAGTGAGTACGGTGTCTATGTCTACAGTTTTATTTGGGGGGTAACAAAATACAGTGCAGCACTGTACGCTGTGATGGTCCCTAAGTGTGAATGGGCTAAGGGTCTGTAGCTCTCCAGCTCCAGAAATATCGGAGTAGTAAGCTGTCTGCTGGCCCGTCACGGTCTATGCCCAGGAGTGGAGGGTGGGGGGTGACCTGTGCCACTAACCCCTAGCTTAGACCTGGTGACCCCTGACCTGTGCCACTAACCCCTAGCTTAGACCTGGTGACCCCTGACCTGTGCGTGTGTGTGTGTGTGTGTGTGTGTGTGTGTGTGTGTGTTTTACCTGACCTGTGCCACTAAACCCTAGCTTAGGCCTGGGCCCAATAATGACTGAGTCATCCTGCTACAGACTACACACAGCCAGCGCCCCAATTACCGTGTGTGTGTGTGTGTGTGTGTGCGTGTGTGTGTGTGTGTGTGTGTGTTGGCCCGTCACGGGCTGGAGTGGGCGGCACGTACCATGTACATGAGGATGTCTCTGATCATGACCATGGCTGTCTGATGGTCGTTCCATGCTTGGTTCAGGGTCTGCAGGAAGTTGTTGTTGAGGGAGTTTAGCACGTCCTCTCGAACCTGGGGAAGAGACAGAGAGAAGCACATTAACATTAACATATAATAAAAAATCTTGTAATATTCTATCATGATACTACACTATATTGATTGTTTTTTCTTCCACCTGTAATAACCATGTGGGGATAAGGACTCCTATATTCTGAATAGCATCACACACTGCCTTAGCTAAAAAAGAGGGTAATTTTAACCCTCCCTCTAACTGTGCTCTACTGCATCCCCAGCTGCAGTTCTCTGCTCCTCTAGACAGGTTGTAGGGTGGAGTGCTTCAAAGCCTCCGTGTGGAGCATGAGGTTGTAGGGTGGAGTGCTTTAAAGCCTCCGTGTGGAGCATGAGGTTGTAGGGTGGAGTGCTTTAAAGCCTCCGTGTGTAGCATGAGGTTGTAGGGTGGAGTGCTTTAAAGCCTCCGTGTGTAGCATGAGGTTGTAGGGTGGAGTGCTTTAAAGCTTCCGTGTGTAGCATAAGGCTCCACAGCTGTCAGCCAAGCCTGTAACATTTTAGAAGAGTTTTTATGATTGACTGACAACTGCTCTGACACACACAGACACACACACACAAACAGCTGCTCCTATTAGCATAGGCTACATTACTAACAGCAGCACAAGGGTCTGCTCCTATTAGCATTGGCTACATTACTAACACCAGCACAAGGGTCTGCTCGTGTTAGCATAGGCTACATTACTAACACCAGCACAAGGGTCTGCTCGTGTTAGCATAGGCTACATTACTAACACCAGCACAAGGGTCTGCACGTGTTAGCATAGGCTACATTACTAACACCAGCACAAGGGTCTGCACGTGTTAGCATAGGCTACATTACTAACACCAGCACAAGGGTCTGCTCGTGTTAGCATAGGCTACATTACTAACAGCAGCACAAGGGTCTGCTCGTGTTAGCATAGGCTACATTACTAACAGCAACACAAGGGTCTGCTCCTATTAGCATAGGCTACATTACTAACAGCAGCACAAGGGTCTGCTCCTATTAGCATAGGCTACATTACTAACAGCAACACAAGGGTCTGCTCGTGTTAGCATAGGCTACATTACTAACACCAGCACAAGGGCTCACTGCCTCATGTGCAGACATATGAATGACAGGCCAATGACAATGACAGGCCTGTTGCACTGCGCACACTGACGGCCATCATGACAACAAGAGTAGTAAGCGTCCACACTAAAGGACAATATTTTACGTGAGTGTAAACAACTACATTCTGAAAACGCTAATGAATTACGATTGGTTGTTACATGTACTTATCATTCATCAAATAACTCTAAAGTGGATGCCAACCATATCATTCAGCCCTGTTGTTGTCATTTGAGACACTCAAGATGTGAACCCTCTGCCATCCAATGAATTCTGCACTGACTTGACCACTGACTTAAGGCCAGATCACCCGATGCACTGTGGAGGCAAGGATCTGCCCTAGCAATCCAAGAGGGTCTGGCTGGCTGCTCTAGCAATCCAAGAGGGTCTGGCTGGCTGCTCTAGCAATCCAAGAGGGTCTGGCTGGTTGCTCTAGCAATCCAAGAGGGGCTGGCTGCTCTGCTCCATAAACAGGGCTCCTTCCAGCCCTCCTGCTTCCTTCTCATCTAGCTGGGGGTGTTGGGGGGCGGCCTAGTTACCCCTGACCTGTGCCACTAACCCCTAGTTTAGGCCTAGTGATCCCTGACCTGTGCCACTAACTCCTAGCTTAGGCCTGGTGACCCCTGACCTGTGCCACTAACTCCTAGCTTAGGCCTGGTGACCCCTGACCTGTGTGTGTGTGTGTTTTACCTGACCTGTGCCACTAACCCTTAGCTTAGGCCTGGGCCCAATAATGACCGAGTCATCCTGCTACAGACTACACACAGCCAGCGCCCCAATTACCCTGTGTGTGTGTGTGTGTGTGTGTGTGTGTGTGTGTGTGTGTGTGTGTGTGTGTGTGTGTGTGTGTGTCTGCGCTACAGACTACACACAACCAGTGCTTCAATCACTGTGTGTGTGCTACCAGACTAGACACAAGCAGCAGTGCTCTGGTGTGTGTGCTACCAGACTAGACACAGCCAGCGCTCCAATCACCCTGTGTGTGTGTGTGTGTGTGTGTGTCTCTGCCTGTTTATGTAAAAGTGAGACAAAGTGGTGTTGTTGTGTGTGCTGTGTATGTGTGTGCTGCGCTGTGTGTGTGCGCGTGTATGTCTGCTATATGTGTGTGTGTCTGCAATGTCAGCTGGATTACAGCAGCCACCAGGCGCTTGGGAAATAAGTGCAAGCCTTGACCTAGAGTCTCTGAATAAATGGCCCACAATCACAGATAAGCCCCTGGGCCTCGCGGCCAACCTGCTCCGGCTCCTGCTGCTGGGGACCAGACTGCGGAGTCTGCCACAGCGCCCTCTGTGGGCCAAAGAGTGTAACATCCTCCTGTTCCTCTCCTCTCTCTCTCTCCAGCTCCACAGCCACTGGGTTAATCTGCACTTCCTGCATGGGCCTGCGTAATAAACAGCACAGTCACACTGCACTGCAACAGCTCAAAGTGACCCCACTTGCTCACTCGCACTCCCAAACAGGTTCGTCCGTTTTGCGCCGCAGTCTGGTAACCCCCTCAACACGTGCGGTTGCCATAGCGACACCACGTAAAGCTGCCATGACAGAGGTATGTGGCCGTTTGTCACAGTGAGGCAACACATTGGGACGCAAGGCCAAAACAATACAGTTGCTGCAGTATCGATGGCTCATCAATAAACTAGAAGCATGAGTGACCCCAGCCAAGTTCATTTTAAGTTAATAACAGTCAGAATTCAAGCTGAATTATTAAAATTATATTTAAAAAATGATATAATAAAATCATACTGTGCATTCAGTGTTGTACAGCATTAAAACAGGGAATTCTGTTCCAGACATGGTCATTATTTAGACCCAGTCCGGCCATACATGTTGTGCCTAGTATCTGTATGTAGCCTCTGCGTTGCATCATGGCAGGCGATACTCAGCCCTAATGCCAAGCCAGTGATTAGCGTTAGCATCTAGCAGCCATCCTGGTCGACCAGTCAGTACAGTGCATCGTATTACTTTTTCAATATCACCTAACTTCAGCTGTCACTGCACTGACGTGGTGCGAGGGATGGAAATTGGCACCAGCCAAATGCTGCTAAAATATAAAAGTGGTAGAAAGTAGTAGAACGTGGTAGATTTCATAAACAAAATAATTAGCTGAGTGGCTGGTGAATTTCCCCATTTCTTTTTGAGTGGCTGGTAAAGGTTTGCATGTTGTAAAGTTCATTTCCACCCCTGTGTGGCAGCAGGAGAGGGCAGCGGGTTTGGCCGCTGGAAGGACAGGAAAAGAGAAGCGGAGTTGAGCCGGTGCCCTGCAGTGGACACACACACACACACACACACACACACACACACACACACACACACACACACACACACACCGATCTGGCCCTGCTAACTCATGCTAATCCCCTGGATCGCTGCCATACACACAACACAGCATACATGTTGGCCAATGCATCAGAATTCACACACACAGCAGCAGTATGTTTGCTAATGCATCAGAATTCACATACACACCCTGCATACACAATGGCCATGTTAAAATACAAATCTGATGCTGGTTTTCGAACACAAGTCTGTGTCTGAGTGAAGTGAATAACAATGGTCCTACAGAGGCAGTCGTTAGGCACAGCTCTGCATTTTGACAGGAGTGGCACATCGCTTCAGTCAAAAAAGGGCCCATTTGAATAACAAATTCCCAGAGCAAGACAAGCCAAATATTTCATATCGTTCCTCCTGTTAGCCCAGCGGGGTCCCTCACTAGACTGGCAGTACTGGGCAGAACGATTACGCCAGTCAGAGAGGGAGATAAAGAGGTAGAGGGGGAGAGAGAGAGAGAGAGAGAGACAGACAGACAGAGAGGGAGATAAAGAGGTAGAGGGGGAGAGAGACAGAGAGGGAGAGAAAAAAGGACAAGAGATAAAGAACAAGAGAGAGACAGCTCAGCAGAAAGAGAGAGAGAAGGAGGGAGGAGAGCAGGAGAGAGAGAGAGAGAGAGAGAGAGAGAGAGAGAGAGAGAGAGAGAGAGAGAGAGAGAGAGAGAGAGAGAGAGAGAGAGAGAGAGAGAGAGAGAGAGAGAGAGAGAGAGAGAGAGATAGGTTTAGATAGGCAGCTTGGCCAGACTGACTTGCTCGCGAAATGTACATGCAGCGTCACAGGCAGTATGGGCACACCCAGGCAGTATGGGCACGCCCAGGCTAGAGAAAGCCAGGAGGGAGAATGGGGGGGGGGGGGGGGGGGGGAGAGAGAGAGAGAGAGAGAGAGAGAGGTGAGAAAGCCAGGAGGGAGCATGGATTTGGGGAAGGTCAGAGGTGGGGAAATGCACCTTACATAAGACTACGCCGCTCGACCCGTCATTCCTGCTAGTGCAGACACCGCTGCTGCTGCTGTATCCCACTGCTCCCCATTACTGCATTTTCTTATCTGTCAGACACATGACCAGTCGGGCCACCCAACACACGCAGCTACACCCGCCCGCCATGGCCTCAACATGCTCATCACCGGCTTGTGCACGGCTTGGTCCCCACTGTGGCTATTGACTGTGTCTGTCTAACAGTCTCTGATTACACCTTAAATGCAAGCGTCAGGTAGGCAGGTAACGTGACAGCATGTGAGTAAAATCAGCACGAGTTGATCAATAAAAAGTGCAATTACACAAATGACTTAATACAATCAACTCAGCCTTGGGTAAAAACAAGACCTGCTTCTAGCATCAACACTCAAATATTGTTAAGAGAAAAAAAGTACTAAAAACCTGGGGCCAGTGCTATAGCCTGACTTAAGACTGACTCAGCCTTTAGCTTATTTCTCACATGGGTCAGGTTTAGAGTCTGAGTCTGAGTGACATCATCCATTTTGTGGGTAGGGTCTCTCAGGGAAATAACCTATGAAGATCGCCTCATGTGTTCTGGCCCAATGTCAAGCCAGTCCCAGACCAAAACGAAACCATTTCCTTATCCTTTAGGCTGTCACCATAAACCTTTGGGCTGGATCCAACATGGTGGTTTCCTCTAACTGGACCACTTAGGCCAATATACCTGATTTGCATTGGCCCCTTAAACATTACTAATGGTGCCAAAATGTACGTTTTTTTCTTACGCTTGCTATATGTTTTTGATATAATAACTCCCATACCATACTAGCCCCTTATTTTTAGCTTCAAGCAGTTAGCAACATGGGTGGACTGAAATGACTTGAGACTTGACTGTGATGGGCAGAGAAACTGATCCTGGCTACAGTAGACCAATGACTGTTCGACCCACTGGCCCTTCATACCCTTTCCATTGGCCCCAGGCCCCTGGGCCAGTGCCCCTGCCCAGCCCTGTCTGTATCTGTAGGGCCCTCAGTGATGCCAGGCCCCTGGGCCAGTGCCCCTGCCCAGCCCTGTCTGTATCTGTAGGGCCCTCAGTGATGCCAGGCCCCTGGGCCAGTGCCCCTGCCCAGCCCTGTCTGTATCTGTAGGGCCCTCAGTGATGCCAGGCTCCTGCCCAGCCCTGTCTGTATCTGTAGAGCCTTCAGTGATGCCAGGCCCCTGGGCCAGTGCCCCGGCCCAGCCCTGTCTGTATCTGTAGGGCCCTCAGTGATGCCAGGCTCCTGCCCAGCCCTGTCTGTATCTGTAGGGCGTTCAGTGATGCCAGGCCTGCGGGCACAGTGTGTGGTGCTGATGAAGCACTGAGTGACACTAATGAGTGACAAGCCCTTACTTTGTTGATGAGGTGCTCGGTGACGACCTCTCGGAGGCCCGTGTACAGCTTCTCGCCGTGCTTGTGCAGGACCATGGTGTAGGCGTTCCTGTACAGCTCCTCGAAGCTCAGGCCGCTGTTGTTCTTCCGCTGGATCTCCTGAATGGCATTCTTCAGAAGGTCCCAGATGTTGTTCACATACTTCTCATCCATAGTCATCTGTGCAGGGCAGGGAGGGGGGGGGGGGGGGGGATACAACAAAAATGCATTTAGAAAAAGGTACAAAACCCAGTTACACCCACTGTCCGATCACAGCTTGTATTCTCATCTGAGGGATTAACGTGATGCATGGAATGATCAGGAGCAATCTGAATGAGTTTGTACTACTGCAGAGCCTGTTTAAGCGAGTGGCTGAGCTGCCCGGGGTAGGAGGGGGAGGCGGTAACACCCATGGTAGCGTGCTGTTACGGATATCTTTTACACGTCAGATCATATAGCTACTTTAAAACTGGGACAGCACTCACTCATGTCACGGCAAGACGCCTTCCAAATTTGAGCCCAGTCAGACAAACGGGTTCAGAGTTACGTATGGCACAGACAGACGTTCCTTGCATGTACAGATAGACGGCACCGGAATGCTCGCTTGCATTTACAGATAGACACCATTGGAATGCTCGCTTGCCGCTACAGCCTAGATCTCTAGTCAGTCATTCATTTGCATGCATGGCCAGAAGGCCTGAAAATGCCTGCAAGTGAGTTCAGTCTTTGCAAACGAGTTCTGTCTGTGCAAGACTGATCTGTTGGCGCAAGTGCGTTCTGTCTGTGCAAGAGTGATCTGTTGGTTGCTAGCTAGCCTGCTGCAGTGAGAAGTTAACTCAAGTGGTGTTGAGCGTCAGTCCCGCAGAGCAGAACGTCAGCTTTGGTTCCATCAGTGAACTTCGCTTAGGGAGTCAATGGAGGCGTCTGCAGGGACTGGGGGCAGTTTATTACGCCGGGGTGGCCATGTGCAGCGGGTCTGCAGGGACTGGGGGCAGTTCATTACGCCGGGGTGGCCATGTGCAGTGGGTCTGCAGGGACTGGGGGCAGTTCATTACGCCGGGGTGGCCATGTGCAGTGGGTCTGCAGGGACTGGGGGCAGTTCATTACGCCAGGGTGGCCATGTGCAGTGGGTCTGCAGGGACTGGGGGCAGTTCATTACGCCGGGGTGGCCATGTGCAGTGGGTCTGGCCAGCGCGCTCATTCGCTCGCTCGCAAGCCTCCCTCAGGTGCAGGGAAACAGCAGCCATATCTGCATGATGCAACAGGGCTGTAATCAGGCGCAATAAAAGGGAGCGCATACATCTCATCTCCCTTACACCCAGACTACAGCGCTTCCCGTGACGATGTGTGACACTCACGGGTGGCCACACACACACACACACACACACACAGGCGCAGCGCAGCACTGATCGCTACCCACATTCCCCAGTGCCAAAGGTGAGACGAGTGTGGGGGTGTGAACAGCGAGCACACACACACACCTCTGCAAAAGGAGCTAAGAAGTGCTAGCTGCTTCTAGTCTGGTAGTGGACACACACACACCTCTGCAGAAGGAGCTGAGCAGTGCTGGCTGTTTCTGGTCTAGTAGCAGACACACACACACACACACACAATGATCCAGTCCGAACTCTGGCGGCCAATACTAGACCGCGTCCTGTGTGTTAAAGCGCACAAAGATTTTGGGTGCTTGGGACACTGCTTTGGGCAAGCACAGGAACAACATACAGGGAAAGCAAGAAAGGGGATGGGGAGTGATAGACAGAGGGAAAGTAGAGAGTGTGTGTGCGTGCGTGTGTGCGTGTGTGTGTGTGAGAGAGAGAGAGAGACAGAGACACAGACAGAGAATGACAGAACTGGCAGAAATGAAAGAAAAAGAAAGTGTGTGTGCGCGACCACTGAGCTGCTAAAGAAGAGGAAACCTACTGTACGTACGTACATACATACATAATGAGGTGGTCTAGCACTGAGACATCGGCTGGGTAGGCGTTACTACACCCTCTCAACAACACACCAACGCAGCAAAATAAATAAATAAAAGTGCACCTCGACTCAGAAGTAAGCTCCCAACAAACCTCATCAATCCAATCAATACCAAAGTTCTCATTCCCCTGTGACTGGACGTGTGTGTGTGTGTGTGTGTGTGTGTGTGTGTGTGTGCGCGCGTGTGTGTGTACAGACAGGAAGTGATGTTACCATGCTAAGGTTGCACTGGCAGGCCAAACAGTCACGTAGCAGCCAAGAGCGGAACGGCTCTGCACTGGCTGACACTCGGCCCAGCTCTGGCCCAGATGTGGTGGACGCAAGCTTGCAAAAGTCTCCGCTGGACGAGCTGCAGAGCCAGCTGGTGTTTTTGTGGCCGAAGGTGTCCCCAATGCCCTCAAGACTGGACTGGAGCACACAGACACACTCCTCCATCATCATCATCATCATGTATCTGCACCACGCATGTGTGTGTGTGTGTGTGTGCAGGTGTATGTTTGAGGCTGAAGGTGTCCCCAATGCCCTCGAGACTGGACTGGAGCACACAGACACACTCCTCCATCATCATCTTCTTCATCATGCATCACCACCACGCATGTGTGTGTGTGTGTACGCATGTGTATTTTTGAGGCCAAAGGTGTCCCCAATGCCCTCAAGACTGGACTGGAGCACACAGACACACTCCTCCATCATCATCATCATCATCATCATCATCTTCATCATGTATCTGCGCTGGCCCCCTACGCATCTGCACCAAGCTCCTACACATGCAGTGGAAAACTGTGTGACAGACCCCTTGTGCAGTTATTAAAGAGGTGTCTGTGTGTGCAAGCACACGTGTGTATGTGTGTGCGCGCGCATGTATGTGTGTGTGCGCGCGCATGTATGTGTGTGCGCGCGCATGCATGTGTGTGTGCGCGCGCATGCATGTGTGTGTGCGCGCGCGCATGCATGTGTGTGTGTGCGCATGCATGTGTGTGTGCGCGCGCGCATGCATGTGTGTGCGCGCGCGCATGCATGTGTGTGCGCGCGCGCATGCATGTGTGTGCGCGCGCGCATGCATGTGTGTGCGCGCGCGCATGCATGTGTGTGCGCGCGCGCATGCATGTGTGTGTGCGCGCGCATGTATGTGTGTGTGCGTGCGCATGTATGTGTGCGTGAGCATGTATGTGTGTGTGAGCATGTATGTGTGTGTGTGTGAGCATGTATGTGTGTGTGTGAGCATGTATGTGTATCTGTGTGAGCATGTACGTGTGTGAGCATGTATGTGTGTGTGTGTGAGCGTGTGTGTGTGTGAGCGTGTGTGAGCGTGTGTGTGTGTGAGCATGTACGTGTGTGAGCATGTATGTGTATGTGTGTGAGCATGTATGTGTGTGTGTGTGAGCATGTATGTGTGTGTGTGTGTGAGAGCATGTATGTGTGTGTGTGTGAGAGCATGTATGTACGCGCGTGTGAGAGCATGTATGTACGCGCGTGTGTGAGCATGTATGTACGCGCGTGTGTGAGCATGTATGTACGCGCGTGTGTGAGCATGTATGTACGCGCGTGTGTGAGCATGTATGTACGCGCGTGTGTGAGCATGTATGTACGCGCGTGTGTGAGCATGTATGTACGCGCGTGTGTGAGCATGTATGTACGCGCGTGTGTGAGCATGTATGTACGCGCGTGTGTGAGCATGTATGTACGCGCGTGTGTGAGCATGTATGTACGCGCGTGTGTGAGCATGTATGTACGCGCGTGTGTGAGCATGTATGTACGCGCGTGTGTGAGCATGTATGTACGCGCGTGTGTGAGCATGTATGTACGCGCGTGTGTGAGCATGTATGTACGCGCGTGTGTGAGCATGTACGCGCGTCTGTGCGCGCATGTACGCGCGTCTGTGCGCGCATGTACGCGCGTCTGTGCGCGCATGTACGCGCGTCTGTGCGCGCATGTACGCGCGTCTGTGCGCGCATGTACGCGCGTCTGTGCGCGCATGTACGCGCGTCTGTGCGCGCATGTACGCGCGTGTGTGCGCGCATGTACGCGCGTGTGTGCGCGCATGTACGCGTGTGTGTGCGCGCATGTACGCGTGTGTGTGAGCATGTATGCGTGTGTGTGAGCATGTATGCGTGTGTGTGCGCGCATGTATTTGTGTGTGTGCGAGCATGTATGTGTATCTGTGTGAGCATGTATGCGTGTGTGTGAGCATGTATGCGTGCCTGTGCGAGCATGTATGTGTATGGTGAATGCCTAGGGCTGGGAATGAAGGTGACGGGACTGTCGGACTGGCTGTGTGGAATCTAGGTTGTTTTGGCCTTCTGAAAGCAAAAACATGAGCGTCACACATAGTTAAAGGTCAGACACTCATCTCTGAGGAGTCTTTGTTTTCGTACACCTGAGATCTGTGTTGGCACCCACCTGCGATGCTCTGAATCTGGTCAAACTAACATCTCCATGGGCTCCTAATACTGGAAATAAACTGTCACTTGAAACAAACAATGGATGACAATCTAAGTGTGCAAGGGTTTGCAATGGGCCTGCTGCATGAATGACCCATTGTGGTCCAAGATGATAACAGTTGCCCATGACAACATGGCCCCTTTCCCAGCGACAGCTACCAGGTGACAGCCACAAAAAGTTAATAAAAATGGAACACGAATGTGAAACATTACTAGGCCCAAGTGCACACTGCAGAACGATGGGGAGGTGAGGTGAGTCACAAGGTTCACTACCACAGACTGCACAGTGCCACCTCATTGTGGCTGGCACCATTTGTGCCACTTTTAAATTAGTAAACAGTGGAAACCAGCAACATGGCTCATCATTTAGTACCCACTCCCACAGGATGTCAGCATCAAGGTGAAGGTTTAAGACAATGTGCTGCACAAAAAGGCATTGGCTCCTATTAACCAATATTACATTTCTGCCCAGTGGTTAGCACAATGCTAGCTAAAAAGCATAATAATCCTATACAATTTGGAGATTAAATTTTAATTCTGATAAAGAAAAAAATCGTGTCTATTGTTTTCCATACGTCTTGGGAATTTTGTTTGGTGGAGACTTTTTCAGTAGTGTGACCTGCAACAGTTTGACCTGCCAGTGATTTGGGCGATCGATCGCCTCACCTTTGTGGTCACATGATCTTGAAATGGAGCAGCAAACCACAACAATGCACTCTATCTATTTAGGCCACGGGAGTCCAAAGGCCAGCTTCCTGCACTTTTGAATCACGAGAGAAAAATGCTGAGCACGTCTGAGTTTGTGGTTCAAGTTCTACACCATGTCATGACATCATCAATCTATACTCCCCCCCCCCCCCCCCCCACATACAGAAAAAGTAAAGAAAACAAACAAACAAACAAAACAAAAACAAACCAAATAAACAAACAAAAACCCAGCACCATCGCCCATTTGCAGACAGGTGGCAAGCCACTTCAGCACAAGCTAGGCCAGGTCTGCTACTGCTGTCCACTCCATCACAATGACCCACATGTACCAGAAGTGATAGCATTTCATCAGACCCGTGTGAGGGCAGTCTGGACACCGCAGAGATACTCTAAGCACCCAGATCACATCTCAGTAGTTGGGAGGACATTAGTCACCCTTGTCTCCAAAAATGCATGCGTGCGCACACAGACACACACCTCTGAGTTTGTGACACTGAGCCAAACCAATGTATTGATTTGAAAAAAAGAGGCACACTTTACTTAGAAGAGCTTTGGGTTACAGAACTTTGTGTTAAGGGTAGGAATACTCTACTGACTAGGGGAAAATGCTTATGGATATAAAATACAGGCCTGAATAGTGATCTCACCTGAGAGGAAGGTGCATTAAACACCTCAAACACACTCTGGCTGCAGAGTACTTGAACAAGCTGAGAGTGCACAGCAATGATCATGATATCAAAGCAATCATGGCATACCATGACTACATGCGGCCCCTCACAATCTACAAGCAAGATTAATAATTATGTATATTCATAAAAGACCTGACATAAAATGCAGTGACAATTGTATCTGATATATAAAATAAACCGGTGAGTCCTATTGGTTCAGTTTGTTAGAGAACACTGCATCGTCTCAAATAAATAAAAAAACGCAAACAACGTCATTTGGATTCTTAGTGGTCTTGCTAGCGAAGAAGCTAACAAGAATGCCAACAGTAATGTAACATTGTCCATCTAAAGATCAATGACTGCACAGTGAACAGCAACCATGACCAACATGTTAGACAGCTAACGATAACTTCACAAACATTTCGACGACAGGCCCTCTTCCTTCAGTGAATGACAAATGTTTGTGATATCTTAACATCTTTAGCCGCAGCCAAACATATTCAGATATCAGCACCTTACGTTAGTGTAGTTCTTCCACAATTGTAAAAAATGTATGTGTTATTAGAAGGTTTGCCCAAAATTGACGTTTCATGGTAATACTGGCCTGCTGTTGTCATACTCATGATCAATATAGCTAGCTAGCAGTTTTAACTTGCTGCCAAAAAAACATAATCCTTATGGCCACGTAGCCAGGCATGAGATGAGTCATTAGTTACACATTTACTTATAAACATCTTGGTATACCAGCTCTCAGCTACACAAATACACAATGAAAAATACTAAACAAGTTCACAGCTAGCTAACGTGACGGGCCATTCGTTTTGAAACTGACCTACCAGCTAATGGTAGCAAGCTAGCAAGACAGCTCATAAGTGTCAACCGGGCCCTTGCTAACTGGTTAGCTAGCTAACAAAGGTAAGGCCAAACTGTTTAGCTAACCAGTTAGCTAACGTTAGCTAAATAACGAGTTGGCTGAGTAGACTGTTCTGGCCACTTTCGTAAACTAACAGTTAGCGGAAAGACCAATCTGACAATATAATCATATGTCATGACACAAAAATATATCGTGATGGATAACTGTAGGAGTGGCCGCATTCAAATTGATCATTATACGTTAGGCCTACAGATCTGCGCCACTTGATTACATCCCCGCTGCTAGAGTAAAGGGCTAGCAGAGAAAGTTGTCTTGTCTACGGCCAGTACTTACAGGAAAAGCTCGTATTCTCATCTTGGTGTCCTTCTTGGGGCCGCCGCCTTTGCTAAGGTTGGACATACTTGGGTTTATTTCTTTAACTGTAACTATTTACATGAAATTCTTCTCTGGGAAGGGACAAAGGAGTAAGTTGGTGGAGCCGACTGTCAGCTTCCACTTGACCTTCCCCGAAAGTGAGTGTCCCCCTCTCGGCGATTAGTTGTTGACAATCCACCGCCGTTTTCACTCAACTCTGGCTGCCTCCACATTCAATGATGGCGGACCACCAGCTCTCGCTAAATGGAGCCTTGAGAACTGCAATTCACGCGAGAAGTAAAATCCGCTGTTGTGAAAATATGCAGCCCATAAATTTCTAAATTATGCTGCACAACCCCACCGTGCGTCGTGGGTGTCTGTTGTAGACTATTGCAATCCAAAACACGTACATGCCAGGTTATTAAAAGTAGTGTTCTTTAAAAAGAAGATTGAGGCCCAGCATCAAACAGCTCAGGAATAAAAGGTCCAAGTTTTTTGTGTGTTTTAGGCTATGTAGAAAAATGTTTATTTTCAAACGAGACTAACCCCATTCTGCCCCCCCAGTAGACATGTTTTACAGATGTGTATGGTTTTCCCCTCTTGTAGGCAATAAAAAACTTAATGGCATCTAAGCTACCTCAGATGTTGTCTCCTACATTTCTACTGCTGTGAAACAATATACCCCAACCAAGTTCAAATAATTTAATGAATAGCCTATATAGCTTACCTGCAATGATAAAAAAAATCTTAACCACGAAGAAACGGGGACATTATATGGATAGGGCTATGATTGGCCAGAGGGACCTGCAAATGATAACTAGTAGGCTATTTGTTTCGTTAGGCAACAGTCTTTGCTACATTAAGCTGAAATAAAATTGCATGCTAATTTTATATTTAGATTTGCAGACATAACAAAATGCAAAAAAAAGGCAATTAGAGAGTTAGGCAGACATTAGGATATAGCAGTTTTATATAGGATATAAACGGCCCATTGGGGGCATTACAGCTTTCGTTAGGTATCCTGGAGCGTCAGTGTTGATTGTCATCCGCTCATTTGAGGCGGCTATGACACCTTGGATATTTAGGCGAAGAATTAATCAGTTTCACTCTACACCCAACCTTCTACTTGTTGCGACACGAATTTTGTTTTATCTGGACTATAAATTCCTGACATTATTGATCACAGATGACCAGTTGCGAAACACAAGTGATTTCGACGAAGCTCAATGAGGATGACAAGATTATGAAGAGGACTTTATGAAGCAAAGGAAAAGCTATGGTGAGTTTGTATCACCTTACGCTTTTCATATTTTATTTAAATGTCACATGATTATCTCTTTAATGTCACCAGTTCAAATAACCTGTTTTTATTGTCAGAACAATTAAAACGAATTTCAGATCAGAATAATTCAACAATTGTGTTGTTTACTTGCGCAGCCTATAGCCCAGTACGTTGGAGACTTTGATAGTCAATCAACCTTGATTTTTTTCTTGCCAGTATGGATTTATCAACACGTGTCTGAAGTCGCTTGTAATAGAAAAGTTTGGGGAGGACACTTGGGACAAACTCAGGTAACGTAACTCAGTGGAAAGCAGAGAACGTCTCCCACACCGAGCTGCCTATGTCAGGTTTGCTCCAAGGGGCGGGCAGTGCAGCCCACGTTATTACTGGTTAAAACACATTTATTTATACGATAAATGAAATTGATTAGGCTTTTTAAATGACCTGATATTTTTCTGTTACCCTTATTAATTGCTGTTATTTCTCAGGAATGAGGCAAAAGTTCAAGACACCTTCATGACTTATGAGGTTTACACGGATGATATAACGATGCGATTAGTCTCAGAGGCCTGCAAGCTACTTGGTAACTCCTTGGTTACACCTATATGCCATTGACTCCTGTTACATTTTTTACCAATTGATTGCTGTTCATGTACTTTATGTATCTACAGATGTTAAAGCAGACATTGTGCTGAGACAGTTTGGAGAATACTTCTTTGAATTTTGCAAGAGGTCTGGGTATGACCATATGCTCCGAACCCTTGGGGGTAATCTTTTTGAATTTATTGAGAATTTGGACGCTCTCCATGGCTACTTATCCCTCTCCTACAAGGTAATTCCATAGTCCTGCAACCAATATATATCCACACACGATTCGTCACTGACATAAATGTAAAATGTATCTGGGAGCTTGAAATAAATCACAGGAATGTTAACTATGACCTGGCATACCCATTGTTTTTAGGAGATGAATGCACCCTCTTTTCGAGTGGAAAAAAACCAAGATGGCACCATGCTTCTGCATTACTACTCAGATCGCAGGGGTCTCTGCCACATCGTCCCTGGTGATGACAGACATTTCATGTACAAGATAAAAT
This sequence comes from Coilia nasus, assembly GCA_027475355.1. Classification (NCBI taxonomy): domain Eukaryota; kingdom Metazoa; phylum Chordata; class Actinopteri; order Clupeiformes; family Engraulidae; genus Coilia; species Coilia nasus. The sequence goes on from CM050215.1 coordinate 21,114,232, forward strand.
GTTTATCACTTTATTTATCAGTGTAGAGGCTGCATACAAAATGACATTACATGCTATAAAGAGAGATTGTCTGCAGATTGGTATAATTGCATTTATTTATTCATTGTTTGCAGGCATCATTGGTGCTGTGGCGAGAGATTTTTTCAAGAGCACGATATCGATGGAGATAGTGACGCAGACGGAGGAGGTGGAGAGGACGGGCAAGAGGGAGCACGTGATCTTTCTGGTCACGCAGACAGCGGCACTTCCAGAGGACGCCCTGTCGCCTCCTGCCCAGCACCTGACCAAAGCCCCGGCATGCCATGCCACCCAGATGAGTACAGAGGTAACCTGGTGTATTAAAACGTTTATATACAATTGCGGGGTTTAATGTTACTGCTAATGTGCAGCTCTGTAATTTCCATTTGTAAAGAGTGACATTTTTGCAGAAGAAACGTCCGCCCATGTGCCCCCTCAGGGAGAAACTACTGGGAGATGGTCAGGGGTTTGGTGTGTATGGGAAAAGGTACTAGAGAGTCAACACGTCAACATAGATGTTCATGTGACTGTAAAGTAGTTGGCAAGTCCCCTATTTAAGCACTTTTGGTGTCTTATAAATATGAAGTGTTGTGGTTATCATTCATTGTACTTATTGTTCACCTGATGTGCGTGAGTTGTACGTGTTTTTTTTGTTGGTTTTCAGGGAAACTATTGAGAGGCTTTGAGCCTGTGTATCCTGCTCAGCTTTGCATCGACTTGAAGACCTTCTGCAGTGCCTTCCCCTTCCACATAGTGTTTGATGAGGAGGTAAGCAAGCTAGTATGATGTGTTGAGGTGGCTGGCGTGACCATCCAGACAATTGTTACATTACATTACACTTACAGTTATTTACAGGGTTTCAGTTACAGTCCCTGGAGCAGTTTGGGGTTAGATGCCTTGCTCAAGGGCATTTCAGCCATGGGTAGGATGGGATTCAAACCTGCGACTCTCCGATCCCCAGACCAACTCCCTAACCACTAGACCACAGCCCCCTGGTTGTGCCAGTTTTAAAGTGAGGTGTGTACAAAGGCGTGTCAGTCCTGGGAGGATTTTGGGATTGACACCTGTGAGTGTGTGTTGTGCAGCTGAAGGTGAGGCAGGCTGGCGTGACCATCCAGAGGATAGTGCCGGTTTTAAAGCGAGGCGTATACAAAGGGGTGTCAGTAGCCTGGTAAACCAGCCCCTCATACTTCACTTCGTTGAGTGTGTGTTGTGCAGCTGAGGGTGAGGCAGGCTGGCGTGACCATCCAGAGGATCGTGCCGGGCCTGCAGACTGCGGGCATCCGGCTGGACCTGTACTTCACCATCCTCCACCCCGACGTCCCCTTCACCATCTCCAGCATCCGCACCTTCATCAACAGCCACTTCGTGCTGCAGACATGCAGAGACATGATGCCGGAGTGCTGGAGAGAGAGGCCCATGTTGGAGCTTAGAGGTGTGTGTACACACACATTAGACACACACACTCACATTAGACACACACACACACACATACATTTTTAACCAGACCAGTCCAACAAGCCCTGTCAAATGTCAATAAAATGTTAATGGTTGAGTGTATCTCTTCTCTACATACATGCACACACACGCACAAATGCACACACACATGCACACTCACCCATACACACACACACGTAAACACACACACACACACACATACACACACATGTAAATACACACACACGAACATGCACGTACACACACATTTTCAAACTCACACACACGTAAACACAAACACACACGCACACACACATATATATACACTCTCTCTCTATCTCACACACACGTAAACACACACACACACGCACCCTCTCTCACACACCCTGCCCTAGGCCAGATGCTGTGGATGGGCGCACTGCAGTGCATGCTGTACCTGGCCTCCCCCCTTCTGCGCAGCCTGCAGGAGCTGGAGGAGCGGCGCATGCACCTGTCGGACATCGCCCCGCACGACGCCACGCGCGACCTCATCCTGCTCAACCAGCAGCGCCTGGCCGAGATGGAGCTCTCCAACCAGCTGGAGCGCAAGAAGGAGCAGCTGCGCCTCCTCTCGCAGCACCTGGAGGAGGAGAGGCAGAAGACCGAGGCGCTCCTCTACGCCATGCTGCCCAAACACGTCGCCAACCAGCTCAAGGAGGGCAAGAGGGTGGAGGCCGGTGAGTGTGAGAGAGAGAGAGAGAGGGAGAGAGAGAGGGAGAGGGAGAGGGAGAGAGAGAAGAAGGAGAGAGGGAGAGAGGAGGAGGAGAGAGAGAGGAAGAGAGGCAGAAGACCGAGGCGCTCCTCTATGCCATGCTGCCCAAACACGTCGCCAACCAGCTCAAGGAGGGCAAGAGGGTGGAGGCCGGTGAGTGAGAGAGAGAGAGAGGAGATGGGTGGAGGAGAGTGACAGAGAGAGAGACAGAGAGAGAGGGAGGAGGAGAGAGAGAGAGAAAGTGTGAGAGAGAGAGGGAGAGGGAGAGAGAGAGGGGGAGAGAGAGAGAGAAAGTGTGAGAGAGAGAGGGAGAGAGAGAGAGAGAGAGGGGGAGAGAGAGAGAGAGAGAGAGAGGGGGGGGGGGAGAGAGAGAAAGTGTGAGAGAGAGAGGGAGAGGGAGAGAGAGAGGGGGAGAGAGAGAGAGAAAGTGTGAGAGAGAGGGGGAGAGAGAGAGAGAGAAGTATGAGAGAGAGAAAGTGACAGCTAGAGGTAGGAATGCAGAGAGAGACACCTAAATCCTAGGATTAATTAAAGCTAGGGTTAACATGTTTGACACTGTAATTTTCAAAAGAATGTCTGAAAAGTGCTTTTTATATAGAGTTCCGATCATACACACAATATTTGCATTACTGTAAGTACTACAAACTAACTACAAACATGCAACCAACCAGTAGTGCCTTTTTATTGAGCTATGACAGACACAATATTTGTGAGGGCATTCCCACACAGAGCCCTGCCTGTTGTTGTGTGTAGGGGAGTTTAAGTGCTGTAATCACACTGCCTGTAGTTGTGTGTAGGGGAGTTTAAGTGTTGTAATCACACTGCCTGTTGTTGTGTATAGGGGAGTTTAAGGAGTGCACTATCCTCTTCAGTGACGTGGTCACCTTCACCACCATCTGCTCCGAGTGCGAGCCTATCCAGATCGTCGTCATGCTCAACGCCATGTACCTCAAGTTCGACCGCCTCACCACCGTGCACAACGTCTACAAGGTGTTGCCATGGCTACGATGCACAAACGCTTATCCAGTACAGATATTTAGCCATCGGGGGGAATAAATAGATTATTTATCCGAACATCATATCTCTGCAAAGGTCAGATAAACTGTAATACTTTCTATGAATCTTGTATTCATAACTCTATAAACACATTCATAAAGGCTAATGATGCATTAATAAAGTATGTAAAGAATTCTACTAATAAATTCTAATTAAACTATTTATACATACTCATGGCTGTACTTCTAAGGCATTATAATGCTATGTCAGAAGCTGTATTCCAACTTCAAATGACACAGTGCATTCTAGGTTATACCTTACGAGTGCAGTCATGAGTATGTATAAATAGTTATGAATGCTAAAGTCAATGATTATTAAGATTATAATTATAAAGCTGACCCTTTATACGGTCTTATGAATACAGGCTTCATAGAAAGTGTTGCCGATAAGCAATTAGTTGTGAATTCATGAAGGAAGGATCCATTTATGTGGTACTTCTAACATGGGCAGCTGTAGCTATGAATATATTTATCT
>CM050215.1:21122967-21142967 GCA_027475355.1 Coilia nasus
ATACATACAGATATACATTGTGTAATTCATTGCGAACAAAATTAAGCGACAGCAATCACTGAAATTGCTGAAAATGAAATTGTTGAAACTGTGGAGTTGCTTTCTTAAAAGCATCAAGACAACTCGCAATAGGTGCCTGCGAGGAGATGTTTTTGTTTTAGTTGTCTCAACATTCAGTCACCATTGTTGATGTTCAAGTTTTTAATGTTTTTAGTTTAAAGTTGCCACGGTAATGGCACAGAGCAGGACTGAGCAGTCTGGCACAGATCCAGCAGGCCTGCTTTATAAAAACACAAGATACTTGTGCACCTGGGAAGAGTACCTGTCAGAGAAGAGATTTAGACCCTTCTGACTACAAACCTTGTTCTAACATACTATTGTTTGAGAGAACACTTAGTACTTCAGGTTTAATATTATTCTATTATTTCCTGAGTCCTGAGCGATCATCCTACTGTAGTAGTGCTGAGTGAGATCTTGGCCAGTAAACAGCTAGTCAGTAGCCTATCCTCCGGCTACTAGTGCGTCATTGTCATTGAACCAGTGTCTTATCTGATCATCTCGTGCAAACGCGCCGCTCACATTTCTGTGGAAATGAAAAAGGATGGTTGCTTGGGCAGCTTGCCTTGGAACCCATGTGCCACAGCAGGAGAGGGTGCTATGGTCTGATGGAAATCAGAGCTGAGATATGGATGTGACACAAGTCTTACCGAGGTGTAACAGAGGTTATCTGAGGAGTTCTGATTGAGGTTTTAGCGAGATGTGTCTCTTCCTGAGGTACAATCAGAGTTTAAATTAGGCCAGAGCCTTCGGCAATACAGCCAGCAGAGCTGAGCTCCCTCTGCTACAGTATTACAAAAATTGTAAAACAATAGAGTGAGATATTGACCACTGGGAGTAAAGAAGTTTTTACTGCAGGCTCAGTTTAGCCTGAGGGCTCATTTGGATTAAAGTCAAAATGAGATAAGTCTGAGGTGTACCTGAGGTTGCAGTTTGAGGTTTGACGCCAAATTGGACCGCCATCCTAATGAGGTCTCATGTGATGTCTGAGGGACGTCTGACGTAGATGTGACTGAGATATGTGGCTAAGACATGTGACTGAGATTACCTGCCACACAGGTAAGACGCGGGACTCGGAGAGTTATGGCAGCCTGCACAGCGAGGACCACTCGGAGAGCCTGCAGGGCCAGGAGCAAGAGGAGGGGGAAGAGAAGGCGACCCGCTCCCCACCCACCCGGGCTGGACCGGCAGAACCAGTCGTCCCCACGCCGCACCGGGGCAAAGGCACTCGCACAGCCTTCTGCAGCCTGCTGTGAGCATGCATTAGCATGGTATTATGGCCGTATTAGAAAAATACGCTATGTATATTTTAAAGGGGTTTTGTCTAGGTCACAGCTATGTTGGCAGCTATGAGGGCCGCCGGTGCCAAGATAAGAGACTGGAGAAGTCATCCAGGGTCACCTCCAACATGCCTTATCTCGCTGAAACAGTAGCTGATACACTCACATGAGACAAAGCTGATACACTCCATGAGACAGAGCTTCCTACATTAGTGCTCCATCCAGCCCACTGTCAGCCTCCCCACAGCAGACAGTAGTCCTGCTTAACTGATTTCAGATGGCTAGTTCCATGTTTGAAAGATCAGGTCACAGATGGTCAAAAATCCATGGCAAAGTGCTGCTTTGTTATTTTTTAGATATTCATTTCAGTGTTAAATGTCACAGTAAACTGTGTGCCTTTTATTGTGTTCAAATATTATATAGACAAAGTAGATGTGTATTTATGTATTTATATAATGTATTTATGTTTTCATTACACAAATATCTGGGTTTATATTGTTAACTTGTCAAATTCGATTTGCCCCTTTCATTTAGCATCCCAAGCAATAGGCCTTACTCGTTCCCCCTAAGTGCTGCAGTATTTGTTGACTACTTGTAGTTTGTATCAAAGTAGGCTATATGTCTTTAACGTAAGTTACATAATACACAAAGTGTAGCCTAGGGTAGGGGAGACCGGGGTTAGATGTCACACGGCTTGGTTGTCACACTCATCATATCTCAGCCACTAAAGGGCCCTGATCAACGCTGCTGACATAGAAATGTTCAGAATTAGTGTTAGGGGTCATCTACATTGACAGTTCAAGTGTTTGACACAAAGTTTTGAGGTGAGATCAATATTAAGGTTTTTCATGTCAAAATGTAAATTTTTAGGACTTTAAGTTTTCTTTTCTAGTTTTGTAACTAATGGGTTGACTTTACAAAAACTATTACCATTAAAAAGTATAAAGACAGAGCTATATTTTATATATGTTTTTTTCTTAGTTATGCTACAACTTGTGGCTGCTAGCGTCACTACTAGCATACAAGGTCAGTTGGGGATGGTTGTCACACTCTGTTTGGGGTTGGTTGTCACATTGTCTCCCATACAAAAATGTAATATATGGCCATATATGTATTCACTCTCTGACACACACACACACACACACACACACACACACACACACACACACACACACAAACACACACACAAATCTAAATAGTAACAATAGGCCTACTTATGTAATTGTTCTAATCTGTCTTTTTGTGCATAATATGTATATTTAAATAATATGTTATAAAATAGTATGTATTCAGCAAGTCTATGTTTTATTTCAATGTTTCCAATGTCAATATTCCCAATGCCTGTGTGTTGTACTTATATTCTGATTAAATTTCACCTCACTTTTTTGCATAATTTTCAAAAATATTTCTATGTTATCATTTCCCCTCCCTCCCATTGAAATAACATTGTAACAACCAACCCCATAGTGTGTGACAACCAACCCCGCGATGGGGTTGGTTGTCACAAGCTGTCAATGTCTATTTAGCAGCCCATATCTTTTGAACACAATGAATTTAAGGCGATTTACGACCCTCCAGTCATACCTGACACTTTAAGCTTACATTATACATTGAAAGGGAATCTATTCATAACACCGTTTTTGAGGGATTCAAATGAAAGCAAAAAATGTGACAACCAACCCCGGTCTCCCCTACTACATGTACATGTAATATCAAAAGCAGCTGGTGTAAAATAAAGCAGTAAAGGTTTGTTGTACACTTTGTATTTATTGCACATGTAAGTATTACAAAGTTAAGGCAACACTTGCGTTCTATGCTTTATCATTTCCCTGTCCATGACTTTGTTATGCTTACCTTAATCCCACTCACTGCTGAGAGACTATTAGACTATTTTTAATCATAGCCGAGATTACAGATCAACTACAGAAATACTTTATGATTTATGCAGAGGCCATAGAAGTGTTGCTTGTGTGTGGCAGAGATTTGGTCTGTGTGGTCAGCATGGGAAGAGCAGTAATATTCCTGATTTGATGCGCTCCGCGAGGCGTCACCTGACACTCGGCCGCCATCGCGGCCCGTCTCCTGCGGGGTCTGTGTTGCCTCGTCAGTGTTTGGACACCCGATCCGAGCACAGGAGCCCGTCACGGCGCGTTGGGGCGTACGGGGCGTTGGGTTGCCTCGTCCGGATGGGGGCGGAAACCAAATCTGTAACCGGAGTCATCATGTTTAGGTCAGCTGTAACAGAACGCAGCCTGGCGGGGGTGACCCAGAAAGCACATGGAGCAGTGCTGACTAAGATTGACTGGCTCGATTGACTCTACGCCTCTCCAGCAAGCTAGTTCTCCAGCGGTCCCATTTCATCGTCTCCAGTGGTCATGCTCTGGTTGGTCCTCTGGTTGTAAGGGGTTAGGCTACCCTGACGAATCCTCCATCACAGGGTTTTCACAAGAGGTCTCCTCAGACGAACGGTTTGTTGCAACAGGTTGGTTGGTGTAAATGTCATCCACGGGCAGAAGAAACGTCACCGTTTTCACCTTGGATCTGAGTAAAAAAGACACGAGAATATGTTTGTTTACTAACACACAGGAGCTCCTCTATCTTAACTCCCTGAGTCACTTGTTCCACACTATCGGGATTCATGACTGCATTAGACAGACTGCACATCGTTGAATTATTACATAATATACTTAGGTGTTTTGATTTAAGAAGTCAAGGTAACACTTCAGAATAACTACTCCCTACAAAGCATGCATACATGTATTTGTTAATTCTTAATTAACACTTTCTTCATCATTTGTTGAGCATTATTTCACCTTATTACTCATCACTAAATCATTTATGAACATATTTATATTCTGCCTGCGTGTCTGTTGGCTCTAGCACCTGTGATTATATGTCCTGGATGTGCACACCTCCTTTCATCCTTTATACAGACAGCCAGCCAACAGAAAAGCAGACAGAATAGAAACGTGTTTACAAATGATTTATTAATGAATATAATGGTTGGTGGTAATGGTAAACAAACAATGCACAATGTGTTAATTAAGAGTTAACAGATATATTTATACCTGATTTCTAGGGAGTAGTTATTCTCTATAAGTGTTAAAGTCGAAATCAAAATAAGTTCCTACCGGTTCTTGTTGACGTAGTCCTGCAGGGAGCGTCTGTTGTTGATTTTGTCCCTTGAGGTGAGCTCCTCTCTGGCTGTGCTGCTCAGGGCGGTCTGGGGGCGGCTGTGCACCCCCTCCTGTAGCCGGGCCCACCTGCTGTGGTTCGTGCTGGACTTGTCCTCGCCTCTCCAGGCTTTCTGCGACGCATCGTGTTTCTGGCCGAGATTCAGAATGTTTGAGGAGACCGAGTATCTTCGGACAGTCATCATGACGTTATCTGGTGTGAAAAGAACAGGAATCTTTAAGAACAGGTCTAGAGTAGCTTACGAAACCACTCGCCCAGTCTAAATAAATCAAATGCATACAAAGCTGCAATGATATATCACAGTCTGACTACAAAAAGCAAGAGCTCAGCCTAAATAAATCAAATGCATGCATACAAAACTGCAATGATATATCACAGTCTGACTACAAAAACCAGTATCTCAGCCTAAATAAATCAAATGCATGCATACAAAGCTCCAGTGTGGCAGGCAGACCACAAATGTAACCCGACTATGCAAATGACACGTGGTTAAAGGTTCAGACCTATGAGTATTGGGATTTACACCAACTATGCATGTCTATCAGAAACGTGTATCTGTGTGCAGAAAGCAATGAAACTACAGTCTGAGTCTGCTGCTGCCTACCATTGAGCTGTCCCTCCAACACAGGTGCTGAAACATTCCGTCTCAGGTTGATGTGTCCGGTGTTGTCCCCAGAATCGCTGTTTTGGTATTTCTGTACAGAGCCAGTCTGTTCCTCTTCGGGGCCGCTTACTGGCCCTTGCCTCAGCTCTCCGCGCAGGGCTTTGTTCTCGGTCTCCAGTTTCTTGATTTCATTTTGCAACTGCATGATCACCTGTGCCAGGCTCCTGCTGCTGTCCATGGTGCTGCTGTGTAGCTCACCCGCGCCCGTCTGCCAACCAACCACACTCGCTGCTCGTCACCGACCCTCTCCCCGTCAACGTTTTTTCGTCTCTTTTAAGGAGAGACCCCGTCCACTTGCCCCCTTCCCCTTCTGCGGCTCCGTGTTATGTCTTTCAATCTCTGCGGATCTTGTCCCGAGCAGATTACGTCGCCTTTCAGCACTTACTCAGCCGGGAGCGCTTGGGTGCTCGGCATTCTGGCACAGGGGCCGATGTTTTATTTATCTGCCACGGGCGGTGTAACGTTTCAGGCAAGGTTCTGTTTGGAAAGTGCCTAGGAGATGTCAAACTGTCTCAAGAAAACAATGCTGACCGACAGCATCCTGTAGGTCGGACAGCATCTTTTTCTTGTCTCTGCGGAGATGAACAAAAAGCTGATGAAGTTGTTTGCAGCTTGCGGGCTTTTGCAGATAAAGGATCACGATAAGATCTCGAGTAACCGAAGCGGCTCCCACGGCCTCCACGGAGCCATAAAATATTCAGCAGCTCAGTCAACGTAAAGCAGCAATAAATCTAAGGTGGCAAAAGCAGCTGATGACAGCTGTCTGTTCGACTGTGCATGAGCCCTGTCTGTTCGACTGTGCACGGGCCCTGTCTGTTCTACTGCCTGTCTAATATGTGTTTAATTCCATAAAAACACACACCGACTGTCTCTTTGGAATAATAAAACTAAACACACACACACACACACACAGAGGGACATCTTTTAATATTTGACACGCGTCTCCTCTTGCTGGGCTACTGAATCACGGGCTTGTCTGGTGGGGCCCCTATCTCGGACATCTGAGTAATCTCGGGCTTGTCTGGTGGGGCCCCTATCTCGGACATCTGAGTAGTCTTGGGCTTGTCTGGTGGGGCCCCTATCTCGGTGAGGCCCCTATCTCGCATATCTGGTGGGGCCCCTATCTCCAACATCTGAGTCCGTCCTGGCCATCATATCCCACCTTTTCCTGTGGTACGTATTCTTTACACAACAACACTTTGTATAATGACTCACAATGCATGAAACATATAGCTGTAGCCTTTTGTATGAAGTAAATCACTTCAAAATAACTTAAAGACGTTTTGTTATGGAAATGAGAAGACACAACAGCCTTTGTCTATTCATTCTATTCAATTCTAACTTCTACCTGCATAGCTTCTAGAATACTGGTCTCATCCACACTCATGTAGAATAGGTCCAAGAACACCGTCGGTACAAACAGGGGCACAAGAATAACAGCAGAAAGCACAATTGGTCCAATTAAATATGACAAAGGACCAATCAGAATGTAATTGCCCTCATTAAGTGGCGTGTTTGTTATGCATTACTGATGGTCCAATAACACGAGCACGCCTCCTGCATATGCATGGCGGCCCACACATAATGCTCAGGTCACACAGGGCTCCCCTAATTACAGGCCCCACATCAGATGAACATTAATAGTAAAGCGTGGCATTGCCTTTTTGATGTAGACAACCAGCCTTGCAGTCGGCATCATATGACTGACCGGCTCGAGTGAAGATGCACAGCAAAAAAATGTAGTGTTAAAATTATAGGGTTAAACTATTAGTATGTGTTAAAATTACAGGGTTAAACATTTGAGAGTTGATTACTCTCTTATATTTGGGGCTATTACACTTTTCGAAAGTGTTCATTTAACTCTGGAGTTTGGAGCTATACAAACTCCCAAAAGTGTTAAAATGAACTCTGTAACAGTCAATTTAACACTGAACCTCTTGCTGTGTGGGCACTGCGCACATCATCCTACTGGCACCACAGGCTAACGTGAGATGAAGTGGCCACCTGCTATCATTAGACCTACTGAGTGCACATTTGGCCCTCAGTCGCACGGTTTATTCCAAAACATAATGCATATCAATCACAAAATGAAGGTACTTCGTTCCACTGAACTGAAAACTCATCTTTCTCTGTGACTGAGACTGTGCGTGGGGTCATGTTAAGAGTACGCAGAGGATGCTCCGTCCTGTCCGAATGCAAGTGCTTTTTAAGTGTTTGGTGTCCCTGTGGCTTCATATAGCCTCTGTGTGTAAAGTAACATTTACACAGTCAATGTAAACGCAGTGGTAGAATGTGTAGTTCTCACACGAGGCAACCCAACTCCTCGTGGTGTGTGTGTGTGTGTGTGTGCAGCAGTGTCCTGATTCATGCATCTTACATGAGTCTGTCTGCGTGGCAGAGAAACTCTATCGCAAGCACAATGGGACTGCGCTTTGCAGAATACCACACACAATGTGTGTGAGGTCAGCATAGTATACTGTACGTGTTTGTGTGTGTGTGTGTGTGTGTGTGTGTGAGAGAGAGAGAGTCTGAAAGAGTGCATTACACATGCATGCATGAGGTGTGTGTGTGTGTGTGTGTGTGTGTGTGTGTGTGTGTGTGAGCGAGAGAGTCTGAAAGAGTGCATTACACATACATGCATGAGGTGTGTGTGTGTGTGTGTGTGAGAGAGAGAGAGAGTTTGAAAGACTGCATTACCCCTGCATGCATGAGGTGTTTGTGTGTGTGTGTGTGAGAGAGAGAGAGAGAGAGAGAGAGAGAGAGAGTTTGAAAGACTGCATTACCCCTGCATCCACGAGGTGTGTGTGTGTGTGTTTGTCAGAGAGAGAGAGTTTGAAAGACTGCATTACCCCTGCATCCACGAGGTGTGTGTGTGTGTCTGTGTGTGTGTGTGTCAGAGAGAGAGAGTTTAAAAGACTGCATTACCCCTGCATGCATGAGGTGTGTGTGTGTGTGTGTGTGTGTGTGTGTCAGAGAGAGAGAGTTTAAAAGACTGCATTACCCCTGCATGCATGAGGTGTGTGTGTGCACCTGATCATGAGTGTGTGTTGCTTTTATGTGATTTTGACATACATGTGTTTTGCTGCAGGCATTTGAGATGGGTGTGTGTGTGTGTGTGTGTGTGCAAAAGACAGAGTGTGAGAGAGTACATTACACATGCATGAGGGATGTGTGTGCATCTGAGTACATGAGTGTATGTTACGTCTATGTGATTCTGGCATGTTGCTATATGCATGTGCGGAATGTGTGTATAAATATGTGCGTGCGTGTGTGTTGTTCCTATGAGACTTTGCTGTACATAGTGTGTGTGTGTATATGTGTCTGTGTGTGTGTGTGTGTATGCATGCATGCATGTGTGTGTGTATGCGAGCATGTGTGTGTATGGGCCTGTGTATGTGTTATGCATGTATGTACGGAATGTGTGCATGTGGGTGATTTGATGATGTGAATGTGGTGCGTAGTGGTGTGTGTGTGTGTGTGTGTGTGTGTGTGTCTGCATATCTGTGCGACTGTGGGGGCAGCAAATGAATATGACATGAACCTTAACCCTTTGCAGACGGCCCATTCAAAAATCGGTACCCAAGCACCGATGACGTTAAACGTCATTAAATGACGACGTCATATCTTAGCATTGCAGAGTGGTCAGGTGGTCATCATCAGCACTACATTGATGCACTAGATCAGGGGTATTCAATTAAAAGTCACCGAGGTCCAGTTATTAAATTTTGCCCAAGTTTTTTTTTTTTTTTTATGTTGCCCTAAAATCCATTTTTAAAGCGCACTCATTTGCACGTTGCTGGGCTGTAAATGTGTGTGTGATCAGTAAGGCTGATCTAGCATCCTGCGCTTGTAGTTCTGTAATTGTCTGTGCCCTCACCTGGGACTCCGCGGGATAAGTTTGCTCAAAGGAGCTGTTCGTCTCACAGTGGCGCTTCACATTCCCGCTTTTAATCAATGCCATGGTCTCAGAGCATATGAGGCAGACAGGCTTTGAGCTGCCGACCGGGAGCATGAACATATATTTTGCTGTCCATTCGTCTTTAAAACAACGGTTTTCAGTGTCTACCTTTCTCCTTTTCGAGCAAGCCATGTGTCGGTGGTATGTAGCCTACTTTGCTTTCTTCCTGCTGTGTCGCGAATGTCAGTGTTTAAGTTTGTGCTCTTTGTGTGATTTTGGGATTGCTAGGAATAATGTAGGTGTGGTTTGTGGGTCCAATGAATTCTGGGGATCTAATCTAGACTGAGCAGAGCATCAGAATTTGCATGAGGCCACTGTATTCTAGTACGATGTGCTGAGGCTCTGTGGCCAACAACCAAGGGGGTAGGAATATATCCGGAAGTTGAAGCACCCATGGGGAAATCTCAACCCGGAAAGGGCCCAATAGCCTTTAGCATTCCGTTGACTTCCATTCATTTTAGCGTCACTTTGAAATTAAATAACTTTACATGAGAAGCCATCCGTACCTTGGTATTGGCATTGTTGTAAACCGGAGGGGACACAGCAAAACATATTTGCTTCCATCGGAAATCTGTCATGTTATTGCCTTGTAAGAAACGTTTATCTGAAATTATGCTAAAAATGACGCCATAAATCATGCGACGGCTGATGAGTTTTTGTCGCACAGGAGAAAATTTACCATACTGTTTATATAACAAGCTGTAGCCACAGTCATGCCCGTTTACTTTTCTATTTATGTTGGGGAAACATTTACATCAGTATTTCTCAAAAAACTAGATGTACCGCATAGCGGTACATGGTATGACCGCCGCAGTATATTGAAATGTGGGAACTGTTGGTATGATGAGTGTGTGGTAGAGCAGTGTTGTGAGGTGAGAATATCTGTGGAAATGATTTCCTGGAAGTGGGCATGGATGTGGGTTTTGAATGAATGACATTGTGTGTGTTTGTGTAGTGTGTAGGAGTGATTTGTCAAGGCAAGGAATAGGCAAAATGAGATTTTGTACAATTAGAGCTCCCCCTATGGACCCCCTATAGAAGGTTTTTGTGCTGATCGTGCATGACGTATTTTGTGCAGTTCCCACCTTCTCGGTCCAAGATATTGGCAACTCAAAATCCCAATTTTTGCATTTACCCTTATCACTAGGTGGCGCTATGCTTCAAGTGAGAGTTTATGGGCTGGGTCAATATGGCTCTGTAACACCTACATACTAACACAAAATCGTTGTCTTGGGCAAAATTGTTGACGAGTTATTTAACAAAAACTGTTTTTCAACACCTAGCTTTGGCGATAAACATCGCCCCCATGACGAAATGTCACAAAATTTAGTACACATAAAAAGAAAGCTGTTTAGAGATGGCATGTCAACTTTGACCAAATTTGAGCAATTAAAAGCCAAGATACGGACTTTTGAAGAATTTTAAGCTACGTGTTAAATGTTCATTGACGTGTAACTTCGGAACGGTTTATCTCAAGATAAATCTTTTGATAACTTTTTGTCAGCATTGTCTGTAGATGACATATACCAAATTTGGTGAGATTCACCTGAACGGCCTATGACGAGTTCGTTCAGATTCGTTTTCGCAACATTAAAATTTCACGGAAATTGTTCTCGTTGGAAGTGGGCGTCGACCAGTGTTTTCAATGCGTGAGGGTCAATAGATTTCACGATAAAAAAAAAATTGTTGTAAACGTAAGCATTCTCTAGATAATAGGCAAAATGACATTTTCTACAATTACAGCGCTCCCTATGGACCAAATTTTATGGCATGTTCTGTGGTGTTAGAGGTCTTTGTGGTGATCGTGCATGACGTATTTTGCGCAGTTCCCACCTTCTCGGTCCAAGATATTGGCAACTCAAAATCCCAATTTTTGCATTTACCCATATCACTAGGTGGCGCTATGCTTCAAGTGAGAGTTTATGGGCTGGGTCAATACATCTCTGTAACACCGACATACTAACACAAAATCGTTGTCTTGGGCAAAATTGTTGACGAGTTTTTTAAGAAAACCTGTTTTTTGACACCTAGCTTCGCCAATAAACATCTCCCCCTATGAGGACATGTCACAAAATTTAGTACACATGAAAAGAAAGCTGTTTAGAGATGGCATGTCAACTTTGACCAAATTTGAGCAATTAAAAGCCAAGATACGGACTTTTGAAGAATTTTAAGCTACGTGTTAAATGTTCATTGACGTGTAACTTCGGAACGGTTTATCTCAAGATAAATCTTTTGATAACTTTTTGTCAGCATTGTCTGTAGATGACATATACCAAATTTGGTGAGATTCACCTGAACGGCCTATGACGAGTTCGTTCAGATTCGTTTTCGCAATATTAAAATTTCACGGAAATTGTTCTCATTGGAAGTGGGCGTCGACCAGTGTTTTCAATGCTTGAGGGTCAATAGATTTCACGATAAAAAAAAAAATAGTTGTAAACCTAAGCATTCTCTAGATAATAAGCAAAATGACATTTTGTACAATTACAGCGCCCCCTATTGACCAAATTGTATGGCACATGCTGTGGTTATAGAGGTCTTTGTGCTGATCGTGCATGACGTATTTTGCGCAGTTCCCACCTTCTCGGTCCAAGATATTGGCAACTCAATATCCCAATTTTTGCATTTACCCATATCACTAGGTGGCGCTATGCTTCAAGTGAGCGTTTATTGGCTGGGTCGATACATCTCTGTAACACCGACATATCACAAAAATTTTATGTTGTTGGGTGAAACATTCACTGAGCTATTCAGCAAAAACTTTTGCCGGTCTCCCCCTCTTTGACGTACGCTGGCACAGCGGGGGGGTGGCCCTGGGGGACCAAAAGCTTCTAGTCGCTCGAAATGTTCTAGGGCTACATGCCTACAAAGATTCATGTCCCCCCAAGTTTCAGTGTCCCGGGAATCGTTGACGGACATTCACTGAAAAAAAAGAAAAAAAAAAAAAAAAAAAAAGGGAAAAAAGTCGCGGCAACTCTATAATGACCGCTTTCGCTACCTTCGCTAGCGGCGGTCATAATAAGCTTAGAACTTGGTATTTGTTTGTAAGCAGAATCTCTATCTTGATGGATTTTACTATTCGATGCAAGTGAATTAAGAAGGTGGCTAAGCTAAGCTACACACTATAGCTTGTAGTTTACCTGCTAACTAGCTAGCTCCCTTGACATGCTGGCTTGCAAGACTGCCTGGAACCAAAGTTAGTTGACGAAGAATCAAGTCCCCACGTACAGTATTAGCCTCCCATTCCACTAAGTGATTGCAGCTATAACGGTAGAAGAATATTCATTAAGAAAATTATCGTACGCTGTATGATTTGTGATTGAGCATCTACCACTCAATTTATAGTATTTGGGTTCACTGGCCGACGTGGCCGTACGTCACCCCGCGCTTGCGCAGTTGCATGGTGACCAATTAAAAATCTCAAAATCGTGCTTCAACGGCTCCCATTGAAAACGACGCCATCCCACGTTCCATTCTCTTCTACTGTCTATGCCAACAACAAACAGACGTTTACAAGCTGTGTCATTGACTACCAGCACTACATCGTCGTATTAACTGAAGTAGCAGCGCCCACTGTAAATAATCACGGCCGTTCAAAACAGCTCCATGAATATGACACTACTTATTTTGGCATTGGTCACGGGTCCGGACAGAACCATCGGACCTGAGTCCGCTAATCCGTGATGCCCGTACTAGATAGATAGTGTTATTGATAGTAAGACTGAGAGTAACACAAATACTAAGACTGAAATGTACTCTAATAGTATGATCAATAGTAACACTGATCACTAATACTGTCAGTCTTACTATCATCAGTCAAATAGTCAGTAGATCCATGTGACTGTCAGTCTTAGCATCAGTGCTACTACTATAGTTACTACCAGGTTACCATAGCAACACTGATACTGAGGGTAACACTGATAGTAACACTGATACTGACACGTGCTCACAATAACTGTCAGTAAGACTTATATTAAGACTGACGTTAGCACTAAGTGATATAGTAAGACTGAAAAGTAACACTAGATAAGACTGATAGCAAAACTGATACTACAACTGACTAACTAACACCAACAGTTATAATGATAGTACTATAGTATGTTATGAAGGCTATGTACAAAGGCCATGTTCACCTGATATATGACCATATATGGTAATATCATAGGTCATGTGACCTCAGAGGTCATGTGTGTTTTTTGTTGCTGTTACGTAACTCTGCTAACACTGATTTAACATGCTGCAGACTGTTAACATGCTGTACTTAATTTCATTGCTAGAGACCTAGCACATGCTGTTTTAGGTGCATTGCCCTGTATGCAAGTAACTATAAGTGTTACTGTGTTAAATGTTAAATGTGTTAAATGTTCAAGTCACGTTGTGCAGGGGTGCCAATCGCCGTCCTCTTCGTCTTTAGGAGAGCGCTACTTCCCTGTATATCTATGTCACATTCATGGTAATAGTAACATAAGGATAGCAGGACTGGTGGCAAGACTGAGAGTAACACTGGCTGCTTTACCGTGGGCAGTAGGACCATAAGGAATACTGTGGTCCTGAAGGAGAACCAGTTTAATCTACAGACAGCTGTTTGGGCTTACTCTCTGGTGTTCTGGAGGTGACCCGGTGGTTCTGCTTGAAGCTTTACTGGTCGAGCAAACTTTGCTGAGTGTTAGAGTTGTAGCTGCTGGTTTAGCCTGCGGCTAACTCTCCTGTCTACCTCCCTCTGCTGGGTTACGCATGTTCCACTTAAACTTTCCATGTAGCTCCTAGCCGATTAGCATAGCCCTGCAGCTTAGCATGAATTAGTCAGGAGCCACTCTGCTTCTATACAGACACGCTGTAATTATACCCAACAAAGACAAGACAAACACCACCCTTTACAGGACGCTACCCCAAAGCAAAGCTCCTATACAGACGCGCTGTAATTATACCCAACACAAAGGAGGCCAACACCACCCTTTACAGGATGTTACCCCAAAGCAGAGCTTCCATACACACATGCTGTAATTATATCCAACACAGAGGCACGGCCCAACACCACCCCCTTTACAGGGTGGTTTGGGGGAAGCTGCGGCCTAATGCTTAGGGACTTGGGTCTTGGGATTGGAGGGTCACAGGTTCAAATCCTGTACCTGTAGGAAGAATGTGGGTGGGGGAGTAAATAACTAGTGCTCTCCTGCACCCTCATCCATGGCTGAAGTGCCCTTGAGCAAAGCATCTAACCACACATTGCTCCAGGAACTGTACCCTGTACCCCAATGTGTGGTGTATGGGGAAGTCAGTGTGTGGCGTATGGGGAGGTCAGTGTGTGGTGTATGGGGAGGTCAGTGTGTGGCGTATGGGGAGGTCAGTGTGTGGCGTATGGGGAAGTCAGTGTGTGGCGTATGGGGAGGTCAGTGTGTGGGTTTGGAATATCACACAGAGGCAGGAGAATAGACGACAGGACTGAATCTCTGTCATGGAGAAACATGGAGATTGTTTGGTTAATGCATATAAATCCTTCTGTGAATCTGTGTACATGATGTCATCTATATCATGTCTATGGCTGTCCACACATTATTTGGTTCATACATACAAATCCTTGTGTGAATGTGTGTACATGATGCCATTTGTAGTGCTAATGGCTAGCCCGTGGGCTCTTCAGAGGATCATACCACCTATGCACTGCTGCAGAACCCAACGTAGTGTGCCTGTCTGTCCCCACTAACACAGTCGGACCACAATAACAAACACATAGGTTTCATATCCCTAGGCCATGGGCTAGCCAAGTAGCACACAGCAGGCCCAAGATCACAATAGACACTAGCAATACAGACAATCCTTTCCTTTCCTTTCATCTATCTGACAGCAATCATAACCACCAATCACTTATGGCCGTTTCATGCACCTGTCATAACTCATCTGTAACAGAATGACAAAAAAGTGCAAAACAGTGGCCACATGTGTAGCAGTACAGATTCTCTCTGTAGAAGGCATTGGCCCCACGGTTCCCGCTGATCGCCTACAGAATGCTAAAACGGTGTCCAGGTGGGAGCGTTCAAAGACTCGCACGCTGCCGACTCGTTTGGTCCGGGGGGCGGAGTCGAGGAAGGAAGAAAGGCCTTTGTGGGCGCGTTTCGCAGAGGCAGCGACGGACGGACGGCCAACACAAAGGCCCATTCTCCTCACGCGGCTCCACTTCACACACGCGGGCGTCTATTGAGTGCCTGAAGGACCCGCAATTATCTGTAATTACGCCGGCGACGAGCCCCGCTGCCAAAGCGAGCGAAAAGGAAATGACATCGTGTCCCAGCTGGCTTAGCCGCGCCTGGCTTCTCTCTGCCCCCCCCCCCCCCCCCCCGCGAGTGCAACAATGGCGTGGAAAAAAGAAAAACAAAAGAAAGAAAAAGTGCTGTCAGTCAGGCTTTCACCTGCCCGCATGGTACAGAGCAGCCAGACTGCAGGGGTGGGGATCTGGGGATGATACGTGTGGCGTGAGACGAGCTGTGATTGGAGGAGCTTAGTGATGACAGAAATGCTGGGGGGGGGGGGGTCTGAGGATGATTGGAGGAGCTTAGTGATGACATGACAAATAGGGGGGGGGTGGGTTCTGAAGATGATTGGAGGAGCTTAGTGATGACAAAAATGCTTCTTCAAAAGGACGTTTGGAGTGACAGAGTGACATTGACCGCACGCTATGGCTACAGTGCAGGATGAACTGCATCTGCGTAGGGTGCCATATTAGCCATTCACCTTCAGTCTGTCGTCAGGTTACGCCATTTTGGACATGTCTTAACACATAACCCTGTATGACCTCTTATGGCTACGAAAATGGCCACAATACACAATACACAATGTACACATCATTTGTACAGATAATTGTATAGTTTAAAGGTTGACTTTGAGACCTGTGAACCTGTGTGCTTAGATGGACAACATACACAGTTGGACATTAACAAAATTTATTTAAATGTTATACATAAAACTTAGTTTCTTCATTTGTTTTTAATTTATCCAAACAAAAGTTCATATATTGTTTATATATATGTATATAAAAAAGAAACATTTTAAATATTAATAATTCTTATTTACAATTTAAAACAGTACATGAAATAATAACAACAACATTATCAATCGTAAAAATGTTATAAAACAGGAACAGTCCATCTGGAGAGACTGTGATGGGAGGGGGGTTTGGGAGGAGTTGGGAGTCGGGGCTTGGGGGGGTAGGGGTTGCTTCACAGGGTTAGGAGGAGAGAGAGAGAGAGAGAGAGAGAGAGAGAGAGAGCGATGCGAAGGATCTCTACATTCAAACAGGAACTGGAGATGTGCTCAACAGGGCGAATGGGTAGCTCAGGAGAGGTTGGGGGGGTGGGGGCGACACCTGGTCAGGTGAGGGGGGTTGATGGGTAGCTCAGGTGAGAGGGGGAGCACCTGGTCAAGTGGGGGTGGGGGGTTAAGAACCCCTGGGTATTATCGGGGCGGGTGGTGGAGTGTGTTGGGGTGTACGGAGAGCAAAAAGCTAACTCACACACCCTGTTGAACGCATCTCAAGCTCAAGTAAGGTCACTGTTTTTTGCTTATTTTTTTCCTAAGGAAATGGGTGTAGGAGAGAAGGCATTCTGTATGTGGTAGAGAGAGTATGTAGCAGTGTGTGTGTGTGTGTGTCTGTCTGTTTGTATGACATGACAGTGCTTATATGAGGAATGAATGTGTGTTTACATGAAAAAGCAAAAAAAAAAATACTGTATTATGTAAGTCTCATTCTGTGTGTATGATGTTTTTCTTCTTCATGTTTATTTGCGTGTAAGTGTGCATGTGCATATTTTTCATGTGTATGTTTAGATAAGGAGTGTATGAACGTGTGTGTGTGTGAGAGTGTGTGTGTGCGTGTGCAGTATCACAGGAAAAGCAAGGCTAACGGGCAAGTGTCCTTCCACATAAAAAGCTAAACACTACAGCAGTCGAGGCCCACACATGGTCATCCACAGGACTGCCCCACCACTACACTCCTTTAAAGATCCCTTTCCCTTTTCCCCTTCAGTCCAACACAAGCTCACAGTTTCCCCTCGGGCCTGTGCGGACCAAGCCAACACCACCGAGCCAAAATGGCTTCCGGACGCCATTTTGGATCCGCGGCAGGCGGTTTCCAGCTGGCCTACAGGCTGCTCAGCAGGCGCTGTGCCGCTCCGCCCCGCCCTGTCTTGTGTGGGGTATCTGCCAGCAGGGAACAGACAAACACACATGTATCAGATAAGTCAGAACATATATATCAGATAACATATAACATACATATATATCAGATAAAATATAACATACATATATATCAGATAACATATAACATACATACACATCAGATAACATATAACATACAAATATATCAGATAACATATAACATACATATATATATATCAGATAACATATAACATACATATATATCAGATAACATATAACATACATATATATCAGATAACATATAACATACATATATATCAGATAACATATAACATACATATATATCAGATAACATATAACATACATATATCAGATATATCATAGCATATATATATATATATCAGATAACATATGAACATATATATCAGATATCAAACATCATGGGTCTCCAAAAACATACTTATAAATAAATCCTTCACTTCTGTCCTAAAGACCTCACTGCTACACAACTTCCAAAAACGTAGCTGTGGGATACACAGATGCAGATGCATATGTTCTTTTTGCCTCCTAGTGCTGATTAAATTGATTGCATTTCGATGCCATCTGCATTCTGAACAGCTTTCATGCAGCATTTGAGATAAGGCAAATACTTGTACGTGTTCCAGTGAACTGGGTAGAACCCCAGCACTATGTAAGTTTTAATTTAGGCTTTTTTGACCCAGACAAGCCTTTCTCCTGCTATTTGTCTGAATCATTACTGCCCATGCAAATGGAAAGACATCAAAGTGGAGGTGAGAGAAGAGGACAGGAGGGGAGAGGGGGGGGGAGGAGAGGAGAGGAGAGGAGAGGAAAGGTGAGGTGATGCAAGGAGAGGAGGGGAGAGGAGAGAAGAGAGAAGTATAGAGGAGGGGAGAGAAGAGAAGAGAGAAGTATAGAGGAGGGGAGAGGAGAGGAGAGAAGGGGAGAGGAGAGGAGAGGAGAGGAAAGGAGAGGTGATTTGAAGAGAGGAAAGGAGAGGTGATGGGAGGGGAGAGGGGAGAGAAAAGGAGAAGAGAGAAGTATAGAGGAGAGGAGAGGAGAAAATATGAGAGGAAAAGAGAGATTAGAAGTGAAGTGATGAGAGAAGAAGAGAAAAGAGAGAAGGAGAGAAAAGGAGAGAGGGCAGAGGTTGAAAAAGAGAATAAGAAAGGAGGAAACAGAGGTCAGGAGGAGAGAGGGGAGGAGGGCAAGAGAGGGGAGGAGAGGAGAGGAGGGGAGGAGAGGAGGAGGGGAGGAGGAGAGGAGAGGAGGAGAGGAGAGGAGGAGGGGAGGAGAGGAGGAGAGGAGAGGGGAGGAGAGGAGAGGAGAGGAGGAGAGGGGAGGAGAGGAGAGGAGGAGAGGGGAGGAGGAGAGGGGAGGAGGAGGGGAGGAGAGGAGGAGAGGAGAGGGGAGGAGAGGAGAGGTGATGAGAGGAGAGGAGGAGAGGGGAGGAGAGGAGAGGAGAGGAGGAGAGGGGAGGAGAGGAAGAGATGAGAGGAGAGGAGGAGAGGAGAGGAGAGGGGAGGAGAGGAGAGGAGGTAAGAGATGAGAGGAGAGGAGAGGAAAGGAGGGCAAGAGAGGGGAGGAGAGGAGAGGAGAGGAGAGGAGGGGAAGAGAGGAGGAGGGGAGGAGGAGAGAGGAGAGGAGAGGAGGAGGAGGGGAGGAGAGGAGGAGAGGAGAGGGGAGGAGAGGAGAGGTGATGAGAGGAGAGGAGGAGAGGGGAGGAGAGGAGAGGAGAGGAGGGCAAGAGAGGGGAGGAGAGGAGAGGAGAGGAGAGGAGGGGAAGAGAGGAGAGAGAGGAGAGGAGAGGGGAGGAGAGGAGAGGAAGAGATGAGAGGAGAGGAGGAGAGGAGGAGAGGGGAGGAGAGGAGAGGAGGAGAGAGGTGATGAGAGGAGAGGAGAGGGAGGAGAGGAGGAGAGGAGAGGAGGAGGAGACGTACCCCCTCTGGAGGCTGCAGGGTGTGAGGAGTGAGAGAGTGTGGAGGGGCTGGAGGAGGAGGGGAGGAGAGGAGGAGAGAGGTGATGAGAGGAGAGGAAAGGAGGAGAGGAGAGGAGAGGGGAGGAGAGGAAAGATGGAAGACAGGAAAGGAGGAGAGGAGAGGAGAGGAGGAGAGGAGGGGAGGGGAGAAGAAGAGGAGACGTACCCCCTCTGGAGGCTGCAGGGTGTGAGGAGTGATAGAGTGTAGAGGGGCTGGAGGAGGAGAGGAGGAGGGGAGGAGAGGAGGAGGAGAGGAGAGGAAAGGAGGAGAGGGGAGGAGAGGTGATGAGAGGAGAGGAGGGGAAGAGGAGGAGAGTAGAGGAGGAGAGGAGAGGAGGAAGAGAGGGGAGGAGAGAGGTGATGAGAGGAGAAGAAAGGAGGAGAGGGGAGGAGAGGAGAGGAGAGTGATGAGAGGAGAGGAGGGGAGAGGAGGAGAGGAGGGAGAAGAGGAGGAGACGTACCTCCTCTGAAGCTGCAGGGTGTGAGGAGTGAGAGAGTGTGGAGGGGCTGGAGGAGGAGGGGAGGAGAGGAGAGGAGGAGGGGAGGAGAGGAGGGGAGGAGAGGAGGAGAGGAGGAGAGGAGAGGAGGAGAGGAGAGGAGGAGAGGAGGAGAGGGAGAGGAGGAGAGGAGGGAGGAGAGGAGGAGAGGAGGAGAGGAGAGGAGGAGAGGAGAGGAGGAGAGGAGAGGAGAGGAGGA
>CM050215.1:21147967-21157967 GCA_027475355.1 Coilia nasus
GGTTTCCAATAAGATGATTGTGTTCTCAGGTTTTCCGATGTGAGACCCTGAATGACTTATTTTGGAGCAACAGACCCTCTGCTCCTGTTGTCTTGGTGGCAGTAAAGGCCTGTGGCGCCCCCTACTGGCAGCTGTGTGCGTAACTGTCTCTTCATGCGCAGAGATGGAGAGGTACCTGTATTACGGGCTGCCCTCTGTATCATCCAAAAAAGCACAAGAGTAGCAGCTCATACTCCGGCTATTTTTGTATTAATACATCAATCTCCTCTAATTTAGCTGCCTTTGGATAAAAGTGACTACACAACCAGTGCTGTCCTGCATGGCTGAAGTGCCATTGAGCAAGGCATCTAACCTCACACTGCACCCTCATCCAAGGCATCTAACCCCACACTGCACCCTCATCCATGGCTGAAGTGCCCTTGAGCAAGGCATCTAACCCCACACTGCACCCTCATCCATGGCTGAAGTGCCCTTGAGCAAGGCATCTAACCCCACACTGCTCCAGGGACTGTAACTGAAACCCTGTACCTAAATAACTGTAAGTCGCTGTGGATAAGAGCGTCAGGTAATGTAATGTAAACCTGAAGAGGGATGTGTGGGGTGTGGGGTACCTGAAGAGGGATGTGTGGGGTGTGGGGTACCTGAAGAGGGGTGTGTGGGGTATGGGGTACCTGAAGAGGGGTGTGTGTGGGGTGTGGGGTACCTGAAGAGGAGAGGGGTGTGTGGGGTATGGGGTACCTGAAGAGGGGTGTGTGAGGGGTATGGGGTACCTGAAGATCTCCTTGAGGAGTTTGACCTGGTTGTCGGGGTACTTCTTGGCGTTCTTCTCCTCCAGGAAGGCGCGGGCATACGCCATCGGGCCAGCATTCACCTGGGGACACAGGAGACACACACACACTGAGGAACACCTGTGTGTGTGTGTGTGTGCGTGTGTGTGTATGTGTGTGTATGTGTGAAAAGCGCGGGCATACGCCATCGGCCCAGCATTCACCTGGGGGGACACAGAAGACACAATGAGGAACACCTGTGTGTATGTGTGTGTGTGTGTGTGTGTACCTTGACGCTGACGCTGCCCTGTAGTTTGAGCTGCAGGCGTATCATGTCCACCTCGGCCATGCTGTGTGTGTGTGTGTGTGTGTGTGTGTGTGTGTGTGTGTGTGTGTGTGTGTGTGTGAGTGTGTGTGTGTGTGTGTGTGTGTGTGTGTGTTTGTGTGTACCTTGACACTAACGCTGCCCTGTAGTTTGAGCTGCAGGCGTATCATGTCCACCTTGACACTAACGCTGCCCTGTAGTTTGAGCTGCAGGCGTATCATGTCCACCTCGTCCATGCTGTGTGTGTGTGTGTGTGTGTGTGTGTGTGTGTGTGTGTGTGTGTGTGTGTGTGTGTGTACCTTGACGCTGACGCTGCCCTGTAGTTTGAGCTGGAGGCGGATCATGTCCACCTCGCCCATGCCGCAGAGCTGGTTGAGCTCGGACACCTTGCGGGACATCTCGTCGATGGCCACCTCCAGCGGGTTCATCTCCGCGCTCTGCTGCTCCACCACCTGGATGCGCTTCTTCAGGTACGGGAACGACGAGCTCGCTGCACACACACACACACACACACACACACACACACAGGTGAATGGCAGGGAGCATTTACACTGGGGCTTATGTGTGTGTGTGTGTGTGTGTGTGTGTGTGTATCTGTGTGTGTGCACGCTTCTTCAGGTACGGGAACAACAAGCTTGCTACACACACACACACACACACACACACACACGCACACACACACACACACAGGTGAATAGCAGGGAGCATTTACACTGGGGCTTATGTGTGTGTGTGTGTGTGTGTGTGTGTGTGTGTGTGTGTGTGTGTGTGTGTGTGTGTATCTGTGTGTGCGCACGCTTCTTCAGGTATGGGAACGACGAGCTCGCGACACACACACACAGGTGAATGACAGGGAGCATTTATATTTGGGCTTGTGTGTGTGCGAAAAGTGTTTGTGTGTGTGTGTGTGTGTGTGTGTGTGTCTCACTGGTGAGGATGGTGAGTGTGTGTGTGTGTGTGTGTGTGTGTGTGTGTGTGTGTGTGTGTATGTCTCACTGCTGAAGATGATGTGTGTTTGTGTGTGTGTGTGTGTGTGTGTGTCTCACTGGTGAGGATGGTGTGTGTTTGTGTGTGTGTCTCACTGGTGAGGATGGTGTGTGTGTGTGTGTGTGTGTGTGTGTGTGTGTGTGTGTGTATGTCTCACTGCTGAAGATGGTGTGTGTTTGTGTGTGTGTGTGTGTGTGTGTGTGTGTGTGTGTGTCTCACTGGTGAGGATGGTGTGTGTGTGTGTGTGTGTGTGTCTCACTGGTGAGGATGGTGTGTGTGTGTGTGTGTGTCTCACTGGTGAGGATGGTGTGTGTGTGTGTGTGTGTGTGTGTGTGTGTGTGTGTGTCTCACTGGTGAGGATGGTGTGTGTGTGTGTGTGTGTGTGTGTGTGTGTGTGTCTCACTGGTGAGGATGGTGCGCCTCTTGCACTGCTCCTCCACGTCTCCGTGCTTCTTGCCCGACAGGGTGAACGGCGTCTCGAAGACGAAGCGGTTGATGTTGTGGTGCCGCTCCAAGTCGGTCCTCTTGTCCTGCTGCTCCTTCTGGTCGAAGTACGGCACCACGTACGTCACCTGTATGTAGGCGTAGCGCGAGTCCAGCTCCTTCGGGTTCACCTGTGGCACAGGAAACATGCAAGTTTGAACACGGCCTTACCCAGAAGCAACATGCTGTGGGTTTCAACACGGCCTTACCCAGAAGCAACATGCTGTGGGTTTCAACACGGCCTTACCCAGAAGCAACATGCTGTGGGTTTCAACACGGCCTTACCCAGAAGCAACATGCTGTGGGTTTCAACACGGCCTTACCCAGAGGTTAAATTTGCTTTTGTAAGGAGGGGGAGCCCTTCTTTACTCATAGTGGTCAATATCTCCCTCTATTGTAGTACTAAAAATACTGTAGCAGAGGGAGCTTAGCTCCGGATGGCTGTATTGCCGAGGTGGTGTGTGTGTGTGTGTGTGTGTGTGTGTGTGTGTGTGTGTGTGTGTGTGTGTGTGTGTGAGGGAGCTCAGCTCTGGCTGGCTGTATTGCTGAGGTGAGGAGGGGGGAGCTGAGCTCTAGACGGCAATGGCCCAATTTAAACTCATGCTGTGGGTGTGATAGAGACCAACCCATGCTGTAAGTTGACCATAGGCTAGCATGTATATATAACTCATGCTGTGGGTTTGATAAAGGCCAACCCTTAATGTAAGTTGACCATAGGCTAACATGTATATATAACTCATGCTGTGGGTGTGATAGAGACCAACCCTTAATGTAAGTTGACCATAGGCTAGCATGTATATATAACTCATGCTGTGGGTTTGAAGAAAGCTTACTGATGCTGTGGGCTGACTATAGCATTACTAATGCTGTGTGTTAATCACAACCTTATTGATGATGTTTGTTATGCTGTGGGTGTGATAGAGGCCAACCCATGCTGTATGTTGACCATAGGCTAACATGTATATATATAACTCATCTTGTGGGTGCGATAGAGGCCAACCCATGCTGTAAGTTGACCATAGGCTAACATGTATATATAACTCATGCTGTGGGTTTGATAAAGGTCAACCCTTAATGTAAGTTGACCATACAGTAGAATAACATGTATATATAACTCATGCTGTGGGTTTGATAAAGGTCAACCCTTAATGTAAGTTGACCATAGGCTAACATGTATATATAACTCATGCTGTGGGTGTGATAGAGACCAACCCTTAATGTAAGTTGACCATAGGCTAACATGTATATATAACTCATGCTGTGGGTTTGATAAAGGCCAATCCTTGCTGTAAGTTGACCATAGGCTAACATGTATATATAACTCATGCTGTGGGTTTGATAAAGGCCAATCCTTGCTGTAAGTTGACCATAGGCTAACATGTATATATAACTCATGCTGTGGGTTTGAAGAAAGCTTACTGATGCTGTGGGCTGATTATAGCATTACTAATGCTGTGTGTTAATCACAACCTTATTGATGATGTTTGTTAATCGTAGGCTAACTGATAATGTGTGTCAATTACTGCTGTGCTAAAAAAAATCGATACAGCGATATATATTGATATTTTTAAAAATGATATAATATCGATATTCTGGCTAATAATATCGATACACCCCCCAGTAGCTACAGCACAGAGAAATGCACTATTGATTCTAAACCAAAATGTAGTAAATGTACTTTGTTCAGTGCAAATGTACATTAGCCATATTGTATTCTTTTGCACAAATAGTTTTTATAAGTTGACTACAGGTACCTAGTGAGACTGGGCACCTTTTCTGTGACATGTTCAGTAAAATAAATTGAACATAAAAAATAATATTTGTCACCAATTGTGTGGTTTTGTTGAGTGAATGACATTGAGTAATAATTACGAAGTAATATGTATCGATATCGGAATCGAATCGAATTGAATTGCACTGTATCGAAAATTGTATCGTATCGTGATCCCTGTATCGAAAATCTTATCAAACCGCCATGTCCTAGATGATACCCAGCCCTAGTGTCAACCATAGGCTACACTAGTAGAATATAATAGAATGCCTTTTATTACACAATGAGATTAAAAGTGTTGTCTGACCTTGTTGGAGTCCTGGATCATTTTGACGTTGTCGGCTCCGAACTTGTCGGAGTAGAGTTTGAGGAGTCTTTGGGAGATCTCGGACAGGCCCGTCAGCTTGGGCTCCTTGTAGATGAACTCCTTGCTCTCCTCCTCCTCGAAGAAGCCCTGAGGAGGACAGCAAGAGCATGCCGTCAGGCCACACACTCACACATACAGATGGTGCTGCCGTACACTACCTAGGGCTACACTGACCTCTAGCGGTGGGGATGTGCATGACATCTAAATGCAACTTGGAAAACACTGCAAACTCTTTCTTTATCTCTTGGAGTGTGTGTGTGTGTGTGTGTGTGTGTGTGTGTGTGTGTGTGTGTGTGTGTGTGTGTGTGTGTGTGTGTGTGTGTGCATGTGTGTGTGTGTGTGTGTGCATGTGTGTGTGTGTGTGTGTGTGTTCGTGTGTGTGTGTGTGTGTGTGTGTGTGCGCGCGTGTGGGTGTGTGTGTGTGTGTGTGTGTGCGTGTGTGGGTGTGTGTGTGTGTGTGTGTGTGTGTGGTATGTGTAATATATTCAAAACAAAGTAACCAAACTTGACATGATTAATGACAGTTATGTCGGTGGTCAGCTGGTTAGCACACAATCCTGTTTTGACAGGCAACGAAGACCAGTGTAGTAGTACTTACTCTATTAATGACCCACACACACTCTCTCTCTCTCTCTCTCTCTCTCACACACACACACACACACACACACAGACAGAAACATACACACACACACACACATACGTGTTTCTGAGAGCCACAAGAAGTGGTGGTTGTCATGGTTACACTCGTTGCCAGACCCAGGAGGTGCTATTTAGTTCCAAAGGAAGATGCAAAACTGCCTTTAAACTGACCTCCTATCAGCTACACGGTACACTACATATGACATATACCACAACACCAAGATACCAACCATTACCAACACCATTCAAAACAGTGTTTAAATTTCCACTTTTTACTGGTAAACATAGCACAATACAACACCCAATCAAAATACAGTCATTTTAATAGCATTGGGTAAAGACCAAACATGCTGCTGCATTCTGGATCATCTGCAAAGGTTTGTCAGAACATGCTACATCTAGAAAATGCTAAAGTACATCTATTCAATTGTATTTTTCTACAGAACTTAACCTAAAAAGAAAACCTATAGCTACGTGTGGAACATAACATATGCTGCATCTAACTGTGGTGCTTGGGCCATCAGGATCAAACAGGATCTACTGAAGTGTCATCAGGATCAAGAGGGATCTACTGAAGTGTCATCAGGATCAAGCAGGATCTACTGAACTGTCATCAGGATCAAACAGGATCTACTGAGGGTTGGCATCTACTAGAGGATCAGCTTCATTCAGGTAGCAAATACACAGGCAGACTAAAGCTAGGGATATACTTGCCGCGCGCAGAAGTGCGCGCGCAAAAGTGACGTCACAGCGCCGCACGCCCATATATAGTTCGGGAACCTTGCATGTCAGAGGAGTGAAACATGACTGAATTGCAGGTTTACATCATGATTTGGGAATTAAACTGGATAAATCCGAAAAGGTTTGAATCAGTGTTTATATTTACAGTGTTTTTAGCTTTATAAGACCTTATGAGTGATGATAGGATAAGGCAAAAAGTTAGCTTAATAAACGAACTGCAGGTTTGCACCTAAGTTGGTTTGTGGATAAAACTGAACAAAATCCTAAAACTTTTTAGTCAGTGTTTGTATTTCTTGTGAGTTTCCAGTAATATTAGCTGATTTGTAGCAATGGAAAATACATGTTTAGGCTGGTAGTTACTAGGCTAACGTTAGCTGAAACCAGACTAGCCATTGCCTATTGTTTTCAATGGGGCTGCTGCGCGCAAGTTACAAAAAATCGGAGGTGCAGACACGGCAAATATGCGCTTGAGAACGCCGCGCCAGATGTGCACTGACGTCATTTTGACATCACTTTTGCGCGCGCACCACTGCGCGCGGCGAGTATATCCAGGCCTTTACATGGATCAGGCTCTGCAGTGGATCCCATAGTGCTCTGTGCTGGATTCCACACTAGATCCCAAACTCTACGCAACCACTGACTCACTAGATCCCAAACTCTATGCCAGCACTGGGGAAGGCAGTAGCAGGTTGCCAGGTTTGCCAGGTTGCCAGGCAACACCAGCCGTATAGCAGGGGGGCAGGGAAGTGTGTAAGGGTTCTAAAGTGGATCCCACTGTGCTCAGTGCTGGATCCCACACTAGATCCCATACCCTAGCTACCACTGAACTGCCACCATATGTGCCACTAGATCCCATGCCCTAGCTACCACTGAACTGCTACCATATGTGCCACTAGATCCCATACCCTAGCTACCACTGAACTGCTACCATATGTGCAGACACTAGCAATGGGGCCGGCTGGGTTTGTATTAGCGGGGAGTGTGTGTGTGTGTGTGTGTGTGGGGGGGGGGGCACATATTATACAGTGGTGTGTATAAATATGTCAGGGCGAGAGATTAGCACTGGCTGTGTGTGAGGAGAGAGGTTAGAGGTCAAGCCAGCCGGAGAGGAGGAAAGGAGGAGAGGAGGAGAGAAACAGGAAAAGGAGACCAACACTTACCGCAGCCTTGACATAAAGACCACCGAGAGAGGAAGACAAGAGCAGACGGACGATAAGAATTGAGAGGAGGTGGTAGACGCTTCCAGAAATACCATCAGGACCATCAGTGGACACTTTGAGAAATATTAAACTCAACTCCCGCACACTGCCCATTCCACAAGCAAGATGTATTTACAACGTTTCGCTCATACACCTGAAGCAACCTGGGCAGAGTGTACGGACGTTCTTATTTCCCTAAGTTAGACGCCAATCATCTCCAACGCACCTGTCTTCTTCAAAGGTGCGCCAAAATTAATTTTCCTTTTTTAAGAATATCATCAGCGGACACACTGAGCCCCCAGTAGGAGCAGCGTGTGTAATCAGTAGCAGTGTGTGTAATCAGGAGCAGTGTGTGTAATCAGGAGCAGTGTGTGTAATCAGGAGCAGTGTGTGTAATCAGGGGCAGTGTGTGTAATCAGGAGCAGTGTGTGTAATGAGGAGCAGCGTGTTTAATCAGGAGCAGTGTGTGTAATCAGGGGTAGTGTGTGTAATCAGGAGCAGTGTGTGTAATCAGGAGCAGTGTGTGTAATCAGGGGTAGTGTGTGTAATCAGGAGCAGTGTGTGTAATCAGGAGCAGTGTGTGTAATCAGGAGCAGCGTGTTTAATCAGGAGCAGTGTGTGTAATCAGGAGCAGTGTGTGTAATCAGGAGCAGTGTGTGTAATCAGGGGCAGTGTGTGTAATCAGGGGCAGTGTGTGTAATCAGGAGCAGTGTGTGTAATCAGGAGCAGCGTGTTTAATCAGGAGCAGTGTGTGTAATCAGGGGCAGTGTGTGTAATCAGGAGCAGTGTGTGTAATCAGGAGCAGTGTGTGTAATCAGGAGCAGCGTGTTTAATCAGGAGCAGTGTGTGTAATCAGGAGCAGTGTGTGTAATCAGGAGCAGTGTGTGTAATCAGGGGCAGTGTGTGTAATCAGGAGCAGTGTGTGTAATCAGGGGCAGTGTGTGTAATCAGGAGCAGTGTGTGTAATCAGGAGCAGTGTGTGTAATCAGGGGCAGTGTGTGTAATCAGGAGCAGTGTGTGTAATAAAGGTCATATCTCGTCGTTCTCTGCCAACACCTAAGGATGTACCAGCTGCACTCATATGTGTACTTTTCATATTAATCAGTGTGTGAGTGTGGCCGTGTGTGTGAATGTGTTGGTGTGTGTGAGTGTGTTGCACGAATGTGTCTGAGTGTGTTGAAGGAGTGTGTGTGAGTGTGTTGGAGGAGTGTGTGTTGGGAGCAGTGTGTGTGAGTGTGTTGAAGGAGTGTGTGTTGGTGTGTGTGTGTGTGTTGATGTGTGTGTGTGCTCACCTGTCCGTAGAATGCCACGCGGTAGTAGCGGCCAAACAGGCGCTTCTCAGAGTTCACCACCTCCGTCACCTTCAGGTAGGAGCGATGGATGTCATAGTACAGCTCAGACAAGCGCTGTGGGACACACACACACACACACACACACACACACACACACACACACACACACACATACACACACACATAGATACACACCCACACATACATACACACACACAAACACACACCCACACATAGATACACACCCACACATACATACATACACACACACACACACGCACATACATACACAGCCACACATACATACACACACATACACATAACAAGTGCACGGTTAGACGGAGCCATTGGAACCATAAAGGACACATTTACACATGCATTTATTTAAACAGAAGCCTTACATGGTAAATGATATACATTCCTGGTACATATACAGTCATTCTTATTCCCATTAAACCTGTAACCCTGCATTAACACTAGGGGGCACTGTGACAAGAGCTGATTTTCATGGGTATTTAAACAGACTGCAGTGCCAGAGTTGTCAATGCAGAGGACTCCAGGGATAATGAAGGGGTTGTGTGCCATTACACGTCAGGGCTGTAGTGGGTTATTATGGGATGTTTTGTCAGTGGGGTTTCTGTCTGTCAGAGGTTCTGTTTGCCAAGTCACCTTGAAGTCCCTCCTCTTCTCGAAGACGGCGATGACGGGCTTGTTGATGTCGGCGATGAGTTCGTAGCGCTCCGATTTCCACAGGTAGTCCACACACAGCTCCAGCTGTTCCACCAGTGTGTCCTTCACACACACAGACACACACACACACACGCACATGACGGAGGGAATACACAGAAATAAAGAACGTATTGAACAGGTTCAGCCTACCTATAACATCTCAGAGTAACCTTATGTGCCTTTGTACCTTAGTGTAAGGTGTATCTGTAGATGCTATGTGTGTACAGGTGTGTTACCTCAGTCTTAGGGGCATCTCTATACGACGCATATTTGTGCAGGTGTGTTATTGCAGTGTAAGGTGTGTACAGGTGTGTTACCTCATTGTAAGGTGTGTCTGGGCAGTCAGACCTAGGTGTAGGGTGTGTTTGTATATAATGTATAATGTGTGTGTGTGTGTGTGTGTGTGTGTTACCTCTGTGTAGGGTGTGTATGTGTGTGTGTGTGTGTGTGTGTGCGTGTTACCTCAGTGTAGGGTGTGTGTGTGTGTGTGTGTGTGTGTGTGTGTATGTGTGTGTGTGTGTGTGTGTGTGTGTGTGTGTGTGTTACCTCAGTGTAGGGTGTGTATATGTGTGTGTGTGTGTGTGTGTGTGTTACCTCAGTGTAGGGTGTGTATGTGTGTGTGTGTGTGTGTGTGTGTGTTACCTCAGTGTAGGGTGTGTATGTGTGTATGTGTGTGTGTGTGTGTGTGTGTGTGTGTGTG
>CM050215.1:21160467-21172967 GCA_027475355.1 Coilia nasus
TGTCACACTGAGTGTGTGTGTGTGTGTGTGTGTGTGCGCGGGTGCGTGTCTTTGAATGTGCATGTGTCTGATGTGTTGCATTCAAAGACGCACAAAGGAAATAGGTGCTGAGCCAGTGTGAAGTACTGTGACAACAAAACAAAACAGAACAAAAGAAGGATCAGGAAATAACAGGGATAGACTTCACTCCAGCATCACTCATAAAGAGTCCAAGGCACCTGATGGGACATCTCTGCTCAGACCTAGATGTTTGCTCTACGAATAAAAAATACAAGATGCATTTAGGTGCACCCGACACAACAGGCACCATTCACAAATTAATAATCAAATATGGAAATAATAAACTATAGAAATACAACACTGAAGGAGCTGCTGATGCATCAAAACTTCACCCCACTAAGCAACGTACATAACAGAGTGTACAAATCAAGAGGAGAATTAGACTAGCCGCTAAATATTTCTAGAACCTTCTCTATGCCTCTCTCATGCTCCTGTGAAGACTACACTGTTGAGGCACTGGTTTCTGATCTACGGTAGGGGTGGATGGGGCTGCATTATCAGATTAGTGGAGGGATTGCTGAGGCGCTACTTCCTGATCTACTGGTAGGGGGCGCTATACTGTAGGGGTTGATAGTAAGACTAGTTGTTTTATGAGGTGCTGGTTCCTGATCTACTGGTAGGGGGCGCTGTACTGCAGGGGTTGATAGTAAGACTAATTGTTTTATGAGGTGCTGGTTCCTGATCTACTGGTAGGGGGCGCTATACTGTAGGGGTTGATAGTAAGACTAGTTGTTTTATGAGGTGCTGGTTCCTGATCTACTGGTAGGGGGCGCAAGACTGTTGGGGTTGATAGTAAGACTAGTTGTTTTATGAGGTGCTGGTTCCTGATCTACTGGTAGGGGGCGCTATACTGTAGGGGTTGATAGTAAGACTAGTTGACTGCTGAAGTGCTGGTTTCTAATGTGCTGTAGGGGGCGCTGTGTCCTAATGTACTGTAGGGGTGGTTGGGCTGGCTTAGACTAGTGGAGTGATTGCAGAGGTGATGGCTCCTGGTCTATGGACCCATTTCACAGCAGCCAGTCTTCCAGGAAGTAGCAAGGTAACCACAGGTGTTACTAATCACATCTTGGTGACATCCAATAAGGATCTGAGTCTGCTACACTGAGTCAGAATCTTATTGGCTGTCATTTGTAACATCCAGGCTTACCTTGCCCCTTCCTGGGAAAATGGCTGCTACTCTAGGGGTACGTGGGGCAGCATAAGAGCAGGAGTGATTGCTGAGGTGCTGGTTCCTGGTCTATTGTCAAGAGCGATCTATTGTAGGGGTTGGAGATGCAGCATAGGACTAGCGGAGTGATTGCTGATGTACTGAATCCTAATGCATTGTAGGGGGCGCTGGACTGCCGGGGTGGGTGGGCCAGTGTAAGACTAGTGGAGTGATTGGCAAGGTGCTAGTTCCTGATATACTGTACATAGTACATAGGCGGCACTGTTACTAATCTACTGTAAGGGGGCGCTGTACTGTTGGGGCAGCAGGAGACTAGTGGAATGATTGTGGAGATGGTGTTTCCTGGTGTACTTGTAGGGGGCGCTGTACTGTAGGGGCAGCATAAGACTAGTGGAGTGACTGTGGAGATGCTGTTTCCTGGTGTACTGGTAGGGGGCGCTCTACTGTAGGGGCAGCATAAGACTAGTGGAGTGGTGTCAAAGTACTGTTTCCTGGTGTACTGGTAGGGGGCGCTGTTACTGGTCTGTTGTGGGGGTGCTGTATTGTAGGGGCAGCATAAGACTAGTGGAGTGGTGTCAAAGTGCTGTTTCCTGGTGTACTGGTAGGGGGCGCTGTAGTGGCGGTGGGGGTGGGTGGGGCGGCGGAGGGGACTCACTTTCTCCTTCCCGGGGGGTTAGTAGGGGGGCACAGTTAAGGACATTAGGCTCCTCGGGGACCACACTGGACATCCGGCCCTTCTCTGGCTTCCAGTAGCCTGCGTTGCAGAGGAGGGCAACAGGTTTACACAACACACTCCACACACTCCACAGGGCGCCACTTTCGCTGAAGCACATGCTCGCTCTCTTCCCTGTACATGCACGGCACACTGAAGCGCATGCCTTCGATGACACACGCACACACACACACACACAGCCACCTAAAGCACATGCCCGCTACAGCACACAGACTTTCTCTTGTATTGCCACACTCGTGCGTATAGCACCTATGCAGCATATAGCACCTATGCAGCATATAGCACCTATGCAGCATATAGCCCCTATGCAGCATATAGCACCTATGCAGCATATAGCACCTATGCAGCATATAGCACCTATGCAGCATATAGCACCTATGCAGCATGCTCACACATGCAGCTCAAACATGCAGTCATACATGCAGCCACGCCAGCACATGATGTCACAACAGAACTGGCTCTGCAGACTCGGCCTATAGGTCAGAGGTCAGAGGTCTAGTCAGGGGCAAACTGGAGACAGGTGACAGGTGAAGCCAGCTGATCAACATGATCCTAAATGAATAAGAGAAGTTTAACCCTTGCCAGACAGGTGTCACTTTAGGCTTTGCAATACTTGCATCTCTCCCTCAACATTTTACAGACATTTACTTTTCTCACGTTGTCTATAAAATCTATCAAAAGGAGGCGCGGTATAATGTATTATGAGGTATAATGTGTTATGGGGTGGAATAGCTTCACATACTGGACATTTACTTTTCCAGTTCCTCTAATTCTCACCTCATCTCACCTAAACAACTGGTAAAATCTATCAGATGGCCGTATGGTGTATAATATAGGCCTTACTTTTGTAGTTGTACTTGAGTTAAAAATTGGCATAGCACCTTTCACTTGTAGTGGAGTAATATTTGACTAGGAGTATCTATACTTTGACTTAAGTTAAGGAATCGTTTAGGAATCATTTGTCCACCCCTGGTGACATGTGCAATGCCTTATGGGTTAGAGAATGACAGTACTCACTCTGCTCTGCCCTAATCTATCAAACAATCAGCCAACTCTATCAGAAGGCTGTGTGGTGTATAATGCGTTGTGGGTTAGAGAACGACAGTAAACAATCTCTGCTCTGGGCGTGTGTAGTAATGCTGGGTGTTAAAGCTGAGGACCAAGCAGTGTTAGCAGGCCTGCTCATGAGGGCAGCAGATGGATAGCCCAAGGGCAAAAAGACTGGCTAAACACACGCCTGTGTCCGTGTGTGTGTGTGTGTGTGTGTGTGTGTGTGTGTGTGTGTGTGTGTGTGTGTGTGTGTGTGTGTGTGTGTGTGTGCGTGAATGTGAAGCCTGTAATTGAGAAGACAGCATGGTGTCATTCTGGAAGCCCACTACAGCTTTACAGGAACACATGACCACCTCAGCTGTGTGTATGTGTGTGCGTGTGTGTGTGTGTGTGTGTGTATGTGTGTGTCGTTCTGGAGGCCCGCTACAGCTTTAAAGGAACACATGCCTGCTTCAGCAGTGTGTGTGTCTGTGTGTGTGTGTGTGTGAACACGCCTGTGTGTG
This sequence comes from Coilia nasus, assembly GCA_027475355.1. NCBI lineage: Eukaryota > Metazoa > Chordata > Actinopteri > Clupeiformes > Engraulidae > Coilia > Coilia nasus. The sequence goes on from CM050215.1 coordinate 21,163,982, forward strand.
TCGCTCTGAAGGCCCACTGCAGCTCTACAGGAACACATAACCACCTCAGCTCTGTGTGTGTGTGTGTGTGTGTGTGTGTCATTCTGGAGGCCCGCTACAGCTTTACAGGAACACATGCCTGCTTCAGCAGTGTGTGTGTGTGTGTGTGTGTCGTTCTGGAGGCCCGCTGCAGCTTTACAGGAACACATGTCTGCTTCAGCAGTGTGTGTGTGTGTGTGTGTGTGTGAACACGCCTGTGTGTGTCGCTCTGGAGGCCCACTGCAGCTCTACAGGAACACATAACTGCCTTAGCAACTCAGTCATCAGCGGTGATACACACAGCTCTACAGCCCACAAGCAGCAGTTAGAGAACACACACACACACACACACACACACACACACACACACACACACACACACACACACACACACACACCCGAGCAAACACACAAGCCAGCGCGGAGGCGAAGGAGCAGAGTGGCGGTAAGTGGAGCTATGTGCATGCATGACCAGCAGGGGGCGCTCACCTCTCCTCTTCAGGGACTCTGCGATCAGCGCTGAGATATGGATATAACACATGGCAGCCTGGAGGAGGAGAGGAGGAGGAAGAGAGGGACAGAGGAGAAGAGAGGGAAAGAGAGAGACATAGATAGAGCGGGAGAGAACAAGAGAGAGAGGGGGCATGATGAGATTTAAAGATAAGTACACAAAAACATAATACCCACAAAGATCCTACAAACACCTTAATATGACTTTATGACTGACAAACCTACAACTTCACTTCAATGTGGCTTGCCATATCTCTGTATGTATTGCCATGTGGCTTGCCATATCTCCAACAGGTCTCCGCTGTTCTACAGACTGACATCTCTCCTGTCTTCAGTCCTCACTCTATGTATGACCCTGGTGGCTTGCCGTACCTCGGACAGGTCTCCGCTGTTCTACACACTACACCTCTAACATCCCTACTTTCCTGAGCCCTCACTATACTGTATGTATGACCCTGGGGGCTTGCCGTACCTCGGACAGGTCTCCGTTGTTCTACACAATACACCTCTAATATCCCTCTTGTTCTGAGCCCTCACTATACTGTATGTATGACCCTTGGGGCTTGCCGTACCTCGGACAGGTCTCCGTTGCGCACGTGAATCTTGGCCATGCTCTCGAGCCAGGTGCGGCGCAGCTCAGGTGTGCTGGCGTAGGAGTTGGCCAGGCTGTACTGCAGGTCCACCAGCATCTCCGGGTCCTTCTCGTGCTCCTTCATCTGCGACGTGGCCATCAGCACCGTACGGATGCGCTTGGTCAGGTCCTTCACCTCCGCCGGGAACGCCGAGCTCTGGAGGAGAGAACAGAGGAGAGGATGAGAAGAGGAGAGGAGGAGAAGAGGAGAGGAGGGGAGAAGAGAGGAGGAGAGGAGAGAGAGACAGGGGAGAGGAGAGGAAAGGAGAGAAGAAGAGAAGAGTACAGGAGGGGAGAGAATAGGAGAGGAGGAGAGGAGAGGAGGAGAGGGGGGAGGAGATGAAAGGACAGGAGAGAAGAGGAGCAAAAGAGAAAAGGAGGAGATGTGAGTAGGAGATGGGAAGGCAAGAGAGATGTAGACAGAAGAAGAGGTAAAGAGAGAGAGGAGAGAAAATGAGAAAACGGTAAAATGACACAGGATAAGAGGATGGTGAAGAGATAGTGATAAAAGGAAGAGAGGCCATTGAGAGGGAGGGAGAGAGGGAGAGAGAGAGAAAGATATAGACAGAGAGCAAGACAGAGACAGAGAGAGAGGGTTTGCTCACCTTGAGTGGGGCGTCTCCGTTGGCGAAGTTGTTGATGATGGCCAGGGACTGTTGGAAGCGAGTGCCCCCGATACCCCCATCTGCAATCAGCTGACTCACCGCCTTGATGACCTGAAACACACCACCTCCATTAGCCACCATTTTATCCACACACTACGCTGCATCACTGCATTTGGGCATAACATCATGGACACCATGGGCATTGAGGTCAACATGGTGCAAAACATAGATTTTTTAAAAACAAAACAACACAAACACACAAACCCCTGTACATACACACACACACACACAGTAACAGCACATCTGAAACCGCTGCAGCCTGGCACTCTGCCAGTCAGACAGATGGCACACGCATCCCGCCTTGGCTTCAAGCCACAGCCAATCAGCCTACAGGGGCCCCTACTTGGCAATGGGACTCAGCCAATCAGCAAACAGCATAACGCACATATTTCACCTTGGCAATGCGGATCAACTAACTGTAGCTGTATCTGAATTAAGCAATGTGTCTTGGCCAATCAGGTGAAAGTATAAAGTACATATCCCGCCTTAGCAATCTGCCTCAGCCAATCAATATAAATCATGAAGCAACACAGCCCGTAGGATGAGCAGGTCATCATTAGCGAATGACTGATGGCTCTACACACACAGGCGTGTTCTGGTGGCCTGTACACACTCTAGCCACCCACCTGCAGATGTGAGCGCACGATGGACTTGCCTTTGGTGAAGTCGAAGTTCACTTAGACACACACACACACACACACACACACTCACACACACAGCCTGCTAGCCACCCACCTGCAGATGAGAGCGCACGATGGACTTGCCCTTGGTGAAGTCGAAGTTCACTTAGACACACACACACTCACCCACACACACACACACACACACAGCCTGCTAGCCACCCACCTGCAGATGGGAGCGCACGATGGACTTGCCCTTGGTGAAGTCAAAGTTCACTTAGACACACACACATACATACACACACACACACACACACACACACACACACACACACACACACACACACAGCCTGCTAGCCACCCACCTGCAGATGGGAGCGCACGATGGACTTGCCCTTGGTGAAGTCGAAGTTCTTGCGCATGAAGAAGTAGAGCAGTGCGGAGGCCTCGGTCTGCGTGCCGCAGGAGCGATGGTTGCAGCACTTCAGGATCTCGTAGCACAGACACCCACACATGTCCGCCTTGCCCTGGAAGAACGCCGACGGGAACTACACACACACACACACACAGACACACACACACACACATATGTTAAAAGTCCTTTTTCGCAGCAAAAATAAACGTATTTACAGCCTGGTTTAAAAAAGGGTTTTGGTGTGTTTCTGTAGTTAATCTCCAGATAATTTACATTGACAATCATAGAATGAGCTGGCAAAGATGGCAGTGCGAGGAATCTATAATTTAGGCCTCATCCGATGTGTGATACAGTCTATGCGTGAAGTCACAGAGGGTTCGTCCAGTTCTCTTATATACAGTCTATGGTCCAGACACACAGATACACAGACATGTAGACACACACACACACACACACACACACACACACACACACACACACACACACACACACACACACACACACACACACACACACACACAGACACACACACACACACACAGGGTTTGTCCAGTCCTCTTATATAGTCTATGGTCCAGACACACACACACACAGACACACACACACACACACACACACACACACACACACACACACACACAGGGTTTGTCCAGTCCTCTTATATAGTCTATGGTCCAGACACACACACACACAGACACACACACACACACACACACACACACACACACACACAGGGTTTGTCCAGTCCTCTTATATAGTCTATGGTCCAGACACACACACACACACACACACACACACACACACACACAGGGTTTGTCCAGTCCTCTTATATAGTCTATGGTCCAGACACACACACACACATACACACACACACACACACACACACACACACACACACACACACACACACACACACACACACACACAGACACACACACACACACACAGGGTTTGTCCAGTCCTCTTATATAGTCTATGGTCCAGACACACACACACACACACACACACACACACACACACACACACACACACACACACACACACACACACACACACACAGGGTTTGTCCAGTCCTCTTATATAGTCTATGGTCCAGACACACACACACACACACACACACACACACACACACACACACACACACACAGGGTTTGTCCAGTCCTCTTATATAGTCTATGGTCCAGACACACAGATACACAGACATGTAGACACACACACACACACACACACACACACACACACACAGGGTTTGTCCAGTCCTCTTATATAGTCTATGGTCCAGACACACACACACACATACACACACACACACACACACACACACACACACACACACACACACACACACACACACACACACACACACACACAGACACACACACACACACACAGGGTTTGTCCAGTCCTCTTATATAGTCTATGGTCCAGACACACACACACACACACACACACACACACACACACACACACACACACACACACACACACACACACACACACACAGGGTTTGTCCAGTCCTCTTATATAGTCTATGGTCCAGACACACACACACACACACACACACACACACACACACACACACACACACACACACAGGGTTTGTCCAGTCCTCTTATAGAGTCTATGGTCCAGACACACAGATACACAGACATGTAGACACACACACACACACACACACACACACACACAGGGTTTGTCCAGTCCTCTTATATAGTCTATGGTGCCCTTAGTGGGTAGTGAGGTGTTTGCAGGCATGATGGTGGTGCCCAGTTCTCTGATATCCAGTCTACGGTGCAGACACACACACACACACACACAGGGTTTGTCCAGTTCTGTTTCTCAGTCTATGGTCCAGACACACACACACACACACACAGACACAGGGTTTTCCTAGTTCTCTTTCCCAGTCTATGGTGCAGACACACACACACACAGTTTGTCCACTTCTCTTATACACAGTCTATGGTGCAGACACACACACACATGGTTTGTCCACTTCTCTTATACACAGTCTATGGTGCAGACACACACACACACGGTTTGTCCACTTCTCTTATACACAGTCTATGGTACCTACCTTCTGGATGAAGAGTCTCAGGGCGGCGAAGACGTGGCGCAGGGTGGTGGTGGACTGGTTGATCTGGAAGAAGAGCAGGTACGTGTCGAACACCTTCTTCATCAGGGCATTCTGGCCCTCCTCATGCAGCAGCTGCTTCTGTGGGGTAGAGGGCCATCAGGGGTGTATATGTATGACACACACACACCTACACACACACACACACACACACACACACACAGACACGTGTCGAACACCTTCTTCATCAGGGCATTCTGGCCCTCCTCATGCAGCAGCTGCTTCTGTGGGGTAGAGGGCCATCAGCGGTGTATATGTATAACACACACACACCTACACATACACACACACACACACACACACACACACACACACACACACACACAGACACGCACACACACACACGTGTCGAACACCTTCTTCATCAGGGCATTCTGGCCCTCCTCATGCAGCAGCTGCTTCTGTGGGGTAGAGGGCCATCAGCGGTGTATATGTATGACACACACACACCTACACACACACACACACACACACACACACACACACACGTGTCGAACACCTTCTTCATCAGGGCATTCTGGCCCTCCTCATGCAGCAGCTGCTTCTGTGGGGTAGAGGGCCATCAGGGGTGTATATGTATGACACACACACACCTACACATACACACACACACACACACACACACACACACACACACACACACACACACACACACACACAGACACGTGTCGAACACCTTCTTCATCAGGGCATTCTGGCCCTCCTCATGCAGCAGCTGCTTCTGTGGGGTAGAGGGCCATCAGGGGTGTATATGTATGACACACACACACCTACACATACACACACACCTACACACACACACACACACACACACACACACACACACACACACACACACACACACACACACACACACACACACACGTGTCGAACACCTTCTTCATCAGAGCGTTCTGCCCCTCCTCATGCAGCAGCTGCTTCTGTGGGGTAGAGGGGCATCAGGGGTGTATATGTATGACACACACACACCTACACATACACACACACACACACACACACACACACACACACACACACACACACACACACACACACACACACAGACACGTGTCGAACACCTTCTTCATCAGGCATTCTGGCCCTCCTCATGCAGCAGCTGCTTCTGTGGGGTAGAGGGCCATCAGGGGGCTCATCAGGCAGAGGAATATATATACCCACACACACACACATACACACCTATGCACAAGCCCAGACACACATGAACACACACACACACACACACACACACACACACACACACACACACACACACACACACACACACACACACACACACACACACACCTGCCCACAAAGACCAACTCTCCAAAATATCACACAACAGCAAGGCTACCTTCAGAACAGACCTGGTTTTAGTTCATAGCTTTTACATCAGGCTCAATGAGTTATCTGCCATCTGTCCAGTGCCCACCAGGGGGCAGCAAAGTACTATGCTGCTGTAGAGCCCTTCTTCTCCTTGTGCAGTAACATGACACTGACACACTCAGTCCAGTTTCAAGACCACAAAGACATAACGTCCTCATGTACACCCATAAACCCATAAATACATGAAAAATAAGTAAGAAGTAGTGAAATCTTAAAGAAAATTAATAAATTAAGAGTTTTAGAGGCGGATGTGGTGATAACTGACCTTATGATGCTGCACAAACAGCCCCAGCACATCCAGAACAGTCATGGCCACCTCAGTGGAGAGATTCGCCTCGATGTCCATCGGGCTCAGCACATCCCCCTCTGGGATATCTGTAACAGGCGCGCACACACACATGCATGCGTGAAAGCAAGTACACCCACATTCAAAACATGCACACACATCCACACCCACACATGACAAGTAAGAGATGTGCATAGGTAACCTGGGCTTGAAAATATCACACTATGTTTGCATAGTTGCCATGTGCAGACTGCTGGACCACAGACAAAGAGGCTCTGGGGTCTGGGCCCACCTGGGCTATGGGGTCTGGCCTTACCTGTCTGGACTACTGTGGTGTAAAGGGGCTATCAGGTCTGTCTGGACACACCTGTCTGGACTACCGCGCTATAAAGGGGCTATCAGGTCTGTCTGGACACACCTGTCTGGACTACCGCGCTATAAAGGGGCTATCAGGTCTGTCTGGGCACACCTGTCTCTGGACTACTGTGGTGTGAAGGGGCTATCAGGTCTGTCTGGGCACACCTGTCTCTAGACTACTGTGGTGTAAAGGGGCTATTAGGTCTGTCTGGACACACCTGTCTCTGGACTACTGTGGTGTGAAGGAGCTATCAGGTCTGTCTGGGCACACCTGTCTCTAGACTACTGTGGTGTAAAGAGGCTATAGGGTCTCAGCCCACCTGAGCTCTGGGGTCTGGGCTGACCTGGGCTATGGGGTCTGTCTGGGCTCACCTGACTGCTGGACGGTAGGCGCAAGAGGCTATGGGGTCATTCTAAACTCACCTGGGCTATGGGGTCTGGGCTCACCTGAGCTATCAGGTCATTCTGAACTCACCTGTCTCCATCATCTGCAGCAGTTTGGGGTTGGTGAGGGCGTTCTTGCCGCGGATGATGGGCATAGTCTGGGAGCGGGCATGCCTGTGCCCCTCCTGGCCAGAGTGCATCCTGGGTAAGGGAATAAAGCAAGGCATGATGGGATTAAACAACTCATGTTTAGACGCACAACAAAATCTACCGTGCCTCTCTAAAAACTGCCTAAAAAAATCTAGTTCCACTTCTTACTGTCTTTACTCTATTAACTATTTTACTCTATTTAAAAACTATGCATTTCCCTCTTTTTAAATTATATAGTTAAAATATATAAAATATATATTTATAAAATATATAAATTATATATATTTTAATGATATATTTTTAGGTTTTATGTTGGTTTTATATATCCTTCCTGCATTTATTGATGTATGGCCGTGTTTATTAAATTAGTCATATACATAAACCTGCCTTGCCTCCCTCCCAATCACATGCTTGACCAGGCTCACGCCAGTTTAAGCCACCACCAGATGGAGGTTAATGTCCACAGGTTAACCTTATTAGCACAGGGTCAGAGGGCAATCACAGCACACATACAGGGGGTGTGGGGGAAAGGCATGCTGGGATATAAAATGGCCACCAACACAGTCACATAAACACACTTGTGGACCGCAGGGACAGGAGGCTTTAACACCATCAACGAGAAAACACAATGATGAGCTGAAAGGTGGTCACGCACAAATGAGTGTGTTGTGAGTGATGGTGTGTATGTGTGTGTGTGTGTATGTGTGTGTGTGTGTGTAATATTGTATTGTGCTGTTGAATACTCAAAGAAGGAAACACTAAGATTTCATGTAAGGTCCTTCACTCTTAAAGACTATCTGCATTGTCGGGGACAGAGTCTGGTGTGACTGGGAGTGTTACAGTAGGTTGGCACCACTGTTTCATCTTTAATTTCCAGCCTCAGCGGATAGGCTCCCCCCTTGAGCCGCAAATCCACTCAGGTCCTTTTCTTAACAGAAACTAACTATAGGGAAATCTTTCTGCCCCGGTGCATGGCTAAAAACTGTCCTACAGTCATCTATCTTCAAACCGAACCGCAAAATGTAAGCTGTGTATTATTATTATTATTATTATTATTATTATTGTTATTTTTATATAAATGCTGTGATTTTTCATGCTAAAGTCTAATCTGCAGGGTAAAGAAACCACACCCCCTGGTTGAGGTGTGAGCCAATGGTGGTCAGTGGGAGGGGTTTACCATTGTGGGAGGAGCCCCGCGGCGTGGTTGGTGCTAGTGGCCTTCATGGTGCCATTGTTCTGGGTGGCCTGGGCCAGCTTTACGGCCGCAGCAAGCTTCCTGTGCAACAACAAGCCAATCACAGCACAGCGTTACTCTTACGGACACGTCCGCTGTCATCATCATCGTCCTCATCTTCCTCTTCTTCTTCAGCGCACACATCAGGCTTCAGGCAAACTCGGTTAGTGTTAATTTGTGTTAAGTTGTGTTAGCTGAGTCCATGTTGGAGAAGTGC
>CM050215.1:21177967-21185467 GCA_027475355.1 Coilia nasus
ACTCACAGATGCACACACACACACACACACACACACTCACAGACGCACACACACACACACACACACTGAGTCTTCAAACGTGCGTAACGTACCTGGCGATGTGCCGCTTGCCTAGGAACCTGAAGTGCTGGAGGCAGAGTCTGCATGAAGACCGAGAGACACACAGAGGTTATAGCACACACACACATGCATACACACACACATGCATACACACACACACACACACACCAACACACACACACACACACACACACACACACACACACAAATGGAGGCAGAGTCTGCATGAAGACCGAGAGACACACAGAGGTTATAGCACACACTTACACACACGCACACTTACACACACACACACACACACACACGCACACACACACACACACACACACACACACACACACACACACACAAATGGAGGCAGAGTCTGCATGAAGACCGAGAGACACACAGAGGTTATAGCACACACTTACACACACACACAGACACACACATGCATACACACACACACTTACACGCACACACAAACGCACACACACACACACACACACACAAACAAATGGAGGCAGAGTCTGCATAAGGGCAGACACAGATAGAGGTTATAGCACACACTTACACACACACACACACACACACACACACACACACACACACACACACACACACAAATGGAGGCAGAGTCTGCATGAGGACAGACACAGATAGAGGTTATAGCTTAGCAGTATGGCTAATATACATGCATGCACACGCACAACCACACACACACACACACATACACGCACAAACACACTCACTCTAAAATGTTGAAAAAGTCTGATATCTCCTGGTGAACAGCCCGATGCCAGTAAGACACCATTACATCTGTAACAGAAACACAAGAGTGATTATAGCACACAAAACACACACACGCGCGCACACACTCACACACACAGACACACAAACACACATACACACACACACGCTCAAAAGTGACTACGGCAGAGATCATCATCAGCAACATCTTTGTTATGAGTGTAAATATCAGCCCAGTAGTTCCGGTATATGTGTACATGTCTATATGTGTATATGTGTATATGTGGGTTATGGTATTTGTGTATGCATGTATTTGTAGGTGGACTGGTGTATATGTGTAGGTGGACTGGTGCATATGTGTGTATGTATGTGTATATGTCTATATGTGCGGGTGGACTGGTGCATATGTGTATATGTGTATATGTGCATATGTGTGTATATGTGTATATGTGCATATGTGTGTATATGTGTATATGTGTATATGTGTAGGTGGACTGGTGCATATGTGTATATGTGTATATGTGTGTATATGTGTATATGTGTATGTATGTGTATATGTGTATATGTGTAGGTGGACTGGTGTATATCTGTGTGTATATATGTGTATATGTGTGTATATGTGTATATGTGTATATGTGTGTATATGTGTATATGTGTAGGTGGACTGGTGCATATGTGTATATGTGTATACGTGTAGGTGGACTGGTGTATATGTGTATATGTGTATATGTCTGAGTAGACCGGTGCATATGTGTGTGTATATGTGTATATGTGTGTATATGTGTATATGTGTAGGTGGACTGGTGTATATCTGTGTGTATATATGTGTATATGTGTGTATATGTGTATATGTGTATATGTGTGTATATGTGTATATGTGTAGGTGGACTGGTGCATATGTGTGTGTATATGTGTATGTATGTGTATATGTGTATACGTGTAGGTGGACTGGTGCATATGTGTGTGTATATGTGTATGTATGCATATGTGTGTGTATATGTGTATGTATGCATATGTGTGTGTATATGTGTATGTATGCATATGTGTGTGTATATATGTGTATGTAGGTGGACTGGTAGTGGTTCTGGTGGCCCACCTTCTGAGATGGTCTTCATGATGTGCAGGAAGCACATGAGCAGGCTGCGGGTCTCAGCCTGGTCCAGCTTGTCGAAGCGCGATCCAAAGCCAATCAGAGACTGGGGCCTGGCAAACTGATCACAGACCACACCCCCACACAGACATTAGTAATCAAACTCAGATCAGAGACTGGGGCCTGGCAAACTGATCACAGACCACACCCCCCACACAGACATCACTAATCAAACACAGATCAGAGACTGGGCCCTGGCAAACTGATCACAAACCACACCCTCACAAAGACATCACTAATCAAACACAGATCAGAGACTGGGGCCTGGCAAACTGATCACACCCCCAGACAGACATCACTAATCACAGATTAATGTGAAGTTTGGTTTTGTCACGTCACTGCTGCTATTGATTGTGTTCAATATGGGTTTGCCCCACTACCTGTTACTGTGCAACACCTACACCATAATGTGCAATACCCACACACACACACACACACCACTGACCTTCTCACACACACACACACACACCTTCTCACAGCCGTCCATCTTCTCGCTGTTGCGGTCGCTGTTGCTGGGGTTGGACTCACACACACACGCACACACACACACACACACACACACACACACACACACACACACACACACACACACACACACACACACTCACTCACCTTCTCACAGCCGTCCATCTTCTCGCTGTTGCGGTCGCTGTTGCTGGGGTTGGACTCACACACACACACACACGCACACACACACACACACACACACACACACACACACACACTCACCTTCTCACAGCCGTCCATCTTCTCGCTGTTGCGGTCGCTGTTGCTGGGGTTGGACTCACACACACACACACGCACACACACACACACACACACACACACACACACACACACACACACACACACACACACACACACACACACACTCACCTTCTCACAGCCGTCCAACTTCTCGCTGTTGCGGTCGCTGTTGCTGGGGTTGGACTCGATGCTGATCAGCGAGCCGCGGGAGTCCGTGTGGTTGCCCCCGGAGATGGCCAGAGATGAGAAGGCTGAGGGGACACAGAGCTGGGTGTTAGTGACACATGCCCGCACACACACACACATCCATACACACACACACACACACATATCCATACACACACACACACACACACGCACACACACATATCCATACACACACACACACACACACACACATATCCATACACACACACACACACACATATCCAAACACACTCGCTTTTCTTACATAACCTAGTAATAACATGTGGTCCAGGCATGGGAATTTGAACCAGCCAAATCTTGGTAAGATATGAAAGTGGCTGGTAGATTTTGGACATGGGTCATTCCATGCCAAACCACTCAATTTTTTTCCGCCCCCCCTCCGATTTTGATTAAATTAGGCATACTTGTGGGTATACTTAAGAAATGGCAACATACCAAATTTCAGCTCATTCAGACCATTTTTCACGAATCTAGAGAGTTTTGAAAATTTCACTGTTTTTGCATCGATTAGTGACCATGGAACAGAAAATTGGCTACATTTTGCAAACCCATCACTCGATTTCCATAAATTTGGGGAGAAAATTCCCTTTCACGATGACCTTTCTATGTCGTTGCATTTTCAAAGTCATTTGATGTGAGCTTGACCTTTGACCTATTTTTTAAGGCAATGAGTATCGATCAATTTTGATTAAATTTTATTATCTGTTAGGCAAAGAAGTATCAATTATGCCTGCAAAGGTTCAGTTTGGAGAATCAAATGGTTTGGGAGATATTCAAAGAAGACATTTTGATATACAGGGTGTTTTAGAAATAAATGCTGGCAAAAAGACAATGTCAAGTAGTAACATTTATTTATACATTTAGGCTACACAAATTTGCTGTAAACAGTGCTATGGTAGATATTCAAGGAAGTCTGTTTGATATACAGGGTGTTCCAGAAATAAATACAGGCAAAAATGCAATATCAAGTACCATTTTACACTACACAAAATTTATGGTAAACGGTGCCATAATGATCTTAAATACTGTACCTTGAACCTGCAGCTAAATGGCAAGGTTACTTGATTAGAGATGCTCAAGCCATACTAGATTCTGCACCAAGTTGTCTAGCAGCCAAATACTATATGTAGAATACCACAGATCATAATCTCAGTTATAGTCACTTTGGTCAACATTGCCACAAATGGCTGGATGCAAAAAAAATGTCAAAAAGGCTGTTTTATGGAAATGAATGAATCTTTCTCCATGGAATTTCACCAATAGAAATCCTGTCAGTACTTGTCAGTACAGTCCTAATTCACAGTCTGAAAGAAGAACTTGTGAGAAAATTGCAAATTCTGATGTATCTGATATGATGTTACAGAAACTGCTGAGAAAGTAGCCATTTGCAGTTTGTTGATGATTTTATGATCAGAAGGTGAAAGTTCACAAGCCTAAGTAAACAAAATATGTGAAACTCAAAATTGGCCCAGCATGACCTCTGCAACTATATTGGGCTGTATCTCAGAACCGCCACATGCCACTTAATACCTGTTTTGGTGTGATGGGTCACATATACGCTTGGTGTTTTATCATGATGACATTTTAATTGTCTTTTTTTTTCAAGAGCATGATACAGCAGCACAACCAAGTACTGACAGGATTTCTATTGGTGAAATTCCATTAAATTCTATTTTATTCTATTCCATGAAATTCTATTGGTGAAATTCCATGAAGAAAGATTAATTCATTTCCATAAAACAGCCTTTCAGACATTTTTTTGCATCCAGCCATTTGTGGCAATGTTGACCAGTTTGGGGAAAGTGACTATAACTGAGATTACGACCTGTGGTATTCTACATATAGTACTTGGCTGCTAGACAACTTGGTGCAGAATCTAGTATGGCTTGAGCATCTCGAATCAAGTAACCTTGCCATTTAGCTGCAGGTTCAAGGTATTTAAGATCATTATGCCACCGTTTACCATACATTTGTGTATCCTACATGTGAGTGTAAAACGGTACTTGATATTGCATTTTTGCCTGTATTTATTTCTGGGACACCCTGTATATCAAACAGACTTCCTTGAATATCTACCATAGCACTGTTTACAGCAAATTTGTGCAGCCTAAATGTATAAATAAATGTTACTACTTGACATTGTCTTTTTGCCAGCATTTATTTCTAGAACACCCTGTATATCAAAAAGTCTTCCTTGAATATCTCCCAAACCATTTGATTCTCCAAACTAAAACCTTGCAGGCATAATTGATACTTCTTTGCCTAACAGATAATACAATTTCGTCAAAATTGATCGATACTCATTGCCTTAAAAATTAGGTCAAAGGTCAAGCTCACATCAAATGACCTTGAAAATGCAACGACCTTGAAAGGTCATCGTGTTATATATCATTTGAAAGGGGAATGTCTCCCCTTTGTAATGATACCAAATTTATGAAAATTGAGTGATGGGTTTGCAAAATGCAGCCAATTTTCTGTTCCATGGTCACTAATTGATGCAAAAACGGTGAAATTTTCAAAACTCCCTAGATTCGTGAAAAATGGTCCGAATGAGCTGAAAATTGGTATGTTGCCATTTCTCAAGGATACCCACGAGTATGCCAAATTTCATCAAAATCGGAGGGGGGGCGGAAAAAAATTGAGTGGTTTGGCATGGAATTACCCACATAGAATGATGATGTTCTGATTTTGAAATACTAATGTGTCAGTGCCTGGTAAAGGTTCACACTTTGCAAAGTTAATTTCCAGCCCTGATGCAGTCACAAACTACTGTACAAAAACGTTTTTACAGCTGTATTGTCACTATTTCTGCACATCGATTTAATTTCACTGCAACTGAACCGCAGGATCACGAGATAATGGCACTTTTACAGTCAACTAAATACTGCAAGTTTTGCCGTGGGTGGGTCAACCTCGGAAGTGAGATCTTTACTTCAGCGTAAACCTTTGTGGTCCTATGCTGTCCCTAGCGGCGGCAGTGGTAATAACATTTCACAGACTGCATGAATCTCGGCTTGCGCGAGTGACATGAGCATTCTGAAATGACAACATCTGTACATTAAAAAAACAGCTAAGGAAATGGCAAAAAAGCAGACAGACTACTAGACAGTTTGACCAGACAGTCTGACCAGAGAGACAGACCAACAGACACTCATGCAGAAGAACAGACAGGTACACAGACAGACTAACGGACACAGAGAAGGCAGGGAGGTACAGTAGGCTTGAGTACCAGTGATGGAGTTGAGCACTTCCTTGGAGAAGGAGGCATCCACTGAGTTGCCATGGCGAACAGCCCCCTGCCCGGCAACACCGCCTCCCACACTCAGGTCGTCCCGCGAGCCCTGGGGACACACGTTACTGTGTAGTCATGCTAGAGGGGTGTGTGTGTGTGTGTGTGTGTGTCTGTGTCAGGTCGTCCCGCGAGCCCTGGAGACACACGTTACTGTGTAGTCATGCTAGAGAGGTGTGTGTGTGTGTGTGTGTGTGTGTGTGTGTCAGGTTGTCCCGCGAGCCCTGGGGACACACATTACTGTGTAGTCATACTAGAGAGGTGTGTGTGTGTGTGTGTGTGTGTGTGTGTGTGTGTGTGTCAGGTCGTCCCGCGAGCCCTAAAGACACACGTTACTGTGTAGTAATGCTAAAGGGGAGTGTGTGTGTGTGTGTGTCAGGTCGTCCCGCGAGCCCTAAAGACACACGTTACTGTGTAGTAATGCTAAAGGGGAGTGTGTGTGTGTGTGTGTGTGTGTGTGTGTCTGTGTGTGTGTGTGTGTGTTTTACCTGGTCGCTAGAGTTGAAGTAGATGGGGAAGAGGTCCCTGAGGAAGAAGCGTGGCATGTTGTCCAGGATGAGGCCGTAGAGGGGCAGGTACAGAGAGGCTATCATCGCCTGCTTCTCCTACACACACACACACACACACACACACACACACACACACACACACACACACACATACACACACAGACACACACACACACACACACACACACACTCGTTATAGTCATGCACATACACAGGGAGGCTATCATCGCCTGCTTCTCCTACACACACACACACACACACACAGACATACACACATACACACACACACAGACACACACACACTCGTTATAGTCATGCACATACACAGGGAGGCTATCATCGCCTGCTTCTCCTACACACACACACACACACACACAGACACACACACACACACTCGTTATAGTCATGCACATACACAGGGAGGCTATCATTGCCTGCTTCTTCTACACTCACATACACACACACACATACACACACACACACATTCGTTATAGTCATACACATACACAGAGAAGCTGTGTGTGTGTGTGTGTGTAGCGTCCAGAGTGCGCGCACATCCAATCACAAGGTGCCGGATCAACAGACAAAACCGAAGAAAAAGAAAAGAATCCGCGCACTGTTGCTGCTCACCGATTTATTAAACACTAAGCACAACGTTTCGACCTCACACGGTCTTCGTCAGGTGTAGGTGTGTGTCTGTGTTTGTGAGTAACAGCTCTTTTATAGACAAGGAAGGGGCGTGTGTGTGTACCTTGAGCGCGTAGCCCGTGTTGAGAGAGTGTTTGGCCATAAGACTCTTGAGTGACGCG
>CM050215.1:21190467-21192967 GCA_027475355.1 Coilia nasus
CCTCCAGCCGACCCTGGTAGGAGGCGGGGAAGCGCTGGGGCCGGGGGAGCTGAAGACACACACACACACAGATACGCACACACAGATACACACACACACACAAACACACACACACACACACACACACACACACACACACACACACACAGATACACACACACACAGATACACCAGATACACACACACACACACACACACACACACACACACACACACAAACACACACACACACACACACACACACACACACAAACACACACCACATTACAACACTCATGTGATACAAGACATATCCACTGCTTACAAATAAATGCCCTTTATTATTATTGGAAAAATGATTAGCAAATAAAAGTAATTTATTATTATTGTAATTATTATTAGCACCATTAGGCCATGTCCTGAGAGACGCCTCTATAAACCACTACTCTCATTATTAAAAGCATTAACTCTTGAGAGTCAAACCTTGAGGTTTCCTGAATCAACCAGGTGTTGGGCCATGGACTTCACAATCAGCTCCAGGAAGAACCAGGAGAACTGCAGGGTCAGGAGAGATGACATCATCACTGTGACACAATCAATTACTAACCTTTATTGAGACTGTCCTATTCTCCCAAGGGGGTAGGAGCATAGGCAAAAATTAAAGCACCCATGGAGAAATCCCAACCCGAAAAGGGGCCAATAGCCTTTAGCATTCCGTTGACTTCCATTAATTTTAGCGTCACTTTGAACTTTACATGAGAAGGACTCTGTGTCTTGATATTGGCATTGTTCTAAACCGGAGAGGACACAGCACAACATATTTGCTTTGATCGGAAATCTGTCATGTTATTGTCTTGTAAGAAACGTTTATCTGAAATTGTGCTAAAAGTGACATCACAAATCATGTGACAGCTAGTGAGTTTCTGTCGCACAGGAGAAAATTTACCGTACTGTTTGGATAACAAGCCGTAGCCATAGTCATGTCTCTTTACTTTTCTATTCATGTTGGAGAAACATTTACATCAGTATTTCTCAAAAACTAAGCTTAGAACTTGGTATTTGTTTGTAAGCAGAATCGCTATCTTTATGGATTTTACTAATTGGTCCAAGTGAATTGAGAAAGATGGCTAAGATAAGCTACACGCTATAGCTTGTAGTTTACATGATAACTAGCTAGCTCCCTTGACATGCTGGCTTGCAAGACTGCCTGGAACCAAAATTATTTGACGAAGAATCAAGTCCCCACGTACAATATTAGCCTCCCATTCCACTAAGTGATTGCAGCTATACCGGTAGAAGAATACTTATTAAGAAAATGATCGTACGCTGTATGATTTGTGATTGAGCATCTACCACTCAATTTATAGTATTTGGGTTCGCTGGCCGACGTGACCGTACGTTACCCCGCGCTTGCGCAGTTGCCTGGTGATCAATTAAAAATTTCAAAATCGTGCTTCAACAGCTCCCATTGAAAACGACGCCATCCCACGGTCCATTCTCTTCTACTGTCTATGTATTCTCCCCACAAATACCTTGATTCTTCTATATTCTTTGCATTGTGGTCTGTGGTTAGTATTTCATTACAGTGGCTTGACAACAGTGCCATTTCTCGGCAATCTCATCTGAACGCCATGTGGTGCAGTGACGTTCGAATGAGACTGTCCAATAAACGTCACTATTTCAAGCCCAGAATGCATCATTTTAAGCCAACCACTCAGCCAGCCAGTCATCTCCAACAAGCCCAATAACTGACCATTTTCCAGAAACTGTGACAGGCTGTCCGCCATCTTGGCTCACCTTGAGAATGTTCTTGACGGCCACCTGCTCGTTGCTCTTCAGGTCCGACGTCATGCCCTTGGCCAGCTCTTCGTGCACGGTTCTGAACCCATGAGCCTCTGTCCGGAACACAAACTGTTCCAAAACACAACAACAAAAGCAGAAAAAACCCATTAGATTGACATTAGACGTGACATTTTAAAAAGAGACAGAGATAAATAAATGTCAGATTTACATGATATTTGAATAAAATTCAACAGCACTTTCCCTCCATCATCTGAAACAAACATTGTCTCTCTTACAATGCCAATTGGCTCATTGCTAGCATAAACGCTGTCAGCCATCTTGGATCAGCTTCAGTGTAAACTGTGCCCACATGTAAACACACAGAGGAAACAGAGAGGGAGAATAGCAGCACTCTGTCTCCCTGCAGTCAGCCCTGTCTCCTGGAAGCGCCCAGTGGTGTGTGTGTGTGTGTGTGTGTGTATGTGTGTGTGTGTGTGTGTGTGTGTGTGTGTGTGTGTGTGTGTGAGTGTGACGGGGGCATAGCAGCACTCTGTCTCTTAGCAATCAGGCCTGTCTCCTGGAAGCGCCCACTGGTGTGTGTGTGTGTGTGTGTTGATGTAGTGTCTGTGTGTATGTGTGTGTGTGTCAGGGGCCTGACAGTGGGAATTAAAGCTGGCACCCAGCTGTTGTTGGAGCTGGAGCAGTGTCTGGACAAGAGCCAAAGGATCCAGTCACGCAA
>CM050215.1:21200467-21212967 GCA_027475355.1 Coilia nasus
CTACATTGTTCTGGGCTTTAGGTCCAGTACAGTGGTCTCATATACTATTCCCTGTATAGTGCTGGTTCTGGTCTGGCCCAGGGGGTTCTGGGGTTCTGGTAGCTCACCTGGCCCAGGAGGTTCTGGGGTTGTGGTACTGTACCTGGGCCAGGAAGTTCTGGGGTTCTGGTAGCTCACCTGGCCCAGGAGGTTCTGGGGTTGTGGTACTGTACCTGGTGGTGGTGGTGGTGACCTCGTCGTTGTCGTTCTGCGTGAGGACCTTGAAGAGCTGGTTGAGGAGCACGGGGAGGAAGCGGATGATCACGTGGATGCGCTCCATACTGAGAAGGCCCTGAAACACCAATCAATGACAATCAATACCAATTAATCAATACTACCGATCAATACTAATCAATTAATATTAATCAATCAATACTATCGATCAATGCTATCAATCAGTACTAATCAATCAATAATACCAATCAATACTAATCAAACATTACTACTGATCAATACGGATCCGGTCCATACTGAGAAGGCCCTGAAAAACCAATCAATGACAATCAATACCAATTAATCAATACTACCAATCAATACTATTAATCAATACTAATCAACCCACACTATGAATCAATACAAACTGGTTAAAACTTCCAATCAATACTACCAATCAATACTAATCAATCAGTACTCATCAATCAGTACTACCAATCAATACTAATGAATCAATACTATCGATCAATACCGATCCGGTCCATACTGAGAAGGCCCTGGATAAGGCGCAGGAGCACAGCAAACACCAATCAATACTAATCAATGAATACTCATTAATCAATACTACTGATCACTACTGATCTGCTCCATACTGACAAGACCCTGGATAAGCAGAGCAAACTCCCATCTATACTCAGCAATCTATACTACCAATCAATACCACTGCTAATGCCTGCTCACAGTAGCACACTTCATTCCCAAAGGCTAAACAGACTGCGGCTAACACTGCTTTTCTTATTGATCTCCCTTACTTCATATAGACAAGTAGCTACCACTGTGACAGTGCGCAATTAGCACAACGCTGCTTCATCTAGATTTTACTAGATTCACCTCTCCATGAACAGTACACATGTGTCTAATATTCATGTGAACAAGCAACAACACCACAGGGCGCTCTGAGTTTTTGGGCATGTCCACAGACAGGTCCATGCGGGTAGGGTGCTCAGCTTTCAGCTGTGCTAGCCGTAGCTGATAGCTGGTAGCTAGTGATCTACACTACTAGTCCCTGTTGCCTCTCCGTCCTGCTAGAAGCCCGTGTGGCCCCCAGGGACGCTCACTTTCAAGCAGTTGAGGAAGTTTGAGGTAGGTGGCACAATGCTGTTTCATCTAGATGTCATTAGATTCACCCCTTCATGAG
The DNA here is from genome assembly GCA_027475355.1 of Coilia nasus. Taxonomy (NCBI): domain Eukaryota; kingdom Metazoa; phylum Chordata; class Actinopteri; order Clupeiformes; family Engraulidae; genus Coilia; species Coilia nasus. Next base: position 21,201,858 of record CM050215.1, read on the forward strand.
CAGTACACATGTGTCTAGTATTCATTCATGCGCTCACCTTCAAGCAGTTGAGGAAGTGTGAGGTAGGCGGTTGCGAGAGCTCCGTCTCTCGCTTTTGGCACTGCTGGAAGAAGCGGTTCAGGTGGGGGTCCTGCAACACACACACACACCACAACACACACACACACCTCAGCTCCTGCCTGGGCAACAGGAAGTGACATCACATAAATACGTGGCCCTTGACCTACCTGAGTGTAGACCGTGGACAGCATACACACACACACACACACACACACACACACACACACACACACACACACACATACCTGAGTGTAGACCGTGGACAGCATACACACACACACACACACACACACACACACACACATACCTGAGTGTAGACCGTGGACAGCACTTGGGTGGCCAGCTTGAATATGGGCTTCCCGCCGTCTACCCACTTCAGGTCAGAGCCATTCTGCAGAGAGGTCAAAGGTCACGACCCTTAGTGTCATTATGCCCATCAGTGATGGCATTGACTGGGTAGTGACTCATATTACACAAGGTAGTTCTGTATGACATTAACTGCCATTGATTAGTCAGTGACTGAGATCTTCATATTCAGCCATTACAGATTCAAACTGAATCATACACTGAAATATGATAATGATACTACTTATGACTACATTATCCAATTTACATGTGCACACACACACACACACACACACACACACACACACACACACACACACAGACACACACAGTCGCGCACACACACAGGCGTGCACGCACACACACACACACACACACACACACACACACACACACACACACACACACACACACACACACACACACACACACAGTCGCGCACACACACAGGCGTGCACGCACACACACACACACACACACACACACACACACACACACACACACACACCTTGGAGGAGCCAGGCTCCTTGATGGCCAGGTAGCCAGGAGGGAGTGAGCAGGAGACGGACACGTTAAACTCCTGGGAGGAGAGACGCCCGTCCTTCAACAAGGGCAGCCAGGCATAGCCCACTGAAACACACACACGCACACACACAATTAACATAACACACACACACACAGGCATAGCCCACTGAAACACACACACGCACACACACAATTAACATAACACACACAGGCATAGCCCACTGAAACACACACACACACAGTTAACATAACACACACACACACACACAGCACACAGGCATAGCCCATTGAAACACACACACACACACAATTAACATAACACACACACACACAGACATAGCCCACTGAAACACACACACACACACAATTAACATAACACACACACACACACACACACACACAGGCATAGCCCACTGAAACACACACACACACACACACACACAATTAACATAACACACACACACACACACACACACACACACACACACACACACACACACACAGGCAAAGCCCACTAAAACGCACGCACACACACACCTCTAGTACCTGGGGTTCCATTTAAGAACACCAGGGTTAATGTAGGAACATTCTAATTAAGAACCTGTAGTACCTGGGGTTTCATGTAAGAGCGCCTGGAGTGCTATTTAAGAACCCATGTGTCATCTCTAGTACATGGGGTTCTATTTAAGAACATCTGGTACCTGGCATTCTATTTAGGAATCTCTAGTACCTGGGGTTCTATGTAAGAGTCTGTAGTACCTGGGCTTATATTTAGGAGTCTGTAGTACCTGGGTTCTATGTAAGAGTCTGTAGTACCTGGGGTTTCCAGAGCCTCCTTCTTCTTGGAGCTGGTCTTGGCGTTGATGTCACAGGTCACATGGTAGAAGGAGAAGAGGAGGTGGTGCTTCTCATGGAGGTCTGTGGGGAGCTCGATCTTCACCTGCAGCAGGACGAGATGGGACACACCTTCAGACACACTCCAAGCATTACACACACACTCACAACACACTCTAAGCATTACACACACACTCACAACACACTCTAAGCATTACACACACACTCACAACACACTACAAGCATCACACACACTCACAACACACTACAAGCATCACACACACACTCACAACACACTCCAAGCATTACACACACACTCACAACACACTCCAAGCATTACACACACACTCACAACACAGTCCAGGCATCATACATACAAACTCACAACACACTCTTAACATTACACAAACACACTCAAAACATTACACAAACTTATTCCCAACACACTCAAAGCATCACACATAAATACAAATTTTATCTAGCTTATCTAGCAATCTTTAATAACAGTCACACTGATTCTCTAAACATAATGTATATTTAAATCTTTCACTCACAAGATTTTTATGCCTGTTTTTCCTGTGAACTCCTCAAACACCAAGTCTGGTTAGCCTTAGCCAAATAACCCCACAGGCCCCACATGGTTCTGCAGTTCTAAAGGGAACTCTCACCTCATCGTAGAAGTCAGGGTTCTAAAAGGAACTCTCACTTCATCGTAGCAGTCAGGGTTCTAAAAGGAACTCACCTCATCATAGAAGTCATGGTTCTAAAAGGAACTCTCACTTTATCGTAGCAGTCAGGGTTCTAAAGGGAACTCACCTCATCATAGAAGTCATGGTTCTAAAGGGAACTCTCACCTCATCATAGCAGTCAGGGTTCTAAAGGGAACGCTCACCTCATCGTAGAAGTCAGGGTTCTAAATGGAACTCACCTCATCGTAGCAGTCAGGGTTCTAAAGGGAACTCTCACTTCATCGTAGCAGTCAGGGTTCTAAAGGGAACTCACCTCATCATAGAAGTCAGGGTTCTAAAGGGAACGCTCACCTCATCGTAGAAGTTAGGGTTCTAAAAGGAACTCTCACTTCATCGTAGCAGTCAGGGTTCTAAAGGGAACTCACCTCATCATAGAAGTCATGGTTCTAAAAGGAACTCTCACTTCATCGTAGCAGTCAGGGTTCTAAAAGGAACTCACCTCATCATAGAAGTCATGGTTCTAAAAGGAACTCTCACTTCATCGTAGCAGTCAGGGTTCTAAAAGGAACTCTCACTTCATCGTAGCAGTCAGGGTTCTAAAGGGAACTCACCTCATCATAGAAGTCATGGTTCTAAAGGGAACTCACCTCATCGTAGCAGTCAGGGTTCTAAAGGGAACTCTCACTAACATCGTAGCAGTCAGGGTTCTAAAGGGAACTCTCACTTCATCGTAGCAGTCAGGGTTCTAAAGGGAACTCACCTCATCATAGAAGTCAGGGTTCTAAAGGGAACGCTCACCTCATCGTAGAAGTTAGGGTTCTAAAAGGAACTCTCACTTCATCGTAGCAGTCAGGGTTCTAAAGGGAACTCACCTCATCATAGCAGTCAGGGTTCTAAAGGGAACTCTCACTAACATCGTAGCAGTCAGGGTTCTAAAGGGAACTCACCTCATCATAGAAGTCATGGTTCTAAAGGGAACTCTCACCTCATCATAGCAGTCAGGGTTCTAAAGGGAACGCTCACCTCATCGTAGAAGTCAGGGTTCTAAAGGGAACTCACCTCATCATAGAAGTCATGGTTCTAAAGGGAACTCTCACCTCATCATAGCAGTCAGGGTTCTAAAGGGAAAGCTCACCTCATCGTAGAAGTCAGGGTTCTGAGAGTGGTGTAGCACCGTAGACAAAGCTGCTGTGGTGAAGACTGGGCCTGCTGGCTTGCCGTAGATGCACTGAGGAAGCAAAAGTGGGAAATGATACATATGAAAAGGAGGAAAAAAGTCACCAAACAAACCGCCGTACCGTGCAGGAGCAGACAAGAGAACAACGGACGATAAAGGAAGTTCCTACCCTCAGCGCTTTCGCATGCTCCTCATCTGAGTTCCGGAACTCCACGCACACTGCGATGTTCCTCGCCTGTAAACAGGAAGACAAAGCCTTGCTCTGTTAGTGGGTGGTGGACATAGTGCATAGTGTTTGTTCTGTCTGTCTGTCTGTCTGTCAAACAAGCAGCAGTGATAACCGAGTCATTCCTTGTACAGTATAATAAAGTATTTGGAAACACTTTTTATTTAAAGGTGTCTACATAGGAGTGCCATGAGCATGTTATAAACATCACATGACACATTTCACGAACATTCATGACACTTCATTTCTGTTATTGACTGTTTATGTTGTCATTAAGTGTCATTCATTTTTTGTTTGGGTACAGACATTGCAGAAACCCAATGACACTTAATGACAACAGTCATAAACATGTGTCAGGTCATGTTTATGAAGGGCTCATGTCACTCTTATGTAAAAACCTCCAAATAAAGTGTTACCATTTCTTTTGAACCATAATCAGCTGTGTGATTGGCTATCTCTGGCTTAATGAATGCAACTCCATGTACCTCCAGCCTTTCCATCCATCAGTCAAATCCCTTTCATGCTGTTTGTGTCCATACAATAGCTGGCCCACACTGGCTGTGCAACAGGACATGCAAGAACATATCTACCCAAAGGGCCGTAATTGTTTCCAATGCGCCCAGGACTCTAAAGCCTGATATAACTCTATTGATTAAAGTCAAAGCTATCCATTGCACTTAAAAATAGAACACCTCATTTAGGTGCCTTGTGTAGCCTGCACTGCAGATTGAATGTCTGTGTTGTGAACATCGGCATAGTCAATATTTGCACTATAAATGTTAAATTATATCCCTAAACAAAGCCCTTGCTGTGCCTGTGGTAGGCGATGCCATTGCCCAGTGATCCTGCTGTGTGTTGGGCTATGCTTCTGCCGTCTAAGGTCTCAGACTGAACGCCTGAGGACGACCTTCCTCCAGCAGACATTAGACTCCTTAATGTGGACATGCCTGTTCATTATAAATACTGTGTGTTGGGCTATGTTTCTGCAGTCTAAGGTCTCAGACTGAACGCCTGAGGAGGACCTTGCTCCACCAGATCATTAGACTCCTTAATGTGGACATGCCTGTTCATTATAAATACTGTGTGTTAGGCTATGCTTCTGCCGTCTAAGGTCTCAGACTGAACGCCTAAGGACGACCTTCCTCCAGCAGACATTAGACTCCTTAATGTGGACATGCCTGCTCTTTTACAAATCTCAACATAACAATGTATTTGTTAATGTTCTGCGTACAATTTCAGTAGAACCTATGTGTAATTATTAATGTAAATCTTTAGCTAATAGTGTATTTGTTTTTACTTCACATTATTTATTTTTATCTACACAGTCTATGGAGTCTAGCAGTCCCACAATTCACTGCAAATTATGCATCATTAGGATGATTATGTATGTGACAAATTAGTGAACTTCAATTTGAACTTGAGCTTCTGGGCTGTGTGTGTGTGTGTGTGTGTGTGTGTGTGTGTGTGTGTGTGTGTGTGTGTGTGTGTATGTGTGTGTGTGTGTGTGTGTGTGTGTATGTGTGTGTGTGTGTTATATGGTATATGCCTGTAAGGCTGTGTGTGTGTGCGCGCGCGTGTGTGTGTCTGTGTGTGTGTGTGTGTGTGTTATATGTCTGAGGGCTGTGTGTGTGTGTGTGTGTGTGTGTGTGTGTGTGTGTGTGTGTGTGTGTGTGTGTGTGTGTGTGTTATATGGTATATGCATGTAAGGCTGTGTGTGTGTGCGCGCGTGTGTGTGTGTGTGTTATATGTCTGAGGGCTGTGTGTGTGTGTGTGTGTGTGTATGTTATATGTCCGAGGGCTGTGTGTGTGTGTATGTTATATATCTGAGGGTTGTGTGTGTGTGTGTGTGTGTGTGTGTGTGTGTGTGTGTGTGTGTGTGTGTTATATGGTATATGCCTGTAAGGCTGTGTGTGTGTGCGCGCGTGTGTGTGTGTGTGTGTGTGTGTTATATGTCTGAGGGCTGTGTGTGTGTGTGTGTATGTTATATGTCCGAGGGCTGTGTGTGTGTGTATGTTATATATCTGAGGGTTGTGTGTGTGTGTGTGTGTGTGTGTGTGTGTGTGTGTGTGTGTGTGTGTGTATGTTATATATGTGATTTTGCTGTGTGTTGGGCTATGTGTTCATCTTGCTGTGTTGGGCTATGTGTTTATCTTGCTGTGTGTTGGGCTATGCTGTGATCTTGCTGTGTGTTGGGCTATGTGTTCATCTTGCTGTGTGTTGGGCTATGCTGTGATCTTGCTGTGTGTTGGGCTATGTGTTCATCTTGCTGTGTGTTGGGCTATGCTGTGATCTTGCTGTGTGTTGGGCTATGTGTTTATCTTGCTGTGTGTTGGGCTATGCTGTGATCTTGCTGTGTGTTGGGCTATGTGTTTATCTTGCTGTGTGTTGGGCTATGCTGTGATCTTGCTGTGTGTTGGGCTATGCTGTGATCTTGCTGTGTGTTGGGCTATGCTGTGATCTTGCTGTGTGTTGCGCTATGCTGTGATCTTGCTGTGTGTTGGGCTATGCTTCTGCCACTGCGGCCCACCTTGGCGAAGCTCTTCTGGCTGTCGTACTTGAGGTGTCGGGGGTAGACGTAGATGTGGTTGCGGTACACGCGGTACGGCTGGGCGAACTTGGCCGACTCCAGCAGGAACTCGTCCACCTCCACTGATGACGAGTGCGTGCTGCAGTCCTCAAACGGCTTCACGGGGACGTACGAGGACGTCACACAGTCTGGGACACACACACAGGTGAATTTGGAGCCACACACACACACACATACACAAACACACGCACAAATACCCACACCCATGCACGTACACACACACACACACGCACTTACACAGACTGGTTTAGTGAACCAAACTAAATGACTGAATTCTTTAAAACAGAAAAAAAAAACAAATATCGGATGATCACATTATAATATTATAGAAAAAGTATTTAATTGTGATAATGTTAAAATTATAGGTGAAATATATTATTTCAGTTTTAAACAAACAAACAAAGAGACAAAGCTGGCTGTTGACTCACTGGGGTGCTCCATAGGCACACAGTCCACAGTCACCTCCAGGTTCCCAGGAATGGTCTGCAGCTTACTGGTCTTCTCCGCCCTACACACATACACACACACACACACATACGCACACACACGCGCGCGCGCACACACACGTGCACACACACACACACACACACACACACACACGCACACACACACACACACGCACACACGTGCACACGTGCACACACACACGCACACACGCACACACACACTATTGGTAAATAGTTTATAAATATGTCACAGATATACACTCTCTGCCAAGTAAATGTACTGTGTGACTGTGTGTGTGTGTCACTGTGTGTGTGTGTGTGTGTGTGTCTTTGTGACTGTGCGGGCTGGTGTGTTGTGGCACCTGCGGTACTCTGAGATGAGCTTGATGAGGTCATCAGTGGAGATCTTGTTGCTCTCCTGCTTGAAGAGGGGGGAGAAGCGAGACTCCCTGTCCACCGTGCCCTGGTTGTCCTTAAACACAGACCTGGGGGGCAGTCACGCGTGTTACATCTTACACAGAGATACAACTCAAATAGTGTTACATCTTCCACAGAGATACACCTTAAATAGTGTTACATCTTCCACAGACATAGGGGGGTAGGTATGAAAGACTGTGCCCTGGTTGCCCTTAAACACAGACCTGGGGGGCAGTCACGCGTGTTACATCTTACACAGAGATACACCTTAAATAGTGTTACATCTTCCACAGAGATACACCTTAAATAGTGTTACATCTTCCACAGACATAGGGGGGTAGGTATGAAAGACTGTGCCCTGGTTGTCCTTAAACACAGACCTGGGGGGCAGTCACACATGTTACATCTTACACAGACATAGGGGGGCAGTCACACATGTTACATCTTACACAGACATAGGGGGGCAGTCACACATGTTACATCTTACACAGACATAGGGGGCAGTCACACGTGTTACATCTTACACAGACATAGGGGGCCAGTCACACGTGTTACATCTTGCATAGAGATACACCTTAAATAGAGTTACATCTTCCACAGACATAGGGGGGTAGTAGGGGTGGGCGGTATAAAAGGTATAAACGGTATGCGGTATAAATTTGGCCAACGGTAGAGATTTTGGGTTATACCTTCTACCGCGATAGTTCATTGCGTCACCACAACAAGGAAGAAGGAAAAATAGCTGCACGCAGTGAACACGTGGAATAGAAGGAGCTCCTAAAAAAGACAGGCTCAACTTCTGTAATCTGGTCATGGTTTGGCTACGAGGTGTCGGATACTGAACAGGAAAACATAATCTGCAGAATTCACGTTATTCTGACACGCCTATTTTCAAAATTGCTCATCTTCCGCGGTTGTAACATTACTTACGGTCGGTTTGCTACAGCAAGTCAGCTACGTTGGAAAACCTTGTAAATAAAGCTCCAGTGCACAGAAGCTGTGAGAGAATGGCAAAGGGGAGGGGGCGCGGGCGCGGGGGGCAGCACCTCTGAGTCTCTCAAATGCAATGCACAAGTGGGCAATACTCTGCAATTAGTGAGCGAAGTCAGTCACACATAAGCTTCCTTCCCAATAACGCACATTTTATTCCTAACATTATATTTACAAGTTTATAATTCCTGCATATTTTTTAATTGTGTGAAAGGCTAATAAAACAGGGCAATACAAAACGAGTAGGCGGTCACCAAGGTGAAATAGTCTTAACTCCTGGTCGGCAGTGACAGAGTTCGGGGATGGGAAAAGCAGTATGTTGACTGTCGAGTTACAAACAGAAGGAGATGGACAGAAAAAGGTCAAAGCCATTAGAAGTGTAGAAACGAGCAAAAGATGAAGGTAACTGTTCTCTCTGCATGATCACGTTATCCATGCCATGAATGAAGGGCTAATGTTAATCATGGTATAGCCTAATTACGTTTGTTAGCCTTCTAGCTATGATAGATACTACGATTGCTATACTCAACAATAATTCGGTCTTAGCTCAATAAACACAAGATCTAATTTCACCATAAGATTTGGCTTTGCAACAAAACGGTTACAAGTTTAGTTATTATTGATTTCCATAATTTGGGTTAACGTTGAGCCCTGTCATTAGCCAACAGAATGTTATTATGGTAGTTTCAACATTTGCAATTTGCTGCAACTCATAGTTTGCATAGTTTAACTATACTCGGAGGGGGTCTCGCCCGGGGAGTAATTCAATGTAGAACCGCCACTGCTTTAGGTAATGCTTAATGAGGAGCCTGTCGTGCTGTTTCATAGACAGCCCACTGACCAATCTGCGCTGACAGCAAGTCACTGACGACCCAGCTCTGTCCATTTGCCAAAGCGCACAGATTGACTGCACTCTCCCAACATCATAATTTCCTGTGCTATCATTCTCACGTGTTCATCTAGTTGTTTTGTCTGCGGATCCTGTGGAATACGACGTTATTCTCCTCTGAACGTGTTGTATATTTAGCTCAGTCCCGGTTTGCCTAACCTCTGGCTGAGCCAAGTTTCCACACGAAAATGTTACAATGTTTTATATTGTGTTTGGTGACGTTCAGAAATATTGACATTCTGCATTAAGAAGCTGTTAACAGTTAATACTGTTACATACCGAAGTATACCGTGGTATATACCGTCTACCGTCTATGGTTCAACTTATACCGTGATATAAATTTTAGGCTATACCGCCCACCCCTAGGGGGTAGGTACGAAAGAATGTGCCCTGGTTGTCCTTAAACACAGACCTGGGGGGCGGGGGTGGCAATCACATGTGGTACATCTTACATACAGATACATCTCACAGACATAGGGGAGTAGGTACGAAAAAGGGTGCCCTGGTTGTCCTTAAACACAGACCTCGGGGGGCAGTCACACGTGTTACATCTTACATAGAGATACACCTTAAATACAGTTACATCTTACACAGACATAGGTGGTAGGTACCAAAGGTCTCTACATCTGACATAGAGATAGGGGGTAGGTGCAGAACAGTAACAGGAAAAAGAGCGAAAGCTTTATAAGAATGCCCTGTGTCACTAGAACTTGGAATAGGGCTTATGACATACATGTAGCATTATAATCAGAAGTACAGTCATGACTATGTATCAGTAGTTATGGATACTTAACATACTTTATGGATGCATTATAAGCCTTTTTGAATGTGTTTATAGAGTCCTGGGAATCCAAACTTTATAGAAAGTGTTACCATAGAGACAGGGGTGTAGGTGTGGAAGACAGTAACAGGACAAAGAAAAAGAGTGAGATAAGAAAAGTGGTAGAGAGAGAGGTAGAGGAGGGGTAGAGAGAGAGAGAGAGGGAAAGATGGGGGGAATAAAGGAGGTTTTTAGGAGAGAAACTATTTACTTAAAATAGGCTCATGAAAAAGGATCTTGTGTTTTGTCAGTGTGCAGAATATGCTGTCAGGGATATTGCTTTTGGACACACACACACACACACACACACACACACACACACACACACACACACACACACAGACACACAAATACACACACAGACACACAGTAACACACAGTCTCTCTCTCTCACACACACACACATACACACACCACACACAGACACAGACACACACAGACACACACACACACACACACACACAAACACACACACACACAGACACACACAGACACACACACAGACACACACACACACTGCTAGTACTCACCGGATGGCCCATGCAAACGGCATGCGGTACTTCCCCAGCTTGTTGCAGAAGTGCTTGTTGGCCTTCAGCATCTTCTGGACCGTCTGGGGGCGGGGGGGGGGGGGGGGGGGGTTAGAGGCAGGAAACACTTCCTCATTTGCACATCAGCACACAAGGGAAACACACACACACACACACACACACACACAAACATGTACCTTGACCTAGATACCGAGGGTGATTAAATCAAAAAGAGGAGTCGAGAAGTTGGCAGCTGTGCAGGTAGTCTGCACTCGCAATCCGACCCCCAGACTGTGTGACTGTGTGTGTGTGTGTGTGTGTGTGTGTGTGTGTGTGTGTGTGTGTGTGTGTGTGTGTGTGTGACATGCAGGTAGCCTGCACTCGCAATACGACCCCCCGAACAAGAGCCAGATTTAGGGAGGGGGGTGGACTGTGTGTGTGTGTGTGTGTGTGTGTGTTGGTGTGATGGGGAGGGATTTTAGGTCGCTTGAAGGAAAAACTTATTGGAAAACCATCTGCCTGTTCAGCAAGCAGCGACTTAAAAATAAAGCTGAACAGAGACAGAGACAGAAGAC
>CM050215.1:21220467-21242967 GCA_027475355.1 Coilia nasus
TATTGGTGGAGACTCACCCTATTGGTGCAGAGACTCATCCTATTGGTGGAGAGACTCACCCTATTGATGGAGACTCACTCTATTGGTGGAGAGACTCATCCTATTGGTGGAGACTCACCGTATTGGTGGAGAGACTCACCCTATTGGTGGAGACTCACCCTATTGGTGCAGAGACTCATCCTATTGGTGGAGAGACTCATTCTATTGATGGAGACTCATCCTATTGGTGGAGACTCACCCTATTGGTGGAGACTCACCCTATTGGTGGAGAGATTCACCCTGGCGATGAGGACTCACCCTATTGGTGGAGACTCACCCTATTGGTGGAGAGATTCACCCTGGCGATGAGGACTCACCCTATTGGTCGAGAGACTCACTTTGGAGATGAGGACTCACCCTATTGGTCGAGAGACTTACCCTGGTGATGGAGAGACTCACCCTATTGGTGGAGAGACTCACCCTGGCGATGAGGACTCACCCTATTGGTGGAGAGACTCAACCTGGCGATGAGGACTCACCCTATTGGTGGAGACTCAGCCTATTGGTGGAGACTCACCCTGGCGATAAGGACTCACCCTATTGGTGGAGACTTACCCTGGTGATGGAGAGACTCACCCTATTGGTGGAGACTCACCCTGGTGACGGAGAGACTCACCCTATTGGTGGAGACTTACCCTATTGGTGGAGACTCACCCTATTGGTGGACACTCACCCTGGCGATGGACAGACTCATCCTATTGGTGGAGGGACTCACCCTGGTGATGGAGAGACTCACCCTATTGGTGGAGACTTACCCTGGCGATGGAGAGACTCACCCTATTGGTGGAGACTTACCCTGGCGATGGAGAGACTCACCCTATTGGTGGAGACTTACCCTGCCGATGAGGACTCACCCTATTGGTGGAGACTTACCCTGGTGATGGAGAGACTCACCCTATTGGTGGAGACTTACCCTGGCGTGTGTCGCTGAGGTCCATGCTCTTGCGCTCGAGGGCGGGGCCGTCGGGGGGGCTGATCTGCAGGATGCGCGTGAGCGTGCTGATCCACTCCTCCATGTCCTGCTCGCTCTCCGCCGCCAGCACGAAGTACGTCACCTCGTTCATCTTCAGCTCAAACGCGTGCTTACGCAGACGGTTGTTCTGGCAGGGACATACAGGACGAGACATACGTGTGAGAGAGCACACAGGTCCATAGCACACACACACACACACACACACACACCACAGGTCCACAGCATGCACACACACACACACACACACCACAGGTCCATAGCACACACACACCACAGGTCCACAGCATGCACACACACACACACACACACACACACACACACGCAGTCATGATCAACATTCACTGAGGAATACATAAGGTTCTGATCTGCACCCAACCCCTATGACCATAATCAAACCTGACTACCTGATGACCATAGTCTAACCTGACTCTGGAAACTATTCCATGACAGTGATCAAGTCTGACTCAAGTCTGACTCAGAAAGAGGAACATATTAGGTCCTGAACTGCCATCTGACTGAGATATGTGGGCCTTTTGCAACACAGGTACAATCTAAAAAAACCTATAACCTCTTCAACAAAGCTGATTTAACTGTGAAATGAAGCGATATAAGCGAGCAAAACAGGTTGGTCGGAGGTTAGACTGGTGGTGTAACCTTTGGACTATGAAAGCATCCTTCATGTGAACACGCTCTGCCATTGTGCAGTAATCCCACAGGCCAGGGACACATCTGCACTTACAGTATCTCTGCTTCAGCAAATCAGCGGACAGACTGAAGGAGCGGGTCTCAGTCCAGCTTTCAGTGCAGATGTACAGTTTTGAACATTAAGCAGCACTGCGTCACTCTCCCTGAAGGCCGTAAAGACGTTATGGTACCTCAGCTCCCAGTTAAAGCAGGGAAACTTTGCCAAAGTCCAAATAATAATTCCTATAAAAGTGCTGTGATCCTAATACAGCTGACATCTGGGACTGAATACAGCGATACCGCACTCTAAACACTTAAGTCACATAGAGTTTGTTCTTGGCACTCGAGTGATACAATGTTCCTACATGGAATAAATAAACTGATTTAGTTTTTCTACTTAGCAGTGAATAAAGTGACATAAGAGTTCATACTTAGTGAATAAAGTCATATAGCCAATGACTAAAGTGACATAGTCAATGACTAAAGTGACATACCCAATGAATAAAGTGACATACCCAATGGCTAAAGTCATATAACATTCCTACTTAAGGAATGTATAAATAAAGTAACATAGACATCCTACCTGGACAACACCTGTGCAGGAGTCTAAGAAGATGCATCCCTTGGGTTCCTTGGAGATCTTCTCGTCCTTGTAGAAGTTCATGATGTACGAGTTGTCTGTCAGCTGCGTCAGCTGGAAGTATCGTCTTTTGAACGACTGCAAACCATCCAGACAAAGTGGCGTTCAAAGCATGACAGACTGCAGTTAAGTTATCTGAGGTTATCTATAAGTGATTCCTAATTATTATTCATACTTAGTATTCATATCATTCATATTGATTTATTCACATTAGTTAGCATGCTGCAGAGGGAGACTAGCGAATATTTCATTAGTAATGCACTGCAGCTGTCGAACATCTCAGTGAGGTCTACAATAAAAGCCAGACTGTTTAAAGGTCTATGTAGCATATATTGCTTATGGTGTATGACCAATGCTGCATTTGACTATACTTCCTGGATTATGCACATATGTGCTAAGAGTTGACTATTCTCTATTCTCTATAATATAGCATATGTGTTTAAGGGTTGACTATTCTCTATTCTCTATAATATGCATATGTGTTAAAGGGTTGACTATTCTCTGTTCTCTATAATATGCATATGTGAGCGTTAAAGTAAACAATGCACACACATGGAGATGAAGGGATTTAACAAGGGAAGGAGAGAGATGGAGTAACAGAGACAAAGGTGGAGAAAGGCGATAGAGTGATACAGACAAAGGTAAAGAAAGGAGGAGATGGAGGGATGGTGACAGTGGGAAAAGAAAGAGGGAGATGGAGGGATAGTTGAGAAGGGAAAACGAGAGCAGAAGATGGATGTTAAGGCCGGTGTTGAGTGAGGCTTTGAGTATTAGGTAGAGTGGCTGGCACTAGCGGCCAGTGTGTGTGTGTGTGTGTGTGTTTGTGTATCAGTGTGCGTGCGTGTGTGTGTGTGCAGGCGTATGTGTGTGTGTGTGCGTGTGAGAGAGAGAGAGAGAGAGAGAGAGAGAGAGAGACAGGGCAAGAGAGAGAAACGGAGACAGAGAAAAGAGAGCAATGGGAGAGAGAGTGAAGAAGAGAAGAGACAAAGGACAGAGGGGATGGCACTGTGAGAGAGCGAGCGAGCGAGAGAGAGAGAAACAGAAAAAGAGAGGGGGGAGGGAGGGGAGAGAGAGAGAAACAGAGAGAGGGGGGGGGGGGGAGAGAGAAATAGAAAAAGAGAGGCGGAGGGAGGGAGGGAGAGAGAGAAAACAGCTGACAGAGAGGCTCGACACAGGGGTCTGGTGAGAGAGAGAGACAGAGAAACAGAGAGAGAAACAGAGAGAGAGAGAAACAGAGGAGAGAGGGAGGGAGGGGAGAGAGAGAGAAACAGAGAGAGAGAGGGGGGGAGCGAGAGAGAGAGAAACACAGAGAGAGAGGCGAGAGAGAGAGAAACAGAGAGAGGGAGGGAGGGGAAGATAGAGAGGAAAACAGAGAGAGAGGGGGAGGGGAGGGGGAGAGAGGAGAAAGACCAGAGAGAGGGGGGGGGGAGCGAGAGAGAGAGAGAAACAGAGAGAGAGGAGAGAGAGAGAAACAGAGAGGAGGAGAGAGAGAGAGAGAAACAGAGAGGGAGGGAGGGAGAGAGAGAGAGGAAACAGAGAGAGAGGGGAGGGAGGGAGAGAGAGAAACAAGAGAGAGAGAGGGGGGGAGCGAGAGAGATGAGAAACAGAGAGTGGGGGGGGAGAGAGGGAGGAAGAGAAACAGCTGACAAAGAGCAGGCTGGCACAGGGGTTGGTGGGGAGCAGAGACGAGGAGAGGACAGAGAGACAGATGAGTGAGAAAGATGGGGAGACTGAATGAGAGAGAGAGACAGAGAAAACAGAGAGAGAGAGAGGGGAGACTGAATGAGAGAGAGAGACAGAGAAACAGAGAGAGAGAGGGGAGACTGAATGAGAGAGAGAGACAGAGAAACAGAGTGAGAGAGGAGAGACTGAATGAGAGAGAGAGACAGAGAAACAGAGAGAGAGAGGGGAGACTGAATGAGAGAGAGAGACAGAAAAACAGAGAGAGAGAGGGGAGACTGAATGAGAGAGAGAGAGACAGAGAAACAGAGAGAGAAAGGGGAGACTGAATGAGAGAGAGAGACAGAGAAAACAGAGAGAGAGAGGGGAGACTGAAATGAGAGAGAGAGACAGAGAAACAGAGAGAGAGAGGGGAGACTGAATGAGAGAGAGAGACAGAGAAACAGAGAGAGAGAGAGGGGAGACTGAATGAGAGAGAGAGACAGAGAAACAGAGAGAGAGAGGGGAGACTGAATGAGAGAGAGAGACAGAGAAACAGAGAGAGAGAGGGGAGACTGAATGAGAGAGAGAGACAGAGAAACAGAGAGAGAGAGGGGAGACTGAATGAGAGAGAGAGACAGAGAAACAGAGTGAGAGAGGAGAGACTGAATGGAGAGAGAGACAGAGAAACAGAGAGAGAGAGGGGGAGACTGAATGAGAGAGAGAGACAGAAAAACAGAGAGAGAGAGGGGAGACTGAATGAGAGAGAGAGACAGAGAAACAGAGAGAGGAGAGGGGAGACTGAATGAGAGAGAAAGACAGAGAAACAGAGAGAGAGAGGGGAGACTGAATGAGAGAGAGAGAAACATCACTATGTATCAGAGAGAGAGAGAGGAGAGACTGAATGAGAGAGAAAGACAGAGAAACAGAGAGAGAGAGGGGAGACTGAATGAGAGAGAGAGACAGAGAAACAGAGAGAGAGAGAGGGGAGACTGAATGAGAGAGAGAGACAGAGAAACAGAGAGAGAGAGAGAGGGGAGACTGAATGAGAGAGAGAGACAGAGAAACAGAGAGAGAGAGGGGAGACTGAATGAGAGAGAGAGACAGAGAAACAGAGAGAGAGAGAGGGGAGACTGAATGAGAGAGAGAGACAGAGAAACAGAGAGAGAGAGGGGAGACTGAATGAGAGCGAGAGACAGAGAAACAGAGAGAGAGAGAGGGGAGACTGAATGAGAGAGAGAGACAGAGAAACAGAGAGAGAAAGGGGAGACTGAATGAGAGAGAGAGACAGAGAAACAGAGAGAGAAAGAGGGGAGACTGAATGAGAGAGAGAGACAGAGAAACAGAGTGAGAGAGGAGAGACTGAATGAGAGAGAAAGACAGAGAAACAGAGAGAGAGAGGGGAGACTGAATGAGAGAGAGAGAGAGAAACAGAGAGAGAGAGAGGGGAGACTGAATGAGAGAGAGAGAGAGAAACAGAGAGAGAGAGAGGGGAGACTGAATGAGAGAGAGAGACAGAGAAACAGAGAGAGAAAGGGGAGACTGAATGAGAGAGAGAGACAGAGAAACAGAGTGAGAGAGGAGAGACTGAATGAGAGAGAAAGACAGAGAAACAGAGAGAGAGAGGGGAGACTGAATGAGAGAGAGAGAGAGAAACAGAGAGAGAGAGGGGAGACTGAATGAGAGAGAGAGAGAGAGAGAGAGACAGAGGAGAGAAAGAGAGAGAGAGAGAGAGACATAGGTGGCAGGGCTCGGGTGTGGAGCCAGGAGCCTCCCTGGGCCACTTCCTGCTTCCTGCTTCCTGCTGCCTCACCCGAACAGTGATGCTGTTGTTGACGTTGCTGTTGAAGTTGCCCTTGTAGAGCCAGCCCGACCTGAACACGCCGGCGGCCCCCGAGCCGCTGCCGGCCCCCCCGCCGCCCCCTCCGCCCTTGGACGACGACAGCGACGTGGTGTCCTGCAGCACAGAGCACAGCACAGCACAGCACAGCGCTTCAGCAGAGCCAGGATGGAGCACAATGGCACTCAGTTTCACTGCACTGGCTGCTTAGTCATTCCAGCCCAGAGCCAAGATGGAGGGGGGGAGGGGGGAATGTAGCTCGAGCCAGCGGCAGCAGTGGCCGCAGTGTCCTGAGTGACTCCTGAAGTGTGTGTGTGTGTGTGCGTGTGGGGTGTGTGTGTAGGGGTGTGTGTGTGTGTGTGTGTGTGTGGGTGTGTGTGTGTGGGTGTGTGTGTGTGTGTGTGTGTGTGGGGGGGGGGGGGGGGGGGGGTGTAGGGGTGTGTGTGTGTGTGTGTGTGTGTGTGTGTGGGTGTGGGTGTGTGTGTGTGTGTGTGTGTGTGTGGGTGTGGGGAGGTTACTTCGGGCCACTGCAGACTAATTAGTGTTGGTTTTTATCCTCCCTGGGCCCAATTAGGCGCGCAGCTGGCTAGCACGCTGGCTATTGATTGATTGCAGTCAATTGCACAGGATTTAGCGGGGGGCAACCAACCAGCTGGCACCCAACTCATGTTCACAGTTCAGACTGTAGCACACGAGTCAGGCCCCCCACCCTCCAACCCCTTTATCAGCAGTCAGCAGTGGCACCCTGCCAAACGGTTATGGGGCATCTCTGCACCCTAACTCTGATCTGTATGGGGCATCTCTGCACCCTAACTCTGATCGTTATGGGGCATCTCTGCACCCTAACTCTGATCTTTATGGGGTATCTCTGCACCCTAACTCTGATCTTTATGGGGTATCTCTGCACCCTAACTCTGTCTGGGCTTATTGGGGCATCTCTGCACCCTAACTTTGTCTGGGCTTATTGGGTATCTCTGCACCCTAACTCTCTCTGATCTTTATGGGGCATCTCTGCACCCTAACTCTCTCTGGGCTTTATGGGGCATCTCTGCACCCTAACTCTCTCTGTCATGGGGCATCTCTGCACCCTAACTCTCTCTCAGCATCTCTGCACCCTAACTCTGATCTGTATGGGGCATCTCTGCACCCTAACTCTGTCTGGGCTTTATGGGGCATCTCTGCACCCTAACTCTGTCTGGGCTTTATGGGGCATCTCTGCACCCTAACTCTCTCTGGGCTTTATGGGGCATCTCTGCACCCTAACTCTCTCTGTCATGGGGCATCTCTGCACCCTAACTCTGTCTGGGCTTTATTCTCTGCACCCTGACTCTCTCTCAGGTTTATTCTCTGCACCCTTACTCTCTCTCAGGTTTATTCTCTGCACCCTAACTCTCTCTCAGGTTTATTCTCTGCAGCCTAAAGGCCTGGATATACTCGCCGCGCGCAGTGGTGCGCGCGCAAAAGTGACGTCAAAATGACGTCAGTGCACATCTGGCACGGCGTTCTCAAGCGCAGGTTTGCCGTGCGCGCACCTCCGATTTTTTGTAACTTGCGCGCGGCAGCCCCATTGAAAACCATAGGCAATGGCTAGTCTGGTTTCAGCTAACTTTAGCCTAGTAACTCCCAGCCTAAACATGTATTTTCCATTGCTACAAATCAGCTAATATTACTGGAAACTCACAAGAAATACAAACACTGACTAAAAACTTTCAGGATTTTGTTCAGTTTTATCCACAAACCAACTTAGGTGCAAACCTGCAGTTCGTTTATTAAGCTAACTTTTTGCCTTATCCTATCATCATTCATAAGGTCGTATAAAGCTGAAAACACTGTAAATATACACACTGACTCAAACCTTTTCGGATTTATCCAGTTTAATTCCCAAATCATGATGTAAACCTGCAATTCAGTCATGTTTCACTCCTCTGACACGCAAGGCTCCCGAACTACTGAGGCATTTGACACCTCTGACGAGGAGAAGATTGCCGTGTGTGTCGAATGAAGTATGTATGGGCGTGCGGCGCTGTGACGTCACGTTTGCGCGCGCACTTCTGCATGCGGCGAGTATACACCTAGCTTAACTCTCTGAGCTTCTCTGCACCCTAACTCTCAGGGCTTTATGGCCATTATAACTCACAGCATCTGCAGCTGCTGCACCCCTCAGCCTGGGTAGCAGCACAGTGCAGAGAGGAGATAGTGTGTGTGCTAGCCACGTTTCCATCCCCTGTATTTATGCAGGTGTAATGATGATAAAGTTCAATCTAATCTAATCTAATCTAAACTGATCGAATCTAATCCAGTCTAATCTAGTGCTAGTGTGTACAGTACAGGGAGAGAGCTAGGCCTGGGTAAAACGTTCACTTATTCACTATAGTGCACTACATGGGGTGTGAGTTACATTGTTGTGTTCCCTACATAGAGCATGGCATAGTGAACAAGTGAGCATTTCAGATTTGGCCCTAGTATGACCAGTACAGGCACGTCCCAATGGATAACAGTATTGTGGGTAGGTTTTTTATGTAAGGTAATGTATTTATTGAGCATTATAACATGAACTAACACACTACTGTGCTAGTGCTAGTGCTAGTGTGCACAGTACAGGTGAGCCCCAATAGATAAAGGTATTGTAGGTGGTTTATTTATATAACTTCATTTATTTCAATGCAGTGTGAAATTCAACAAAGCAGGTCGAGGTGAAGGTCAGGTACTGAGGGCATAAACAGGAACATACTTTCCAGAAGGCTTGTAATTCTCTATTAAATATAATTCTCGATAAAAACTCTCTCTGTTTTTTAATTGGTCTGATGTAAAATTCAAATTTTCTACAATACTGGAGTTTTCATGTAAACTGTAATTCTCAAACTAAAGCAAAAAAGGCATTGAACATTTCATCTTTGTGTGTAAGGAATTAACATAATATACAGGTTTAACTTTTTTAATTAAATGAATAAAATAAACGGATCTTTTAAAGGTGTACTTCCATCGTGTTTTCATTAATTTTGTGGTGGTCTCTAGTATTAATGAATGCCCTGTGACGGGGTTTTGGAGAAAAAAATGCTTTAGTGCTTCTGTTTCAGCCTGTTCTAGTTTGGTGGAGGAGATGGAGCAGGGAGAATGACAGGTTCTCGGCTATGCTAGTCACAGGCTACAATCATTCGAAGCCCATTCGGTCATAGCGAAGCAAATAGAAGATCTAAACGTTCTGCACACATGCTTACCTATACTTCGCTAAGTGAATGTGTGCTGCAACAAAACTTCTCCAGTAATCACAACTGTGGCATAGCTTTTTCTAATTTACAAACCTACATCACTTTGTTGGCCTTTTTTTTATTCACTCGTTTTTTCCGCCTACTTTCTTTCACTGACTAATGGAGGCAATCGAGTTAGAAGAACATTTTCACGTGCAGCATGCATATGCAACTCGGGGTGACCTGTCGTATTTCAAAAGAGCAAGTACTAAACGGTTTCTCGTGGAAGTACTCCTTTAATTGACTAACATGTGTCTGTATAGGTAAAGACAGTGTGTCTGTATAGGTGTATGTGTCTGTATAGGTGTATGTGTCTGTATAGGTGTATGTGGCTGTATAGGTGTATGTGGCTGTATAGGTGTATGTGTCTGTATAATGTAGGTGTATGTGTCTGTATAGGTGTATGTGGCTGTATAGGTGTATGTGTCTGTATAGGTGTATGTGTCTGTATAGGTGTATGTGGCTGTATAGGTGTATGTGTCTGTATAGGTGTATGTGTCTGTATAGGTGTATGTGTCTGTATAGGTGTATGTGTCTGTTTAGGTGTATGTGTCTGTATAGGTGTATGTGGCTGTATAGGTGTATGTGGCTGTATAGGTGTATGTGTCTGTATAGGTGTATGTAGCTGTATAGGTGTATGTGTCTGTATAGGTGTATGTGGCTGTATAGGTGTTAGGGCTGCTCAATTAATCGAATTCTAATCGTGATAACAATTTCAGGGCCAAACGATCTCAAAACAAATAAAATTGAGGGAAACAATGTTTTTGTCCTAATTATTTTCTACTGTTTGTGCTGTACATTAGATGTATACATTAGACATTTCTACTGTTTGTACATTAGACATCAAAGGAGACTTACTAATGTTTACGAAAAAAAGGTATTAATTAAAATCCGAAGGTACAAGAATGTTTTTTCGAAATGTTTTCGAATACATTTTCAATAAACGAAGCATGTTACTGAGGAAAACAAAATAATCGTTTGAACAATCGTGATTTCAGTTTTGGCCCAAATAATCGTGATTAAATTTTTTTCCATAATCGAGCAGCCTTAATAGTATGTGTCTGTATAGGTAAAGACAGTGTGGCTGGGGGCCTACTTGTGCTCACCTCATCCTTGTCCACGTCCTCATGGTCGATCTCGAAGGAGTGAGCGGGCAACTTCTCCGCCCTGTAGAGCTTCCTGTGAAAAGACAGCACACAAGACAAGCGGATTAGAGACTGGGAAGGGAGAGAGAGAAAGAGAGAAAGAGACAGACAGAATAACAGAGGAAGGACAGCACAGAGAGGTAGAGAGAGAATAAGAGATTTAAAGAAACATAGACAGTACGGCTGAATGTAAGGGAATATCAGAGAGAAAGAGAAAGGTAGAGAGGTAGAGATAGATAGACATATAATATGACAGAGAGAGAGAGAGAGAGAGAGAGAGAGAGAGAGAGAGAGAATGATTATGTGTTATCTGTGGCAGTGGTTTCGCACGGATGATATAGCGTGTGCTGCTCCCAGCAGTCAATGCTACACATCAATCACCAGAGACCCAAACATGACATCACACTTGTCCCAGACATGACATCACACTTGTCCCAGACATGACATCACACTTGTCCCAGACATGACATCATACACGACCCAGACATCACATATGACCCTAACTCCTACACCTAGCCTGGGTGCCACACACACTATCACACTATCATACGCGCACTAACCAGTCATTAAGCATTATAACACAAACTATCATATGCACACTAAACATTCATTAAGCATTATAACACAAACGATCATACACATACTAAAGACTGAGCCAGACATCATGTGACCCCAACTCCTCCACCTAGCCTGGGGCTGGGGCTACATCAAACTACATGGCCTGATAACACCAACTATCATACACATGCTTTAATTCATTAAGAGTTACTGTATAACACATGCACACTACACATTCATTAAGTATTATAACATGAGCTATCATACGCATATTATACATATTAAGCATTATAACAGAAACTATCATACGCACATTATATATTTATTAAGCATTATAACCCAATCTATCATACGGGTGCTATACATTTATATACAATTAAGTATTATAACATTAATTATCGTACGTATAATATACATTCATTAAGCAATAAATACATGCGATGTAGACATTTCTGCTGTTGTGCATTGCCTCATCAGATATCATTAGAGAAGCCTTATTTCAAAAAATATTGTTAAACCCCTCTTCAACGAAACAACACAGAGGTGCAGACTGATTGGAAGCAGCTTTTACAGTAACAGTGACAGCAGAAGATCTTAAGCTGTGCTTGGAATTTTTGATCACTTGAAATTTGATCACTGCGATGCATTTTTTTTTTACATCACGCAGCTCATTCTATCACCAAGTCATTTCCTGGATCTAATTCGCTAGGCTGATTGGTGTGGGGCGGGGAACTGCATTTGAAGATTTTAAGGGTCAGGTAAAGGCTATTTATTAAGAGCTGAATTTCAAAAAATATGAGTGAATGGTCAAAATGTTATTCTTTTAACCTGAGCTCAGTTACGTCTGGAAGAATCTTATCTTGCTTTCATCTTTCCTTTGCTCGTGGCAGACACACAGAGACACACAGAGACAGAGAGAAAAAGAAATGGAGAGGGAGGGAGGGAGAGGGTGAGAGAGACAGACAGAGAGACTGATATTAAAAGTTTTTCAATTTAGACAGAGGCAAGAGGTGAGAAAAAAAAAATGAGAGTGCAATAGAGAATGCAGCAGAGAGAAAGAGAGAGATAGAGAGAGAGAGAGGGAGAGAGAGAGAGAGAGAGAGAGAGAGAGAGAGAGAGAGGGAGAGAGGGAGAAGGAGAGAAAGAGAGCGAGAGAGACAGAGAGTGAGAGAGTGAGAAAGAGAGAAAGGGACAGAGAGAGTGTGTGTGTGTGTGTGAGAGAGAGAGAGAGAGAGAGAGAGAGAGAGAGAGAGAGAGAGAGAGAAAAGAGGGGAGAGAGGAAGAGGGAGAGAAAGAGAGCGAGAGAGACAGAGTGAGAGAGTGAGAGAGAGAGAGAAAGGGACAGAGAGAGAGCGTGTGTGTGTGAGAGAGAGAGAGAGAGAGAGAGAGAGAGAGAGAGAGAGAGAGCGTGTGTGTGTGAGAAAGAGAGAGAGAGAGAGAGAGAGAGAGAAGGACACAGTGACGGAGGAGAGGCGAGTAACGAGAGGGAGTGGGCCAGTCAGTAATGTCATCTATCATCATTAGTCTGGTCTGGCCTGAGACAAAGGAAGAGGCGAAGTTAGATATTCATTACATTAGCTGCCCCCCACTGGCCAGCGTCCCCCTCCATAACTCTCTACTGTCCTTTAATCACCCCCCCCCCCCCAAAAAAAAGCACAGCCACCAGCCCAACCACACCCCACCCAACAACTACCCACCAGCAAACATCCTCCATAATTCCCCCCCCCCCAGGACCACCCACCCTTAACCCACCAACTCCACCTGCCAAACGACCCCCCCAAACCCAACCAACCCCCCCCCCCCCCACCACCAACTCTACCCACTAGCCAGAATTCTCCACACCTCTCTCCTGCCCCCTCCGCCCACCAACTCTACGCACTAGCCAGCATTCTCCACACCTCTCGTCTGTCCTCACCGCCCCATGACCACCCACTCCAGACCCATCAACTCCACCCAGCAGACTGCATCTTCTGTATCTCTGCATCCTGTCCTCACATAACCCCCCACCGCTCCTCATTCAATTCTCCTCCCTCCTGCATCTTGCCTCCCTCTCCTGTCTACCATTCCTCTCCTCTTCTCTTCTCTCCCCTCCCCTTCTCTCCTCTCCTCCCTCTCCTCTCCTCTCCTCTCTACCACTCCTCTCCTCCCTCTCCTCTCCTCTCTACCACTCCTCTCCTCTACTCTCGACTTCTCTTCTCTCCTGCCTCTCCCCCACTCCTTACCCACGTCCACCATTTACCCCCCTTACCCCCGCCCACCATTTACCCCCCCTTACCCACGTCCACCATTCTATCCCTGCCCACCGGGGAGGGGGGGGGGCATGTACAAACTTGTCAGAAAAATGCCATCTCACCCCCTGGCTTTATCGCCTGAATAATTCATTGTGTTTCTTTTCATTTGCTTTGTTTCTGGACTCAATTATTCATTTTTACGGAGATCCATGGAGGACCAGGCGTCTCGTAATGGAGACTGGAGCTGTCGTAATTTTCCGGCTCCCGTCCCAGACGAGCGGAGGTAAGGTGCATTCCTCTTCCCCTTCAGTGCTGTCTCTATGAGGAGGTTGGCCAGGCCTAATTAGCCCCGTCCCGCCCCGCCAGACAGCATGGTGGATTTACGGGCACAGACACACCCTCCTCCAGTCCTGCCAGCGCCCACTCTGTCTACCCTACGCTCCGTGACAGGACCCCACAGAAGGGCGTCTGCGGCGGTGCCTGCTTAAAATGCGCTGATGGGCGAGAAGCTTCGTGTGTGTTCCTGCGGTGTGTGTGAGGGTGTCATTGCTGCAGGCTGGCAGGCTGGGAGGCATACTGTGTGTGTGTGTGTGTGTGTGTGTGTGTGTGTGTGTGTGTGTGTGTGTGTGTGTGTGTGTGTGTGTGTGTGTTTGTGTGTGTGTGTGTGTGTGTGTGTGTGTGTTCTGTGGTGTGAAGGTGTTATTGCTGCCCTTCAAACAAGCAGACAGACAGGCTGGCAGGCATGGTGTGTGTGTGTGTGTGTGTGTGTGCTCTGAGGTGTGTGTGAGGGTGCCATTGCTGCACTGATGAGCAAGGAGCTTTGTGTGTGTTCTGTGGTGTGAGAGGGTCGTTGCTGCTCTTCAGACAGGCAGGCTGGCAGGCATAGCATGTGTGTGTGTGTGTATATCCTTGTGTGTGTGTGGGTGTGTGCGTGCGTGTGTGTGTGGATGTGTGGACTGGCGAATGTTTCATGAGGGTTGGTTTGCAGCCACACACACACACACACACACACACACACACACACATACTCTTCTGGAGTCTCACTGCACACACTTCACTATTACTACACCTGAGAAGATGCCCAACTATCTAACAGATGCCCATAATATAAAAGATGCTTCACTGCTTGAAAGATGACTCACTACACCCAAGATGC
Source organism: Coilia nasus (assembly GCA_027475355.1). Taxonomy (NCBI): domain Eukaryota; kingdom Metazoa; phylum Chordata; class Actinopteri; order Clupeiformes; family Engraulidae; genus Coilia; species Coilia nasus. Next base: position 21,234,641 of record CM050215.1, read on the forward strand.
CTGACTGAAAGCCACCCTGACACATCTCTCTGCACTAGTAATGTGTAACTGCACCTGAAATGTCCTACTATGTAAGAGATATCTGACTGCACTGGAGATGTGCCACTGCACCAGAGATTTAGCATGCCAGAGATGCCACACTTCATTAGAGATGCCCCACTGTATGAAACATGTCTTAGTACACTAGAGGTGTCTCACTTCAAAAGTTATGTCCTTTTATACAGACATCTTACCATACCAGAGCTGTTTTATTATGCAGCAGACTCACTACACCGGTGTCGCTAACAAAGAGATATCACACTGCATACATAAGAGATGTCTCACTGCACTAGAGATGTCTCACTGCACTAGAGCTGTCTCACTGCACCAGAGCTGTCTCACTGCACCAGAGCTGTCTGTCTGCACAAGAGCTGTATCTGGATGATGGATGGCTCAGTGCATTAGTGTTCTATCCTTGTGGTGAACTGCTCTGCTTTTCCACTTGGACACCTAAGACACTCTCAGGAGAGGAGCAGGGCATCCGCTTACAGCGCCCATTATGTAAAAGCCTGACCACAAGCATTTCCGACGGGCTTTGCGAAAATAGACTTTTGGGTTTCCTCTCCGAGTTTCTGCAGATCTCTGTGGCCTGGTATGTGTGTGTGTGTGTGTGTGTGTACGTGTATGTGTGTATGTCTGTGTGTGTGTGTATGTGTGTGCGCATACTGTACTGTACTTGTGTGTCTGTGCATGTGTGTATGTGTAATGTGTCTGTCTGTGTGATTTGTGTGTGTGTGTGTGTGTGTGTGTGTGTATGTCTGTGTGTGTGTGTGTGTGTTGTGTGTGTGTATTTGTGTCTGTGCATGTGTGTGTGTGTGAGCATACTGTACTTGTGTGTCTGTGCATGTGTGTATGTGTAATGTGTGTGTGTGTGTTTGTGTGGTAAGCCAGCACACGAATGGAGTGCTGGGCGGATGAGCTGAGACCAGGATGGCTATAAATATGTGGGAATGGTGTGAGAGGAGCGTCCAGCCTGCAGGCTAACAGGGCGAGGGGGCATGCGAACCGACCCCTGGTTGCCATGGCAGCCCCCCCGGACCGAGAAACATTCCACTGATGCCGAGCCTCCGGCCACCAGAAGGTCAAAGGTCATGGCCAGTCCTGAGGAGAGTAAAAGTTTGGTTCTACGCTCTGGTTCTGTCTGGTCTGGTTTCATGCTCTGGTTCTGTCTTTGCCTTACACTACACGTGCACTAGTGGATAGAGTCACCACCAACCAGGCTCACATCCTACACCCAGCAACTCATACACACACCCCACAGCCTACACCCCACACCCAGCAACTCATACACACACCCCACAACCTACATCCCACACCTCACACCCAGCAACTCATACACACACCCCACAGCCTACACCCCACACCCAGCAACTCATACACACACCCCACACCCCACAACCTACACCCCACACCCAGCAACTCATACACACACCCCACACCCCACAACCTACACCCCACACCCAGCAACTCATACACACACCCCACAGCCTACACCCTAAACCTTATACCCAGCAACTCATACACACACCCCACACCCTACACCCCACACCCCACACCCAGCAACTCATACACACACCCCACACCCCACAACCTACACCCCACACCCCACACCCAGCAACTCATACACACACCCCACACCCCACAACCTACACCCCACACCCAGCAACTCATACACACACCCCACACCCCACAACCTACACCCCACACCCCACACCCAGCAACTCATACACACACCCCACACCCCACAACCTACACCCCACACCCCACACCCAGCAACTCATACACACACCCCACACCCCACAACCTACACCCCACACCCCACACCCAGCAACTCATACACACACCCCACACCCCACAACCTACACCCCACACCCAGCAACTCATACACACACCCCACACCCCACAACCTACACCCCACACCCCACACCCAGCAACTCATACACACACCCCACACCCCACAGCCTACACCCTAAACCTTACACCCAGCAACTCATACACACACCCCACACCCCACAACCTACACCCCACACCTTACACCCGTCCTCAATACGGGCCCCCCAGGAGAACCATCACACTCGACTATGAGTGACTGCCGACGGTGATGATGATGATGATGATGATGTGAATAAAAGCGTGTGTGTGTGTGTGTGTGTTAGTGAATATGGATGCTGTGTGTACCTGGGCAATGTGTGGTGGTCTCTGGCGTACTCCTCATGCTTGAGTGTGTGTGTGTGTGTGTGTGTGTGTGTGTGTGTGTGTGTGTGTGTGTGTGTGTGTGTGAATATGGATGCTGTGTGTACCTGGGCAATGTGCGGTGGTCTCGGCGTACTCCTCGTGCTTAAGTGTGTGTGTGTGTGTGTGTGTGTGTGTGTGTGTGAATATGGAGTGTGTGTGTACCTGGGCAATGTGCGGTGGTCTCCGGCCTACTCCTCGTGCTTGAGTGTGTGTGTGTGTGTGAATATGGAGTGTGTGTGTACCTGGGCAATGTGCGGTGGTCTCGGCGTACTCTTCGTGCTTGAGTGTGTGTGTGTGTGTGTGTGTGTGTGAATATGGAGTGTGTGTGTACCTGGGCAATGTGCGGTGGTCTCCGGCGTACTCCTCGTGCTTGAGTGTGTGTGTGTGTGTGTGTGTGTGTGTGTGTGTGTGTGTGTGTGTGAATATGGAGTGTGTGTGTACCTGGGCAATGTGCGGTGGTCTCCGGCGTACTCCTCATGCTTGAACTCCACCACGTGCAGCTGGGAGGTGTAGAAGCTGCAGGCCTGCGGGGGGAGAAGAGGAAACAGGGCTCAGTCTGGGGCAACAGGGCTCAGTGTGGGGTAACACAGCTCACTGTGGGGCAACAGGGCTGAGTGTGGGGCAACAGGGCTCAGTGTGGGGCAACAGGACAGGGACACAGCTCAGTGTGGGGCAACAGGGCTCAGTGTGGGGCAACACAGCTCACTGTGGGGCAACAGGGCTCAGTGTGGGGCAACACATCTCACTGTGGGGCAACAGGGCTCAGTGTGGGGCAACCGGGCTCAGTGTGGGGTAACAGGGTTCTGTGTGGGGCAACAGGGCTCAGTGTGGGGCAACACAGCTCGCTGTGGGGCAACAGGGCTCAGTGTGGGACAACAGGGCTCAGTATGGGGCAACAGGGCTCAGTGTGGGGCAACAGAGCTCAGTGTGGGGCAACACGGCTCAGTGTGGGGCAACAGGACAGGGACACAGCTCAGTGTGGGGCAACACGGCTCAGTGTGGGGCAACAGGGCTCAGTGTGGGGTAACAGGGTTCAGTGTGGGACAACAGGGTTCAGTGTGGGGCAACAGGGCTCAGTGTGGGGTAACAGGGCTCAGTGTGGGGCAACAGGGCTCAGTATGGACTCAGCAACAGAGCTTAGAGCTGCTCCAGTTAACCCTTTCAGGAGTGAGTGCTTCTTTGGAGCTATTGCAGAGTTACACCATCCAGATAATACTCACTGACGGCCTTAAGCCAACATTGGGAGGTTGATCTTTCTGCAGAGCATTAAGATTCATAGCATAAGAATGTGACATTTTCTTGAATCTTATGCAGAACTTGCAGAACAAATTGTTAAAATGCTAAAAAAAAAACGTAATGCTTAAAGCTTAAAGTGGACAGTTGGGGGTCATTACTGCATCAGCAAAAGAGATCTTCAGTTAGGATACACACACTCAGCAAGAGGAATAATGTTCTGCAGGAGGCACCAGAGAGACACTGGGCTAGTGAATGTCCAAAAATGTCACTATTTCAAGCCCAGAATGCACTGCTTTAAGCCAGCCACTCAACCAGCCGGTCATTTCAAACAAGCTCACTGCATCTCCACAGCAGAACAAGGAGGTCAACCAGCAGCTGCCCCACAGAGAGCTCACTGCATCTCCACAGCAGAACAAGGAGGGCAACCAGCAGCTGCCCCACAGAGAGCCCACTGCATCTCCACAGCAGAACAAGGAGGTCAACCAGCAGCTGCCCCACAGAGAGCTCACTGCATCTCCACTACAAGGAGGTCAACCAGCAGCTGCCCCACAGAGAGCTCACTGCATCTCCACAGCAGAACAAGGAGGTCAACCAGCAGCTGCCCCACAGAGAGCCCACTGCATCTCCACTACAAGGAGGTCAACCAGCAGCTGCCCCACAGAGAGCCCACTGCATCTCCACTACAAGGAGGTCAACCAGCAGCTGCTCCACAGAGAGATGGCGTGGAAAAGCATTCAGAACTCCTTGCTCCCCTGATTCCCTGACTGCTAGGACAGTGAGTGAGAATGGCCTTTAGGGCTGCACCAAGCCTGCGTGAACACAGACAGTGGGAGCGTAGAGAAAATGTTTACCACAGACACTCTAAGAGATGGATGAGACACACACACACACACACACACACACACACACACACACACACACACACACACACACACACACACACACACACACACACACACACACACAGACTGTGTGGTGAGTGTTTGGGACAGACACTGTGAGGGATGTGTGAGGCACACACACACACACACACACACACACACGCTCTGGGCGGAGTGCTCCACCATTCCTCATGCTGTCACACGGCTTCCAGAGCCTCACACAAGCACTTTCTGCTGATGCAGACTCTCAGGCAGAGAGGAGCAGGGGTGAGGAGACACACACACACACACACACACACATCTGATGCAGACTCTCTCAGGCAGAGAGGAGCAGGGGCGAGGAGACACACACACACACACACACACACACACACACACACACATCTGGCACGATGCGTCTCTCAGTCAGAGAGGAAGACAAGGGGAGAGGAGACAAGGGAACTCTTCTGCTCCACACACACACACACACACATATACACACACACACACACATCTGGCACAGAAACATGAAGGCTGTGAAAAACATTCAAGAACATTTTCCATTCACTGACCTATGCATATATGTGTGTGTGTGTAAGAGAGAGAGGGAGGAGTACGAGTGTGTGTGTGTGTGTGTGTAAGAGAGAGAGGGAGGAGTACGTGCGTGTGTGTGTGTGTGTGTAAGAGAGAGAGGAAGGAGTACGAGTGTGTGTGTGTGTAAGAGAGAGAGGGAGGAGTACGAGTGTGTGTGTGTGTGTGTGTGTAAGAGAGAGAGGGAGGAGTACGAGTGTGTGTGTGTGTGTGTGTGTGTAAGAGAGAGAGGGAGGAGTAAAAGTGTGTGTGTGTGTGTAAGAGAGAGAGGGAGGAGTACGGTGTATCCAGCAGCAGCATCAGCAGTGGTGAAAGGCTATTTCTGGAAGGGTGAGAATTGCTCAACCTCTCTGGCTGCCATCACCACACACCTCCACCTCTCTCTCTCTCTCTCTCTCTCTCTCCCTCTCTCTCTCTCTTTCTCTCTCTCCCTCTCCTGCCGTCTCCACAGCAACCAGGGGCCCGCAGAGGGGTCTGGGCCAGCTAAGATCAGATTAGGGCCCCACCACCGCCACCGCCTGCTCTAGAATCAGCCTTCTGGGAAACACAGCGCTCACACACACCCAGGGCGCCAGTGTCACCTTCATCGGGGTGTGTGTGTGTGTGTGTGTGGAGGGATGGAGGGGGGCGTCACACAGGAGAGCTAGATTGTATCTGCAGTGGTGACATCATCTCCTGTTATGTGTGCAGCCAATCAACTGAGAGTTTGCCTCAAGTGACCTTGGCTATTGTCAGGAAGAGAGTTTCTGACAGTGTCTACATAAGGGTGACATTAACCCTGTATAAACATTACAGGACACATAGAACATTATTGACACTTCATTCATGCGTACTGTATGATTGCTGCCATTAAGTGTCATTTGGATTTTGAATAGTCTGCATCCAAAAAAAAAAAAAAAATCAACTTAACATTACATAAACTGAGTGACACTTACTGGCAAAAGTAAATAAAGTAAAATGAATGTTTACTGTATAACATGCTCATATCACTATTCATGTAGACACCTTCAAATAAAGTAGTACAGTGTTTCCTATTGGCTAGATTCTCAGTCATTTCCCCAGGTGGCCAATCAGTCCACGGCTTTGGGGTCAGGGGTCAAGCAGTGGCCGCCAAGGGCCACGGTGTCAGCCATATCGCGTTAGCATACAAATCTAACTAGCACATAAGCACAGCACGCACCAGTGCCAACACCAGTGTGATGTGCTCTTTTCCAGGAAGTGTGTCTCCTATTGGCTAGCATGCTCATTTATGTTCACGAGTGACCAATCAGCTTAGAGTTTTCGGGTCAGGGGTCATGCGGCGCTTGCCAGCCAGGCTATGGGCACCACGGACCAAGGCATCAGCATACTGTACTGTACTTCCTGGGCAGAAGTAGCTAGCAAAGCATCTAGCATCAGCTGTTGAAATGAATGGGGGCAGAAGTAGCTAGCGTAGCATCTAGCAGTAGCCACTGAAATTAATGGGGACGGAGCTAGCTAGCATAGCATCTAGCATCAGCCATTGAAATGAATGGGGGCAGAAGTATCTAGCATAGCATCTAGCATTAGCCAGTGAAATGAATGGGGGTAGACAGGTCCTCAGTCAATCCCTCCAAGCCTGTATCACTCCACCAGGAAGTGTATTCTTCTCCCTCAGGAAGGTGAAGTACAAACAAGTCTGTCTGCCCGCTACAGACCTCACCTTCACAGACAGACAGACAGACAGACAGACAGACAGACAGACAGACAGACAGACAGACATGGCTCATGTTGCAGTAACATGATTTAATTAGTGATCAAAATAAATCAAACTCGAGAAAAGTTAATTAGCGATGTGTCACTGCTGTCAGCAGGGATTACGGATATAGAGACGAGCGCAACCCTGACACACACACACACCCACACACACCCACACCCACACACTCCCTCTCTCTCTCTCTTTCTGTCTCACTCTCCCTCCATCCATGCGTTCGAATATAGAGGCGAGCGCAAGCCTGACACACACACACACACACACACACACACACTCTCTCTCTCACTCTCCCTCCATCCATGCGTTCGGATATAGAGGTGAGTGCAAGCCTGACACACACACACACACACACACACTCTCTCTCTCTCTCTCTCTCTCTCTCTCTCTCTCTCTCTCTCTCTCTCTCTCTCTCTCTCTCTCTCTCTCTCTCTCTCTCTCTCCCTCCATCCATGCGTTCGGATATAGAGACGAGGGCAAGCCTGACTCTGTCTGGCTTAAGAGTACAGACACACACACACACATACACTCTCTCTCTCACACACACACTCTCACTCTCTCTCTCTCTCTCTCTCTTACACACACACACACACACACACACATACACTCTCTCTCTCACACACACACACTCGCTCTCGCTCTCTCTCTCTCTCTCTCACACACACACACACACACACACACACACACTCTCTTTCTCTCACTCTCCCTCCATCCATACGTTCTTGTATCAATCACAAGAACAGTACAAATACAGTTCGCTTAACTGCCACTCCACTCGTTTGCATACAGCATGACACCCACACAAACTGGTACTTACACACACACACACACAAACACACCCACACGCACGCATGCACACACAAACACACACATACACACACAAACACACACACACACACACCCACACGCACGCATGCACACACACACACACAAACACTCTCCAACTGCTCCTCCCTTTTCTCGCTCTGTCTGTCAGTCTGTCTGTCTGACTTCCTCTGGCCCTTGGGTATCTGGCTGCAGTTCTATCTCCCCTCATCTCTCCCTCTCTCTCTCTCTCTCTCCCTCCATCCTCTCTCTTCTTCTCTCTCTCCCTCTCTCTCTCCTTCTCTCTCTTCTTCTCTCTCCCTATCTCTCTCCCCTCCCCCCCCCCTCTCTCTCCTTCTCAATTCAATTCAATTCAATTCAATTCAATAACTTTATTGGCATGAATGTAAATACAATATTGCCAAAGCAGTAATCAAGCACTGATTGTAATAGTAAGACATAATACTGAATAGTGTAATACAGTAATAATTAATACTGAATAGTAAAGAAATAAATGAAAAGAAACCTTCTACCACTTACTAGTGTAATAGTATAATAGTATATAATAATAATAATAATAATAATAATAATAATAATAATAATAATAATAATAATATATATATATATATATATATATATATATATATATATATATATATATATATATATATATATATATATATATATATATATATATATATATATATATTACAATTCCTCAAGTAAAAGAAGGTCATATCATGAAAAGTAATACTAGTAATAGTAATATGAGAGAGAAAAAAAAAGATAAGGAAAAACAAACAAACAAGGAAAAAACAGCACCTGTACATGGA
>CM050215.1:21247967-21252967 GCA_027475355.1 Coilia nasus
CTGAACATTGTGACAGTTTTAACTCTAAAATGAATCTAGACAGAAGGGTAACATATTATATCTGCTTTACCTGTACGCACGCACACACACACACACACACACACACACACACACGCGCACACTACACTATGCACAACACATCACATCTGTTTTATCTGTTACATTTGCAGTTTTGGCAGGGCAGGCTAAACATACTGTGTAAGATCAACCCAGCCTTCCATTCCGTTCTCCCTTAGTGCGCCCTCATTATAACTGCACAGCACTGACTATTACATACGCCCTGACGTCCAAGCCACAGGGTCGACAGACAGGCATGGGGACAAATCAGCCTAACGGACTTCACCCAAAACCCAGCAGTGAGTGGGTGAAGAGCTGCAATGCTATTATTTCATTTTATTTGGCATTTGGCATTGACGGCTCAGAGCATTTGCGCATAACATCTATCACATACAATTTCATACATAGAAGTTATACCATACTGCAAGTATCGCAGCACGACTTGTTAGGGCACAACGTGCATTAACGTTGTGTGAGTGTTGTACATTAACGTTGTGTGAGCGTTGTGCATGAGTTCTGTGCATTAACATTGCTGTGTGATGATTTACTATGCCTATAATATATTGTAAATACTGTAGCATGAGATGGTAGTGTTGTGCATTTGCACTGTTGTTTATTAATGTTGCTGTGTGAGGTGTTGTTGTTTATTAATGTTGCTGTGTGAGGTGTTGTTGTTTATTAATGTTGCTGTGTGAGGTGTTGTTGTTGTTTATTAGTGTTGCCGTGTGAGCTGTGAGATTGTAGTGTTGCTGTGTGAGCTGTGAGACTGTAGTGTTGCTGTGTGAGATGTGAGATTGTAGTGTTGCTGTGTGAGTTGTGAGATTGTAGTGTTGCCGTGTGAGATGTTGTTGATTATTAATGTTGCCATGTGAGCTGTAAGATTGTAGTGTTGCTGTGTGAGATGTGAGATTGTAGTGTTGCTGTGTAAGCTGTGAGATTGTAGTGTTGCTGTGTGAGTTGTGAGATTGTAGTGTTGCTGGGTGAGCTGTGAGATTGTAGTGTTGCTGTGTAAATTGTGAGATTGTAGTGTTGCTGTGTGAGATGTGAGATTGTAGTGTTGCTGTGTGAGATGTTGTTGATTATTAATGTTGCTGTGTGAGCTGCTGTTGATTATTAATGTTGCTGTGTGAGCTGTAAGATTGTAGTGTTGCTGTGTGAGATGTGAGATTGTAGTGTTGCTGTGTAAGCTGTGAGATTGTAGTGTTGCTGTGTAAGCTGTGAGATTGTAGTGTTGCTGTGTAAGCTGTGAGATTGTAGTGTTGTAGTGTTGCTGTGTGAGGCTTGGCGGTCCCTCCAGGTGCTCTGTTTGACTCACCTGTCTGACCAGCAGACATTTGGCCTGTTCCTCCGCCTCAGGTGGCACTGTGGACTGCAGAGTCCGCGACTCCAGGGGAAGAGTAGACACCTGGAACAGACAGAGAGAGAGAGAGAGAGAGAGAAAGAGAGAAAAAGAAAGAGAGAGAGAGATTTCATTCTTTTGTACTGAACCATTATCTCACACCTTTGCAGTTTATCATCCAACCTCTCACCACTGCAACAAGCAGGAAGCACAGTTTACATTCATCACATGAACCTGACAGATCCTGAGCTCAGCCAGTTGGTGTTATCAGTTTTACTTCCTGTAGACCTGAATGCTGCCTTTCATTCACTCGGCAACTGACGGCTGTCAACAGTAAAGTCCGTTGTAACAAAGGGAAATGAATTGAGCGGTTTGGGTTTTGTTTTTGTGACCTTTAAGGGCCTGTGTGGTCAGGAGCAGTAGCATGCTCGCAGATGCTTGTGTTTTGATGACCTTTAAAGACCTGTGTGGTCAGGAGCAGTAGCATGCTCCCAGATGCCTCTGGCATGGCGTTCCCCTGGGCTCAGTTTTAGGCCCCTTCCTATTACTGGTACTGTACACTGTCCTGACTTGGATGTGATGGCCAATCTGTGATTGCCTTGCTCCTCTCAGTCTGCAGGAATGGTGTTTGTGGGCGTGGCCAATGATTCGTCTAAATTGGGCACACCAACGCGCAGGTGTGGCTGATCCCTATTTGAAGCATCCATACTCATCATTCGTTCTCTCGACACCAGCCAGGAGACTGCTCTTTCTGCTGCTCTTTCTTTTCTTTGATTATGTAACATGCAACACGCACTCACCACATCACATTCCCTCAACACATGTCTACATGTCTCGCAACTGACTACTGATTGCTTCCTATTCACTATTTAGTCCAGTTTTGTTATGTAATGCTTTTGCCTTTGATTTAAAATAAACACGGCCATATTTATATTTTGCCCTGTAAGCACGTCTCTGTCCCCGATTACTGTCTTGGAAACCCTAGTCCTTGACATTGGATTCGCTGAAAAACATGAGCCTTCCTCTCTGTCCTATCCCAGTAACGTCCAGACCTATTTCCCTTTCGTATTCATATAGATGCAATACCTCTTCCACTGTCAATAGGCTATTAAACTAAGTTATGTGTGGGCAACAGCAGCCTGAAAGCAAGACAAATGTTTATGGTTTACTTACTGCCACTCAAGATGGCAAACTGGAGACACTGGAGACACTGAGAATGGGTGAAGCATGACACTGGAGACACTGAGACATTGAGAATGGGTGAAGCATGAAACTGGAGACACGGAGACATTGAGAATGGGTGAAGCATGAAACTGGAGACACTGAGAATGTGTGAAGCATGACACTGGAGACATTGAGACATTGAAAATGGGTGAAGCATGAAACTGGAGACATTGAGACATTGAGAATGGGTGAAGCATGAAACTGGAGACATTGCGAATGGGTGAAGCATGAAACTGGAGACATTGCGAATGGGTGAAGCATGAAACTGGAGACATTGAGAATGGGTGAAGCATGAAACTGGAGACATTGAGACATTGAGAATGGGTGAAGCATGAAACTGGAGACATTGAGAATGGGTGAAGCATGAAACTGGAGACATTGAGAATGGGTGAAGCATGAAACTGGAGACATTGAGAATGGGTGAAGCATGAAACTGGAGACATTGAGAATGGGTGAAGCATGAAACTGGAGACATTGAGAATGGGTGAAGCATGAAACTGGAGACATTGAGAATGGGTGAAGCATGAAACTGGAGACACTGAGACATTGAGAATGGGTGAAGCATGACACTGGAGACATTGAGAATGTGTGAAGCATGAAACTGGAGACACGGAGACATTGAGAATGGGCAAATAACGAAACATTTGTTGTCCAGCTTGGTCCTAAGACTTGTAGTGAATGTTTGGCCTCAATACAAGTAGTATCAGTATCGGCCTCTGAGGGCACCTGGTCTTTTCCCACTCGCTGTTTTCATGTGTGGAGGTTTACGCAAACCACACTTTTGACACCACACTGCAGGTCCTAACAGACATTTGGAGGTTATCTGACTCAGGGTCTTGTAAGTGTAAGTGTCTTTGCTTGCCTGCCGCTGTGGTCAGGGGTGTGTTTCCTCTAACGGTAGAAGTAAAGTGAGAGATTCTGTCCACAAGACATTGTGAGAAGTTGGCTCATGCATTTCCACCTTTCTGACAAACTAGTGTAATATAAAAATGCATTAGCCAAGCACTTTGACCTTAATTTGACCTTAACGAGGACCAAGCTGCTGGACCACACCTCTATGGTCTCTGCCACTCTACACTACCTCCCAGTAAGGTTAAGGGGGATTTTCAAATAGCAATTCCTTGTTTCTGAGGCAATGACATGTCTAAATGTAGTCTGTATTTTTCAGCCGGACATTCTTAAAATAATAACAAGTCCATGAATGATGATGTCATACAGTAACAAATAGTTTATGCTGGAAGCTGCAGATACTTTATGATCGCCATGACGACTAAGACACGTAAGCCAATTCAAAACGACTGTCTATTCATCGCTGTTCAATGTACCTGGTTCCCATAAACACTTTCATAAACATCACGTTTGGGGACTTTTCAGGGGTTTCCCAAGCCTACTGTAGCTGCTTTCAATTCAATGGCCCATAATGGCCTGCTGTAGCTGCCTTCAAAATTGCTTTCAATACTTCAACCTGCATCATGCTACCTGCAACCCTCATGCAAGCACGTGAACGACCCACTTTGTCAGGGCAGGGAACTTGTAAAACTAGTGACATACCAGATGCAGATGTACGCTACATAGTCTGTTTACTGACCCTTAATAAAATATACACACACACATATGATATACACGCATATTACACAGGCGTGGCCACAGGTACATAGCCTGTTCACTGACACTTAATAAAGTATACACACACATATAATATACACGCATATTACACAGGTGTGGCCACAGGTACATAGCCTGTTCACTGACACTTAATAAAGTATACACACACATATAATATACACGCATATTACACAGGCGTGGCCACAGGTACATAGCCTGTTCACTGACACTAAATAAAGTATACACACACATATAATATACACGCATATTACACAGGCGTGGCCACAGGTACATAGCCTGTTCACTGACACTTAATAAAGTATACACACACACATAATATACACACATATTACACAGGCATACTGACACTTAATAAAGTATATACACGCATATTACATAGGCATGGCCACAGGTACATAGCCTGTTCACTGACACCTAATAAAGTACAGTAAAACTTGACCAAACCGACCCCTGAGTAAACCGACTTCCTTTGAGAACCGACCGACTTTATTGGTCCCGAAAATTCCCCATTGGAACTAATGACAAAAGACACTGGATAAACCGACCACTGTCTACTCTGAATACCGACTACCTTGGTCGGTCCGAAGTAACAAATTCACACTCTATAGACCGACCAATCGACTGAATGACCGACTGCCGGCGATCACAAAGACCAAGGAATCACTAGGCACTAGGCGCTAAATGCACGCCCACAGGCAGACAAAAACAAAACATTGTCCATGTGGTAAAACAATGGTCGGTCGTTGGCGTAGTC
>CM050215.1:21257967-21260467 GCA_027475355.1 Coilia nasus
AAAATGTATATATTGCAACAATAAAGTTAAACGTGAACTTGAACTTGTGTGATAGCAGTGAAAGCCCCATCGAGCTAAGCTAACAGCGTGTGTTGCAATAGTACAGTCATAAAAACGGTTGAAGTTTTTAACCTAAACTTTCCATTCGTTGACCAATCCTACTTTCAGTGGCGCGCACACTCTCTCTCTCCCAAACACACACACACACACACACACACACACACACACACACACACACACACACACGCGCGCCTGCATGCACGTATATAGCCACGCATATACACAACCACACACACACACACACACACACACACACACACACACGATAGAGTGTGAAGGACTTCCACCCCCTGCAGAAAGCAGCAACAGAACCACGGAACCACATCCTCTCTCACGCAGCCCAGGAAGCAGTGCAGCCATCAACACGCTTGCACACACACACACACATCTGCGCAAACAGACGTGTTACCACACACGCACACACTCACGCATGCACACACACACAGGTACTGTACACACACACACACACACACACAGTGCACAGTGTTGCAAACACAAATAGACTGAGGGCCGTGCTTAACATGCTACACTAGCTTTAGTTCTGTTCCAGCTCAGCTCTGCGGGCAGATGAGTTCTTACGCTGTGTGTGATTCTGTGTGTGCACATGAGTTTCACTGCTGAGTGTGATTGTGTGTGTGCAGATCAGTTCTTATGCTGTGTGTGATTCTACGTGTACACATGAGTTTCACTGCTGTGTGTGATTCTGTGTGTGCAGATGAGTTTTTACACTGTGTGTGATTCTGTGTGTGCAGATCACTAACAGCACAGCCTACGCTAGGCTGGGGTCACGGGGTCAGTGGACTTGCATCTGTGCTGAGATCAGAGGAGCAGCAACACCTGACATCAGTAACAGCCTACGCTAGGCTGGGGTCACGGGGTCAGTGGACTTGCATCTGTGCTGAGATCAGAGGAGCAGCAACACCTGACATCAGTAACAGCCTACGCTAGGCTGGGGTCGCGGGGTCAGTGGATTTGCATCTGTGCTGAGATCAGAGGAGCAGCAACACCTGACATCAGTAACAGCCTACGCTAGGCTGGGGTCGCGGGGTCAGTGGACTTGCATCTGTGCTCAGATCAGAGGAGCGGCGAGGCTTATATCACTAACAGCACAGCCTATGCTAGGCTGGGGTCGCGGGGTCAGTGGACTTGCATCTGTGCTCAGATCAGAGGAGCGGCGAGGCTTACATCCCTTACTGCCCATGCCAGAGCAGCCTGAGCTGACAGCTGGGGTCGCGGGGTCACGACCTCAGAGAGCGGACGAGTAAAACAGTCTACTGCTCAGCAATGTGCTGCTCTGTTCAACACTGACAACTGACCAACCAGCTTCATAAACACAACCTTTCCAAATCTGACCCTGTCCCTTTGGTGTGTGTGTGTGTGTGTATATGTGTGTGTGTGTGTGTGTGTGTGTGTGTGCTGCACTGTACAACACTGACCACTGACCAACCAGCTCCATTAACACAACCTTTTCAAATCTGACCCTGTCCCTTTGGTGTGTGTGTGTATGTGTGTGTGTGTGTGTGTGTGTGTGTGTGTGTGTGTGTGCTGCTCTGTACAACACTGACCACTGACCAACCAGCTCCATAAACACAACCTTTCCAATAGGGCTGGGCGATGAAACGATAACGATATGTATCTCGATAGACACCTAATCGATAACAATAGAAAATGCGTTCGATAGAATGTTTCGATAGAATGTGTTTTTTTCTTTTTTTTTAAGAAAACGGCGTAAGTTTAGTCAGAGCCATAGAGTTATAACTCTATGGTCAGAGCCCTCTCTGATTTAGCGCCGCTTTAAATATTTGTTGCGAAGCAAGCTTGGTTGCATGAGCAAAATGGGGAGTGACACGCTAATAGCCAATCATGTCACAGTATTGTGTTTGGTTGCGCCATCTCTTGTCTCGTAGTCGTGTTTTTTTCCAGAAACAGCATGGTCAATAAAGGAAGATGAGTGCCACTGCAACGAGCGAGGAAAATGTGGATAAGGGCTCATTCACACTAACTTGAGCGTGTACAGCGTGTATCAGTATACAATATGTTTGTATAGGGACAGAATACGCTCAGATCACGCATGCGGTGTGAAGAGTCTAATTTGTTAACATGCATTCTAAACGAATACGGACAGAAAACGGCCACGCACTGAATACGCAGAGTGTTTGGTGTGAATGAGCCCTAAGAACAGAAAGGTCTGCTCACCAGTATGGGAGCTTTTTTGGAGTTTACAAATCTCATCATAGTCAGACAAATGTTGTCTGCAAATTATGCAGTAAAACTATATACATATATGATAGTTCTTCTCAGGTATCAGGTTTCGCTATGTTTACATTTAACACTTTGCACATGTCTTTATAACACTTCAGCTTTGTTAAGCACTTTATTAGCTTATTGATAATTGTTCAGTTTTCATTGTGATTGTAACATTGAACGTGTGTTGACAGTC
>CM050215.1:21262967-21270467 GCA_027475355.1 Coilia nasus
AGCACACGAAGGGTTTTCAAACAACCTTACAGTAAAACACACAATGCAGGAAATGATGTATAAGGCAAAGCTTTGCTTTGAGGTCATACAGAAACACACACACACATGGGCACACATACACACACACGTTAACACACACATGTAGGGGTGGGCGGTATAGCCTAAAATTTATATCACGGTATAAGTTGAACCATAGACGGTAGACGGTATATATCACGGTATACCTTGGTATGTAACAGTATTAACTGTTAACGGCTTCTTAATGCTGAATGTCAATATTTCTGAACGTCACCAAACACGATATAAAACATTGTAACATTTTCGTGTGGGAACTTGGCTCAGCCAGAGGTTAGGCAAACCGGGACTGAGCTAAATATACAACACGTTCAGAGCAGAATAACGTCGTATTCCACAGGATCCGCACACAAAACAACTAGATGAACACGTGAGAATGATAGCAGAGGAAATTATGATGTTGGGAGAGCGCAGTGAATCCGTGCGCTTTGCCAAATGGACAGAGCTGGGTCGTCAGTGACTTGCTGTCGGCGCAGATGGGTCAGTCAAGTGCAGGTGTAGCTGTCTATGAAACAACACGACAGGCTCCTCATTAAGCATTACCTAAAGCAGTGGCGGTTCTACATTGAATTACTCCCCGGGCGAGACCCCCTCCTAAACTTGTAACCGTTTTGTTGCAAAGCCAAATCTTATGGTGAAATTAGATCTTGTGTTTGTTGAGCTAAGACCGAATTATTGTTGCAATCGTAGCATCATAACTAGAAGGCTAACAAACGTTAGAGTTATACCATGATTAACATTAGCCCTTCATTCATAGCATGGATAACGTGACCATGCAGAGAACAGTTGCATACCTTCATCTTTTGCTCGTTTCTACACTTCTAATGGCTTTGACCTTTTTCTGTCCATCTCCTTCTGTTTGTAACTCGACAGTCAACATACTGTTTTTCCCATCCCCGAACACTCTGTCACTGCCGACCAGGAGTTAAGACTAATTCACTTTGGTGACCACCTACTCGTTTTGTATTGCCCTGTTTTATTAGCCTTTCACACAATTAAAAAATGTGCAGGAATTATAAACTTGTATTTTTATATATTTGTAACTTTTATACCGCCCACCCCTACACACATGGCACGCTTGCACACACACACACACGGGCACACTTGCGCACACACACAAACACACACACATGGGCACACATACACACACACACAAACGGCACGCTTGCGCGCACACACACACACACACACACACACACACACACACACACAGGCACACTTGCACACACACAGATATCATGATACTAAGGGGGAAGTGTTCCAGAGAAATTTGCATGCAAATGGACTTCCTGTAAAGTGATGAATCTTAGGGGTCAGTGGTGTTCAGCTTCACACTTACAGAGGTCAAGTACGTACATACATGTACACACACACACACGCAGACACACATGGACACACACACACACATACATACATACACACACATGGAGACACACACACGAACATGCACACTTATAAGCACACACACACACACAGACACGGACACGCACACATATAAACACACACACACACTGTTTAGGGATAGCCAAATAGGCCCAGGGCAAGAGGGAGAACACACTGCTGAATCTCGTCATGACCTCATGAACACTTCTGCAGCAAAGGAACAGTCACATGCAGACGTATGCCGTGCGAGGGAACAGTCACATGAGTACTTATGCAGTGCGAGGGAACAGTCACATGAGTACTTATGCAGTGCGAGGGAACAGTCACATGAGTACTTATGCAGTGCGAGGGAACAGTCACATGAGTACTTATGCAGTGCGAGGGAACAGTCACATGAGTACTTATGCAGTGCGAGGGAACACTCACATGAGTACTTATGCAGTGCGAGGGAACAGTCACATGAGTACTTATGCAGTGCGAGGGAACAGTCACATGAGTACTTATGCAGTGCGAGGGAACAGTCACATGAGTACTTATGCAGTGCGAGGGAACACTCACATGAGTACTTATGCAGTGCGAGGGAACAGTCACATGAGTACTTATGCAGTGCGAGGGAACAGTCACATGAGTACTTATGCAGTGCGAGGGAACAGTCACATGAGTACTTATGCAGTGCGAGGGAACAGTCACATGCAGACGTATGCAGTGCGAGGGAACACTCACATGAGTACTTATGCAGTGCGAGGGAACACTCACATGAGTACTTATGCAGTGCGAGGGAACAGTCACATGAGTACTTATGCAGTGTTCAAACCAAAAAATCAGTCCGAGAACTGATAAGGTGTGTGTGTATGTGTGTGTGTGTGTGTGTGTGTGTGTGTGGTGCAAACACAGACCATGAATACACAGATGTTTCTGCACCCAATTAAACACTCACCCAACAGCACACACACACACACACACACTGAACACACAGTTCAGAGACCCCGGAGGTTAGTGCATCTGTGAGCCCCCCCTCACTGGAACCCTGCCCCCCCTGGAGACCCCGGAGGTTAGTGCATCTGTGAGAAAGCAGTGCTGGAACTCAGAGGTTCCTCCTCCCCAACCCGTGAAGGTTCCCTGAGGAGAACTACAGAGCTTGTAAACCACAGAGTTCTTCTCGTAATGACGTCTTCCTCCTCTCCTTCCCATGCACCAAAGAGTAGGCCGTGTTTACCTCCCATAATGCAATTCTTCTGTCATTCACCAAAACCTCCCCACATCAGGCGTCAGCGGGCAGCCCTTTGTGATGTCATAATGGGTAAACCGTGCGGTTGCCATGACAAGGCTGCCAAACAGCGGTCCACTTTGAAAGGGTAGGGTGGGCTACGCTGCAACCAGAATGATGGCATGTGTTCTCCTGCAGGCCTCCAACATAAGCAAAGGCATGACACAGGGCACATTTGGGCCTGGGTGCGGTCCAGATGGCCGGCGGCCTGGGCCTTCTGCGTTCTGCTTACAACACACATAAACACAGACTGGTGTGTAGAAATGCTGCTCAGCAAAACAGCCATTTCCAGAAAACGTGCAACCCAAAGCGCTTAATAATGATGACACAGAACAATGGAGGTCCTGGCTGCTGCTGGGCCTTTTTAAAGAGCACTTTCCCTCTCGTGCACGCATGGTACAGCACAGAGTGTTTCACACAGCCTGAGTTGGGAAAGTCCTCTCTCACTCGCCGTCTACTGTAAGGAAAAGGTTTGCTGTTGGCTCTCGCTGTTTAGTTTCCCCCATCCGTTTAGTTTGAAGCTCCCTGCTCATGCAACACACATGATGGGCTGGAGAGCAGAGCATCTGTTTGTCATTTGTGAATAAAACGGCTCCATTTCTGCACGACAGAGGAATGCAGGCAGCTTCAGAGAAAGCAGCATGACTACTGAGCCAACGTCCAACTCCACTCCAGTGCGGCACTTCACAAACACACACACACTAAATGTTCACCTTAACTCCAGTGCAACACTTCACAAACACACACACACACACACACTAAATGTACAGCTTAACTCCAGTGCAGCATTTACAACACACACACACACACACACACACACACACACACACACACACTAAATGTCCAGTTTAACTCCAGTGCAGCACTTCACAACACACACACGCACACACACTAAATGTCCAGATTAACTCCAGCGCAGCACTTCACAAACACACACACACACTAAATGTCCAGTTTAACTATAGTGCAGCACTTCACAACACACACACGCACACACAAAATGTCCAGATTAACTCAAGCGCAGCACTTCACAAACACACACACACACACACACACTAAATGTCCAGTTTAACTCCAGTGCAGCACTTCACAACACACACACGCACACACACTAAATGTCCAGATTAACTCCAGCGCAGCACTTCACAAACACACACACACACACACACACACACAAACACACACACACACACACACACACTAAATATTCAGCTTAACTCCAGTGCAACACTACACAAACACACACACACACACACACACTAAATGTCCAGTGCAACACTTCACAAACACTAAACATATGACCAGCTTAACTCCAGTGCAGTGCAGAATGTGTTTATGGAGTTTTATGAATACAAGCTTCATGACAAGTGTTAAAGGGTGAAAAGTGTGTGTGCAGCAGGAGGTGTGTGTCACGGGGGCTAGCCCACCACAACGGGACCTTCCACTGACGGACAGGAGAGGGGACGAGTCATTCATGTACTCTCATATCCACATCAGTCTCAGGAACACACAACCAGAAGCAGAAAGCACCTGACTAGCCATCCACTCACTGTGGCGCCCAGGATCTGCATCACTAAAACAAAACCACAACAACTGAACACCGCTGTTTGGTTTATTTGTTTACAGATGAACTAAAAATTAAAACTTTAAAACCAGTACTAAACCAATGGGAGCTTCAACACCAGCACTGATTGGCTACTGTCACCTTTAAAACCAGTACTAAGCCAATGGGAGCTTCAACATGTGCCTAGCTACACACACAAGCCAGGCAAGCTGACAGACACACACGCATGCTGACAGAGACGCTGACATGTGTATCACGCCATTGCTGTTCCACACACTAGTGCACACACACACACACACAGTAGGAAAAATTACGAAGCAATGTAATACAATCAACCTCTTCAGATGCATTGGCCATAACTAAACAATGTACTGCATCAATTACCTCAAAGCAAAATGGCATCATAACCCACACACATGGGTAGGAAGTCTAGAAGTAGACAATGTGAAGACTACAAGTCTAGAAGTACACATTGTGAGGACTAGAAGGCTAGAAGTAGACACAGTGTGAGAAATAAAAGCCTAGAAGTACACATTGTGAGGACTAGAAGGCTAGAAGTGTAGACACAATGTGAGGACAGAGACTAGAAGTACACAATGTGAAGACTACAAGTCTAGAAGTAGACAATGTGAGGACTAGAAGTCTAGAAGTAGACACAGTGTGAGAACTAAAAGTCTAGAAGTAGACAATGTGAGTACTAGCAGTGTAGAAGTAGACATTGTGAGGACTAGAAGTCTAGAAGTACACAATGTGAGTACTAGAAGTCTAGAAGTAGACAATGTGAGTACTAGCAGTCTAGAAGTACACATTGTGAGGACTAGAAGGCTAGAAGTGTAGACACAATGTGAGTACTAGAAGTCTAGAAGTAGACAATGTGAGTACTAGAAGTCTAGAAGTAGACAATGTGAGGACTAGAAGTCTAGAAGTACACATTGTGAGGACTACAAGTCTAGAAGTACACAATGTGAGGACTAGAAGTCTAGAAGTAGACAATGTGAGTACTAGAAGTCTAGAAGTAGACATTGTGAGTACTAGAAGTCTAGAAGTAGACAATGTGAGTACTAGAAGTCTAGAAGTACACATTGTGAGGACTAGAAGACTAGAAGTGTAGACACAGTGTGAGTACTAGAAGTCTAGAAGTAGACAATGTGAGGACTAGAAGTCTAGAAGTACACATTGTGAGTACTAGAAGTCTAGAAGTACACAATGTGAGGACAGAGACTAGGAAGGGAGGGAAGAGCCCAGCAAGACAAAGCGAAGTTCCAATACGTACACAGCTCAGTCGGTTAAAGTCGGCCCGCTCTCGCCTGGCTTTGTGTTTCTTACGGAAGGTGATCCGGTTCATTCTGAAGCTCATGTCCTTACATTCACACACACATGCGTTTCTGGACGGACACGGGCACACACGCACACACACGCACGCATGTGGACTGCCTAGAGCAGCGAGCGACAGGGGTTTGTGAAGAGCATGTGAAACTAGTCACTCTGCCTGGCCAAGAGAGGAAGTTCAACCTGCACATGACAACCACCACCACAGAGAGAGAACGAGAGAGAGAGAGAGCGAGAGAGAGAGAGAGAGACAGAGAGAGAGACAGAGAACTAGAGACAGAAAAAAAGAGACAAAGACATTGAGCAAAAGAGAGAGAAAGAGAGACACAGACAGAGACAGAGAAAGAGAGAGAGAGAGAAAGAGGGACTGTAAGGCTACACTAAAATGCTACAAAATATTATACACAAACACAGGTAGAGGTGGCCAGAGCAGATATGTGGGGTTGCAGAGTAAACATGCAGCTTTAGGGCAGATGAGTAAACATGCTTACGGCAGACGCTGCTCTCACTGCAGCAGGTGTGTCTGCACGCTGAACAGGTGTAGATCTCTGCCTAGGCTTGCCATAGTAGGGGTGTGTACAGTCTCAGTAGACTTGCCATAGTAGGGGTGTAAAGTCTCAGTAGGCTTGCCATAGTAGGGGTGTGTACAGTCTCAGTAGGCTTGCCATAGTAGGGGTGTAAAGTCTCAGTAGGCTTGCCATAGTAGGGGTGTAGTGTAGTGTAGAAGTTTAACGTGTGTGTGTGTGTGTGTGTGTGTGTGTGTGCAATCCCAGGTGTGCCCCATTGTAAGGGAGATCTATAGGCCTTTGGTGTGTGTGTGTTCCCCTATTGTAAGAGAAATCTATAGGCTTTTGGTGTGTGCGTGTGTGTGTGTGTGTGTGTGTGTGTGTGTGTGTGTGTGTGTGTGTGTGTTCAGCTATGAGCCAATGCACTGCAAAGGGCTCTTAATGATGTCTCCACTGTCTAGATGATGTCCGAACACACCCAAACAAAATGAATAATTGGGGGCAGCTGTGGCCTAGTGGTTAGGGAGTTGGTCTTGCAATCAGAAGGTTGCCGGTTCGAATCCCGCCCTACCCATAGTTGAGATGCCCTTGAGCAAGGCATCTAACCCCACGCTGCTCCAGGGACTGTAACTGAAACCCTGCAAATATCTGTAAGTCGCTCTGGATAAGAGCGTCAGCTAAGTGTAATGTAATGAATAATACACACACACACACACACACATACTGTACATGGACGGACGCCACATCGCAGAAACACACACATTGCCACAATGCCACTCTGTACCAGTATAACTTATGCTATAAGTGTGACACCATATCACGTACACACACACACACACACACATACACCACCATCACACTGTGCCAGTGTAGTTAGTGCAGTATGCATGATGCCATATCCGGCAACAACCTGGCAAAAAAACAAATAAACATCTGTCGACACGTCAACCCTTCAGGCGGCTGTGGGTGCAAAACCTTTTAAGTATTTATGACTGACGGAACTCTCTAACACGTTATAGAGAGGGATCCACCAAATAGAGTGATCCACTATAGAGAGGAGTCCACTATAAATTAGGGATCTACTATGATGTACGTTAGAGAGGGGGATCTACTGAAGTGCACTACTCTACTTTAGGGATCTACTATAATGTACATTAGAGACAGGAATCTACTTAAGCACACTACTCTACATTACATTAGGGATCTACTATGATGTATATTAATGAGAGGGATCTACTGAAGAGCACTGTTCTCCCTTACAGAGCAGATCTCTATGACAAAGGCATTTGCACACTCACAGATGGTTCACCACACACACACACATGAACAGTAAAAAAAATATTACACTCACGAATACACAAACACATGCACACAAA
>CM050215.1:21275467-21282967 GCA_027475355.1 Coilia nasus
AACTTGGATATAATAATAATAATAATAATAACATAATCTTGTCTTACTTATACGTATAGCACAATTCATATAAGATGCAGCTCAAAGTGCTTCACAGTTTGGCAAGAAAAACACAAGACAACATTTCTTGCAGTCCAGTGGCACCGGAGCGGAAGAAGGCAACGGCTCTTGCGTGACGCAATAACGTAATGTCACAACGACGTAATGCCCTATTGGTGCGGGCCTTTGCGTGAACACAGTACAACATTTCTTGTAGTCCAGAGGCATTGGAATGGGAAAGTTCATTGAGGTGCAGTCGGGTTGTTAGTGTTAGTTTGTTAGGTTAGGTTGTTTAACGGTATATTCAGACCAAACACAGTAAAACTGGCAAGAGCGTGGGAAATCATTACTTTTCTATTCAGAGACAGCAGATCAGCGGTGAAAGCATTTTGGGCATCTAGAGCGTCAGGAGAAAGTTGAGCTTCAGTTAACTTTATGGTAATGAGCTATGACATGGTTTGGGAGCAACCAATTGGAATGTCTACATCCCTCAAACTCTGAGCTACTTCCCCTGATCGAGCATTTGAATGTTTCACATCATAGCCTACATTTGCCGCTTTTAACGCTGTGTGTCCAGCAGAGAGTTTTGGGCTTGTTCAGCTACTTTAACAATTTAACCACATTCTGTCTGAATGTACAGTTAGAGCATTCAGTGAACAGCTTGTATAGCAGCATAGATTTACTGTCCTCTGAAAAAACTTTATGCACATTTTTGTATAAATACCAGGCCACAAGTACAAGTACACCCTGCAAAGCTGCTTGCCCAATTTATCATGTTTGTCTTTTCATCCGCTTCACTGGACCATACAAATGTGTGTATCATGCTATTCATACTATATAGAGCTATTTATTTTAGTGCTTTAGCCACAGTTCTCTCATACTAGCCACTGGATGTCCAACATGGCTCCTAATGGCAAAACACTGTCTGAGTATTTAAGAAATGTAAGGGTTGCTCTCCATAATAATGGCATATGCTATAAAAGATAGCCAGACTCATAAAGGGCTTTTCCAAGATGGGTTCCACTGGGAACAGAAGAAGTTGGGTCCTCATATTCAGTGTCAGATCAAGAAGTTGGCTTCAAAAAACAAATGCATGAGTGCTGCCAGCTGCAAGCGGGAGGTCAACCTGTCATTGCTCAATCATATGCTGCACACTGCAACAACTCAGTTTGCATGGTCATTGTGCCAGAGGGAAAACTCTTGTGAATCTTGCTCCTAAGAAGAAGAAGACTTGCAGTCCAACAGCATAGATTGTTGAAACCATATTTGTTGTGTGATGAGAAAAAGATAAACTTGTTTGGGTTAAATGGTGTCCAGCATGTGTGGCGGCACCCTATTGAAGAGTAACATTATAATTGTGGCTTGCATACAATCGAAAACAGTGGTGGTAGGATCGTGATTTAGGGCTGCTTGAGTGCTGCTGGCACTGGGGAGCTGCAGTTTATTGACAGAATCATGGATTCCAACATGTGCTGTGACATTCCGAAGCAAAACATCATGCCCCCCACCCCCTTTCAGAAACAGGACGGCATGTCTAACATTTTGTCAATGCTGATGCTATCATGGATGAATGGAAAAGGATCCCAGGAACAACATGTGCAGCTCTGGTGAAATGTATAGTTGTGCACTGCTAGATAACAATGGTGCACACACAAAGTATTGATGATTTTGGGGTGTACTCACTTTTGTGTAAAGTTTTTTCAGAGGACAGTACATCTATACTGCTATACAAGCTGTACACTGGCTGCTCTAAAACATATCCAACTTTTATTTCTGTAGTATATTCCCTTCAAAAGATCTAATGCATTTTTTGCTGACATTCAAGGGGTGTACTCACTTTTGTGAGATACTGTAGGAGCGGGGGCAGCCATGACAGCACCCAGGGAGCAGTGTGTGGAGACTATACCATGCTCAGGGTACCTCAGTAGGAATGTCTGACTGCAACAGAACGTGCACACATAAAGTGTGTAGGGGTATGTGAATGCAGAAAAATAGTGTGTTCACCAAGTGTAAGAGTGTGTGAGTGCAGCAGAGTGTGTGCATAGAGTTTGTAAGAGTGTGTGTAGGGCACAGAGAAGAGTGTAAGAGTGTGTGAGAGTGTGTAAGAGTGTGTGAATGAAACAGAGGAGTGTGTGAGAGTGTGTGAGAGTGTGTGAGTGGAACAGAAGAGTGTGTAAGAGTGTGTAACATGGTGATGCATATTTCTGCCTCTCCACTGTGCACAGATTAAGAGTGTGAGTGTGTAAGAGTGTGTAAGAGTGTGTGTGAGTGTGTAAGAGTGTGTAAAAGTGTGTGAGAGTGTGTGAATGGAACAGAAGAGTGTTTAAGAGTGTGTAAGAGTGTGTGAGAGTGTGTGAGTGTGTAAGAGTGTGTGAGAGTGTGTGAGAGTGTGTGAGACTGTGTGAATGGAACAGACGAGTCTGTGAGAGTGTGTGAATGGAACAGGGGTAAGTCCACAATCCTTCTGCAGCGCTGCATGTAACATGAGAGCTGAGGAAGCAGAGCTACACACATATGGCAAACATTCACAATCTGCCTTCGAGGGACTGTGTGTGTGTGTGTGTGTGTGTGTGTGCATGTGTGTGTGTGTGTGTGTGTGTGTGTGTATGTGTGTGCATGTCTGTGTATGTGTGTGTGCATGTGCGTGTGTGTGTGTTTGCGTGTGTGTGTGCCTGTGTGTGTGTGTGTCTGTCTGTGTGAAACATTCATAACTTGCAAAAGCCCACTGCCTTCAAGACAACCCCACTCCCACACACATATGTGCATGTTTATACACACACACAGACAGACAGCCACCCACACATACACACACACAACCACCCACACATCCCTACAGACACACATACACACACACAAACACACACACACACACACACACATTACACACAAACAGCCATACAGTAACTACACAGAGCAAATGCACACAAAAGCATCTGAGGAATCAGTAATACAAACTACCCTTTAGTATAAGAAAAGTGTACCCACACAAAGATACACACACAGAGGTACACACACAGAGGTACACACACAGAGGTACACACACAGAGGTACACACACACGCGCGTTCTCCATATCCTTTTCTACACGGTCATGCAAGAGCATGCATTATGTTGAGTCTGGTCAAGTCTGGTGTGTGTGTGTGTGTGAGTGTGTGTGTGTGTGTGTGTGTGTGTGGGCTGAGGATGCGATCATTACCATGACGACGACGGTGGGGGCACAGGGCTGGTTGCTGGCGTGGCCCCCATCCTCCAGGGGGGGTGGCATGTCGGCGGAGGCGTGCTCCTGACGCTGGGCACACACACACGCACGCCCGCAGTTCCCCCCCCCTCAGCACCGAGCGCAGAGCCTGCAGCAGCAGCACGCTGCCAGAGCAGCCCATGCCCGACCCCCCCACACAGAGCCGACCCCCCCCACACAGAGCCTAGCGCCCGACCCCCCCACACAGAGCCGACCCCCCCACACAGAGCCTAGCGCCCGACCCCCCCACACAGAGCCGACCCCACCACACAGAGCCTAGCGCCCGAGCCCCGCCACACAGAGTCTAGCGCCCCACCCCCCCACACAGAGCCTAGCGCCCGATCCCCCCCCACACAGAGCCTAGTGCCCACTACAGCACTTACAGTCCAGCGCCCAGCACTGACTAGCGCCCCCTACAACACAGGGCCGACTAGCGCCCCCTACAGCACAGGGCCCACGAGCGCCCCCCTACAGTACAGCGCTCACCTACCGTCCACCTAGCGCCCCTACAGCACAGGGCCCACTAGCGCTCCCTACAGTACAGGGCTCACTAGCGAACCCCAACAGCCCAGAGCCCAGCCACAGGTACACAGGTCAGACTATCGAGCTCAAAGCCAACTAGCAATGAGCACCCACTCACTGGAACACTGACTCAACTACCAGAGCACCACACCAGGAAACAAGAGCACTCGCCCAGCTACCACTGTACTGAACCAGCCACCAGAACACAGAACACAACTGCCAGAACACGGAACACAGCTGTCAGAACACGGAACACAGCTGTCAGAACACAGAACACAGCTGTCAGAACACGCAACACAAGTGCCAGCACAGAATGCCCTGGACACAGCTAAAGATGCCCACCCTGACAGTGCCCAGTTGATGTCCTGCACCCAGAGGCCAGGGTATAGTGTCCGACACCCAATAATCAGTGGCCAGTATGCAGTTATCACAGATATCGTGTGTCTCCCACTTCCTACATCGGCATGCTACTCAATGTGATACCCAATCCCTCTAGCACCCAGCACCAAGTAGCCCCCAGTAGCTAGCAACCCTTAAACACTTTAGCGTCTTCACACACACAGACACACACACACAAATGCACCAGCCTTAAAAGTCTGAACCTTTTGGTCTTGATTCAGACTCCTCCCTGCCCCTGCTCGTACCCCACAGACCCCCCCAATATGCCCCTCACCCTCCCCTGCCCCCGTACCCCACAGTCCCCCACCCCTCTCCTGCCCCTCACCCCTCTCCTGCCCCTCACCCCTCTCCTGCCCCCCACCCCTCTCCTGCCCCTCACCCCTCTCCTGCCCCCCCACCCCTCTCCTGCCCCTCACCCCTCTCCTGCCCCCCACCCCTCTTCTGCCCCTCAGGTTACCCCTCCCCTCCCCTGCAGTCTCAGAAGTCAGCCTGGGGCTCAGGAGACCCCTCAAAGACTACGCTAGAGTCTTCACACGCACACCAGCTGTGCAGACACACACACACACCGTGCACACACACACACAGGAAAGTGCCCCGTAAGTCCTCACTGGAACCACAAAGCTTCCTCACACACACACACACACACAGCCCCACCAGCACACACACACACGGGTAAGACTCCGGAGACGACCCTGGTCCAGTATGGAGCTCCCTGACACACACCACCGCAGCACACCACACCGCAGCACAGCACAGCACAGCACAGCAAGCAGGAACTTTATCCACATCCGACTCCCTGTCACACCAGTGTGTGTGTCCGCGTGTGCACGTGTGTGTGTGTCCACGCGTGCATGTGTGTGTGTGTCCGTGCGTGCACGTGTGTGTGTGTAAGTGTGTGTCTCCAGGAGTCTGTAGCTAGGTAGACACGGAGTCCCTGTTGCCGCTCCTGTTGAGAGTCACACTCCCCCTCTTCTCTTCTCTTCTCTTCTCCCCTCTTCTCTCTGCTCCCCTCTTCTCTTCTCTCCTCTCCTCTCCTATTCTCTCTGTTCCCTCTCCTCTGCTCTGCTCTCCTCTTCTCTCTGCTCCCCTCTTCTCTTCTCTTCTCTCCTCTCCTCTCCTATTCTCTGTTCCCTCTCCTCTTCTCTCTGCTCCCCTCCTCTCTTCTCTTCTCTTCTCTTCTCTTCTCTTCTCTTCTCTTCTCTTCTCTTCTCTTCTCTGTGTTTCCTCTCCTCTTCTCTCCTCCGCCTCCTCCTCCTCGCTCTGCCTGCGCTCAGAGTGGGAGGCTTTGGAGCAGACACTGGCAGCCTTGTCTCTCTCCCTCCCTCCCTCCCTCCCTCTCTCCCTCCCTCCCTCTCTTTCTCTCTCCGTCATTCTCATGGTCTCTCTCCCTCCCTCCCCCCCTCTCTTTCTCTCTCCGTCATTCTCATGGTCTCTCTCCCTCCCTCCCCCCCTCTCTTTCTCTCTCCGTCATTCTCATGGTCTCTCTCCCTCCCTCCCTCCCTCCCTCTGTGCTCCTCTCCCTCCCTCCCTCCCTCTCTTTCTCTCTCCGTCATTCTCATGGCCTCTCTCCCTCCCTCCCTCCCTGCCTCTCTTTCTCTTTCCCTCCTTCCGTCTTTCCCCCTCCCTCTCTTTTTCTCTCCCTCCCTCATTCTCATGGTCTCTCTCCCTCATTCTCACTCTCTCTCTGACTCTATTTCTCTCCCTCTTCCTGTCTCTCTCTCTCTCTCTACCCCATGCTCTCTTTCTTTCTCTCTATCTCTATCTCTCCCTCTCTCGCTCCCTTTCCCCCCCTCTTTCCCTCCCTCCCTCTCTCTCTCTCTCTCTCTCTCTTTCTATTTCCCTCTCACTCTGTCTCTCCCTCTCTATCTTTCTCCCTCTCTCTATCTCTCTCTCTCTCTATCTTTCTCTCTCTCTCTCTCTCTCTCTCTCTCTCTCTCTCTCTGTCTCTCTCTGTAAATCTTGCCTACACTGCAGCTGTGCACAGCTGGTCGCTCCAATCACCTCCCCTAACTGCAGTCAGCTGACCAGGGCTAACAGCCAAACACACACAAACACACACACACACACACACACACACACACACAAACACACACACCCTCTCTTTTTCTCTCACACACATTCATACAGTATACACACACCCACACTGTATTCCTCACTCATTCTCTTTCACACACATACACAGACACACACACACACACACACACACACACACACATACACACACACACACACACACACACACACACAGACACACACAGACTTGCCCACGCTTTGTTTGCTTGAGCACCCGGTTTCTCTTTCAACTCTCTCACTCATTCATTCTTTCTTTTTCACTGTCTCTACACACACACACACACACCCCAACACACACACACACACACACCCCAACACACACACAAAAACATACACATGCAAGCACCCACGCACACAAACACACACAGCTCCCCAAGACACAAACCCCAAATGCTAAACTGTGACTGTAGGATGCCGCAGTGGGTGTGTGTGTGGGGTGGGCTTCTGAGCCTCTTTGTATCCCAAACGCCACAGCACTGCCCCTCTCTTTGTACACACACACACACACACACACACACACAGCAACACGTACACACACACACACTTGTACAGGAATACTGTAGTTTGGCACAGAGTAGCTTCAGCATATTTAGCACCCCAAGATTCCATCCCTCACTGTGTCTCTGCCACTCTTTCTCTGCACACACACACACACACACACACACACACACACACACAGCATCCCCAGTAGATCTGGATTATGAGGTGCATTTAACCCTGATTTGGCCCTGATGAGGCCCTGATGAGGCCTGGCTGTGGCCTGGCTTTGGCCTGGCTTTGGCCTGGCTGTGGCCCACATCCGGTGCAAACCTATTTCCTGTTTCCTGTCCCTCTTCTCCCATCCTCTTTTTTCTGCTGCTCAGTGCTGCTACTGTACATTCCTTACAAATACACCGCATGCAGAATCTGCACTGTGTGTGTGTGTGTGTGTAGGTGTATGTGTGTGTAGGTGTATGTGTGTGTGAGTGTGTGTCTGTGTAGGTATGTGTGTGGTAGTGTGTGTGTGTGTGTGTGTGTGTGTGTGCGTAGGTATATATGTGTGGTTGTGTGTGTGTGTAGGTGTATAGGTGTGTGTGTGTGTGTGTGTGTGTCTTTGTAGGTATATGTGTGTGGTAGTGTGTGTGTGTGTGTGTGTGTGTGTGTAGGTATATACGTGTGGTTGTGTGTGTGTGTAGGTGTATGTGTGTGTGTGTGTGTGTGTGTGTGTGTCTGTGTAGGTATATGTGTGTG
>CM050215.1:21285467-21287967 GCA_027475355.1 Coilia nasus
AACCATGTAATCACACACACACACACACACACACACACACATAACACACACACACACACACACACACACACACACACACAGAGGAAAGCCCAATAACCATGTAATCACACACACACAGAGGAAAGCCATATAGCCATACGCCTTCACATCCCTAATGGCCTCTTAGCTTAACCTGCTTACTATTGAACCAGGAGGGCAGAGTGACAAATATCATGTCTCATGCACAATCTCCATTTGTATGCTCCTGCACTGGGCAACTACACCACAGAGACTGCAACACAACTAAACGTCTGGAACACAACCACAGAATACAGAACACAACCACAGAATACAGAACACAACCACAGAATACAGAACACAACCACAGAATACAGAACACAACCACAGAATACAGAACACAACCACAGAACACGGAACACAACCACAGAATATGGAACATCACCACAAAATACAGAACACAACCACAGAATACAGAACACAACCACAGAATACAGAACACAACCACAGAACACGCAACACAACCACAGAATACAGAACACAACCACAGAATACAAAACACAACCACAGAATACACAACACAACCACAGAATACAGAACACAACCACAGAATACAGAACACAACCACAGAATACACAACACAACCACAGAATATGGAACATCACCACAAAATACAGAACACAACCACAGAATACAGAACACAACCACAGAATACAAAACACAACCACAGAACACGGAACACAACCACAGAATATGGAACACAACCACAGAATATAGAACTACACCACACAAATTACAACCACAGAAAACGGATTACAACCACAGAATATGGAACTACACCACACAGTTTAGAGTACAACCACAGAATATAGAACATAACCACAGAATCTGAAATACAACCTCAGAGTTTAGATGACAACCATAGCGTTTTTAAATAAACAACATAATCTGTAATACATCCATAGGTTTGGAACTAAACCACAGAATTTAGAACACAGTTACTGAGTTTGGAACACCAGCACAGAGTTTGGATCTAACCCACATAGTTCAGGACTGAGGAATGAATATTTCCATAACAATGCTGTGTTCAGTTTCAACTCCTTACAAAGCTCTGTTTCATGCCAAGTCTTCAGAAAGCAACAAAGCAAATGGAATCAGTGATGTTTGTTTACAAGAGATGATTTCAAAACGGTTTGTTATTAGAATAGAGGCGTCTGTGTTCCGTCAGCACTTTGTACCCACAAAAGAGGCCAGGCACATGAACAAGCATTGGCTCATCTGTGCTTAACTGTGATGTTCACGCCAATGTAACTGTGATGCTCTCGCCAATGTAACTGTGATGTTCACGCCAATGTAACTGTGATGTTCACGCCAATGTAACTGTGATGTTCACGCCAATGTAACTGTGATGTTCACGCCAATGTAACTGTGATGTTCACGCCAATGTAACTGTGATGTTCACGCCAATGTAACTGTGATGTTCACGCCAATGTAACTGTGATGTGGCCAGAGGAGGAGGCAAAGACTGCTAGCACACGGCACACACACACAGTGATACCAGCACCATGGACTAGACTAGCCACACACACACACAGAGACACACACACACAAACACACACACATACTACACCACACACTTACAGTTTTTGCCCATTGCTTAAACACATTTTGCTAAATTTGGCTCGCTGTTCCAAAACTCTACACCCAAGCACATAGGACACAACACTTGGAAATAAACCATTCACATCTATGTCAAATTGAAACTCTGCAGTCAAAACCTAACAATCCTTTGTCAAAATGTCACTCTGATGACAAAATTGCACACACTTGCATCTTATGAAAACACTGTCAGATCAGCAGCAACACACTAGTCTACTTTATATAAAACACTGCAGTCTTTCGTTTTTATTGAGTTCTGCAGAAGGCATGTCTTTGCAACAACAAAAAAATGAAATACTCAATAATGTACATTACAGTAGTCTACTTTACAGTGCAGTAAATTCATTTTAAGCAAAAACAACAAAAAAAAACCAACCACAATCAGAAATGGCAACCTGGTCCGCCAAGTGGACAGACAAGGTCATTGCGGGCGAACAGACACAGACACAGACACACACACACACACACACACACACACACACACACACACACACACACCGACAGGGTGATTGCAATACCTGGTCAATCACCTCCAGGTGACCAGGTAACAATACACTACAGTTTTTGCCCATTGCTTAAACACATTTTGTTCAACTTGGCTCGCTATGCCAAAACTCTACACACAAGCACATAAGACACAACACTTGGAAATAAACCATTCACATCTATGTCAAATTGAAACTCTGCAATCAAAACCTAACAATCCTTCGCCAAAATGTCACTCTCATGACAAAATTGCACACACTTATATCTTATGAAAACACTGTCACATCAGCACCAATACACTAGTCTACTTTATATAAAACACTGTTTTTTGTATTTTGAATAGATGTGTTTTGCCAAT
>CM050215.1:21292967-21295467 GCA_027475355.1 Coilia nasus
ATACAGTCTGTCCTTCCTCTCCAAGTAAGACTGAGGAAGCGCTGCACCAGGATCAGAGGGAACACAAACAAGAGAAGCAGAAAGCAGAAAGCCTACATATCTAGGGTGGGTATGTGGTATCTAGGGTGGGTATGGGGTATCTAGGGTGGGTATGTGGTATCTAGGGTGGGTATGTGGTATCTAGGGTGGGTATGTGGTATCTAGGGTGGGTATGGTGTATCTAGGGTGGGTATGTGGTATCTAGGGTGGGTGTGGCATATTTAGGGTGGGTATGGTGTATTTAGGGTGGGTATGGTGTATCTAGGGTGGGTATGGTGTATCTAGGGTGGTCGTGGTGTATCTAGGGTGGGTGTGGCGTATTTAGGGTGGATATGGTGTATCTAGGGTGGGTATGGTGTATCTAGGGTGGATGTGGTGTATCTAGGGTGGGTATGTGGTATCTAGGGTGGGTATGTGGTATCTAGGGTGGGTATGGTGTATCTAGGGTGGGTATGTGGTATCTAGGATGGGTATGTGGTATCTAGGGGGGTTATGGCGTATCTAGGGTGGGTATGGTGTATCTAGGGTGGGTATGTGGTATCTAGGGTGGGTATGTGGTATCTAGGGTGGGTGTGGCATATTTAGGGTGGGAATGGTGTATCTAGGGTGGGTATGGTGTATCTAGGGTGGGCGTGGTGTATCTAGGGTGGGTGTGGCGTATTTAGGGTGGATATGGGGTATCTAGGGTGGGTATGGTGTATCTAGGGTGGGTATGTGGTATCTAGGGTGGATATGGGGTATCTAGGGTGGGTATGTGGTATCTAGGGTGGGTATGGGGTATCTAGGGTGGGTATGGTGTATCTAGGGTGGGTATGTGGTATCTAGGGTGGGTATGTGGTATCTAGGGTGGGTATGGTGTATCTAGGGGGGGTATGTGGTATCTAGGGTGGGTATGTGGTATCTAGGGGGGTTATGGCGTATCTAGGGTGGGTATGGTGTATTTAGGGTGGGTATGGTGTATCTAGGGTGGGTGTGGCGTATTTAGGGTGGATATGGTGTATCTAGGGTGGGTATGGTGTATCTAGGGTGGGTATGGGGTATCTAGGGTGGGTATGGGGTATCTAGGGTGGGTATGTGGTATCTAGGGTGGGTGTGGCATATTTAGGGTGGGAATGGTGTATCTAGGGTGGGTATGGTGTATCTAGGGTGGGCGTGGTGTATCTAGGGTGGGTGTGGCGTATTTAGGGTGGATATGGGGTATCTAGGGTGGGTATGGGGTATGTAGGGTGGGTATGTGGTATCTAGGGTGGGTATGTGGTATCTAGGGTGGGTGTGGCGTATCTAGGGTGGGAATGTGGTATCTAGGGGGGGTATGGCGTATCTAGGGTGGGTGTGGCGTATCTAGGGTGGGTATGTGGTATCTAGGGTGGGTGTGGCGTATTTAGAGTGGGTATGGTGTATCTAGGGTGGATATGGTGTATCTAGGGTGGATATGCTGTGTCTAGGGTGGGTATGGTGTATCTAGGGTGGGCGTGGTGTATCTAGAGTGGGTATGTGGTATCTAGGGGGAGTATGGTGTATCTAGGGTGGGTATGTGGTTTTTAGGGTGGGTGTGGCGTATCTAGGGGGGGATTGGTGTATCTAGGGTGGGTATGGTGTATCTAGGGTGGGTGTGGTGTATCTAGGGTGGGATTGGGTTAAAAAAAAACCTAAACTAAGAACACAAACAATCTAACATACTGGAAGTAAAGTTGCCAGGTAGTTTGAGATTACCAGGTAGTTTGAGTTTGGGATTAGCATAGGTGAAGATTCAGTAGTGCTCCCAGACTGATTAAGTAAAGCTTCTGTAGCGTTGCTAGATACTTTGAGTATGAAGTTAGCAGCGCTGAAATGCCAGGCAGTTTGAGTAGAGCTGAAGAGTAAAGTTCAGTCAACTCTCTGTGTAATGTTCCCAGTAGGTTAAAGTAAAGATTACTACTAGTAAAGTTGTCAAATAGCCCTAACTATAGGTATAGACTGTTAAAGTCAAGATTACTAGTAGTAAAGTTGTCAAATAGCCCTAAACCTAGGTATAGACTGTTAAAGTAAAGATTACTACTAGTAAAGTTGTCAAATAGCCCTAACCCTAGGTATAGACTGTTAAAGTAAAGAATACTACTAGGAAAGTTGTCAAGTAGCCTTAAGCTAGGTATAGACTGTTAAAGTAAAGATTACTACTAGTAAAGTTGTCAAGTAGCCTTAAGCTAGGTATAGACTGAAACAGGACTGATTTATCATAGGAGATGGAAGAAGTCAGAGGTTATTAAATACCACAGCTTGAAAAAAGAACAAGGCAAAGGAGGGATGGCAGCAAGAGTAAAAAAGAGATAGAATATAAGAGTGAGAAAGAGAATATAAGAGAGAGAAAGAGAGAGAATATAAGAGTGAGAAAGAGAGAGAGGCAGAGTGGACGACACAAGAAATCTATTCATCAACCCACATGTGTAAGCTTGCTTTCACCCTCTGACCCACGGAGTCACAC
>CM050215.1:21352967-21360467 GCA_027475355.1 Coilia nasus
ACCATCCCCAAAGCATCACACACACACACACACACACATCCCCAAAGCATTACACACACACACACACACACACATCCCCAAAGCATTACATTTCAGTGCTATTCACACACACACACACATCCCAAATGCATTACGTTTGAGTGGTATTCACATACACACACACACTCATATCCCCAATGCATTACATTTGAGTGCTATTCAAACGTAGTGCCGCACCGCGGCACACACACACACATTCAAAAACAGCGCCACACACAACTCGCATTTATGATACTCCTCTAATTATGACGGCTGTTCAAAACGCTTCCCCAGCTGTCTAGAGTGCACCCACACACACAAGCGCGCGCACACGCGCACGCGCATACACACACACGCACACACACACACACATGCAGAGAGCATTCCCATATTATCTGTGGTCCCATGTCTCTAAAAGACAAACACACATGGACACACAAACACACACATACAAACAGGAAAAAAGCAAAACGGCAGCAAATTAAAAGTGTTGTAAGAGAGAGAGAGAGGGTGGTAACATAGAGAGACAATCCTGCTTGTGTAATTACAACAGCAAACCCCAACACATTCAGACTTTAGTGTCCTTCTCATTATTTAACTGAACAACACAAGTCACTCACACATATATACATGTAAACACACACACCACACACATACATGTACACACACACAAGTCACTCACACACATATATACATATAAACACACACACACCACACACATACATAAACACACAAACGCCACACACATATATACATGTAAACACACACACCACACACATACATGTACACACACACAAGTCGCTCACACACATACATACATGTACACACACACAAACACCACACACATACATACGTAAACACACAAATCCCTCACACATATATACATGTAAACACACACACCACACACATACATACGTAAACACACAAATCCCTTACACAAATACATGTAAACACACACACCACACACATACACCACACACCCCATTTTCTCCATGCTCTTCTCTTAAAACAGCACTCTGGCAAATGTCCATAGCAGCATTTACAGCTACGTATGCAGATGCCAACACACACACACACACAAATCCAACACACACACAGTAAATTAAAGTGCAGAAATGCGATCGGGGTGTGTGTGAGTGTGTGTGTGTGTGTGTGTGTGTGTGTGTGTGTGTGTGTGTGTGTGTGTGTGTGTGTGTGTGTGTGGGCCACCCAGGTGGTGTAGGGTCAGGGCGCGGAGCAGAGCCGAGTTCAAAGGCCTCTCACGTCCCCCTGCTGCCATATGGCCACTGCTCACACTAGGAACTGCCCCTCCACAACTGCCCCTCCACAACTGGCCCTCCAGAAAAGCCTCTCCATACACTCCAGAAATGCCCCTGCATAGATATACACCACTCCAGAACATGAGAAAACACTAGGAATTGCCTGTCCAGAACTGCCCCTCTAAAACCATTCAGAACACAAGGACCCTCTAGGAACTGCCCCTGCATATATAAACTGCCCCTCCAGAACACAGGGAAACACTGGCAACTGCCCCTGCATACATACACCACTACAGAACTAAAAGAAGAAGAATATGAACTACTACAGAAAACCAGCAGACATTACACACAGACAGACAGACAGAAAACCAGCAGACATTACAGAGAGAGACAGACAGAATAACAGCAGACATTACAGAGAGACAGACAGAAAAACAGCAGACATTACAGAGAGAGACAGACAGAAAAACAGCAGACATTACAGAGAGAGACAGACAGAAAAACAGCAGACATTACAGAGAGAGACAGACAGAAAAACAGCAGACATTACACACAGAAAGACAGAAAGAGCGAGAGAGAACAACTGATAGAGAAAGAGGAAGAAGGAGAGAGAAAACGATATAAAACAGGCAGAGAGACATAAAGAGAGAGAGTATGAAAGAGAAAGCTGGAGAGAGGGAGATAGAGAGAGAGAAAAAGAGGGAGGGAGGGAGTGAGGGTGTGAGAGAGAAAGAGAGCGAGATAGAGAGACAGACAGACAGCAGTGGAGTAAGCTATGCACTTCATCACAGTGGCACTGGCACAGGCTGGACATGTCATTCAGCGCGCGCGCGTGTGTGTGTGTGTGTGTGTCTGTGTGTCTGTGTGTGTGGTGTGTCTGTGTGTGCGTATGTGAGTGTGTGTGAGTGTGTGTGTGTGTGTGTGTGCGTATGTGTGTGTGTGTATGTGCGCGTATGTGTGTGTGTGTATGTGCGCGTATGTGTGTGTGTGTATGTGCGTGTATGTGTGTGCGTGTATGTGTGTGTGCGTGTATGTGTGTGTGCGTGTGTGTGTGTGTGTGTGTGTGCGTATGTGTGTGTATGTGTATGTGTGTGTGCGTGTGTGTGTGCTGTTTTGAGGGGCGGGAGGGGGTGACCGCAGACATCCAACACCCTCCGTCATTAGCGGGCGTGATGGTCCACACAAACCCAAACAAGAGGTCAACGCCCGGTGAAGGGTCAGAGGTCAAGCAAGGTGCCAACTCAGAACTACAGGCCTTTACAACACAGCGCCACCTAGCAGCACAACTCACAACTACAGGCCTTTACAACACAGCGCCACCTAGCAGCACAACTCACAACTACAGGCCTTTACAGGAGGGAGAGAGAGAGGACAGAAAGGAGGAAGAGAGAGGAGGACAAGAGAGCAGAGGGGGGGAGAGAGAGAGGAGGAAGAGAGGAGGAAGAGAGAGGAGAGAGAGGAAGAGAGGGGAGGAAGAGAGAGGAGAGAGAGAGAGAGGAGGAAGAAAGAGGAGAAAGAGAGAGAGGAGGGAGACAGAAAGGAGAGAGAGGAAGAAGAGAGGAGGAAGAGAGAGGAGAAAGAGAGAGAGGAGAGAGACAGAGAGGAGAGAGAGGAGGAAGAGAGGAGGAGAGAGGAGGAAGAGAGAGGAGAGAGAGGAGGAAGAGAGGGTAGGAAGAGAGAGGAGGAAGAGAGGAGGAAGAGAGAGGAGAGGGAGGAGGGAAAGAGAGAGAGAGAAAGAGGAGGAAGAGAGAGAGGAGGAAGAGAGAGAGGAGGGAGAGAGAGAGAGAGTGAGAGGGTGAAGAGAGAGAGGAGAGAGAGGAGGAAGAGAGAGAGGAGGGAGAGAGAGAGGATGAAGAGAGAGGAGGAAGAGAGAGGAGGATGAAGAGAGAGGAGGAAGAGAGAGAGGAGAAAGGAGAAAAGCAGGAATGAGGGAAGAAGAAGAGAGAAAGGAGAGAAAAGGAACAGAAGACAGGACTGCTGTGTAAAGGGAAAAGACCACAAAAATGTTGTTAACATGTTATCTCCACCGTAACACTGAAAACATGTGCAAACAGAAGACTTTAAGTCATTTAAAATGTCAGGGTACAAGAGCAAAAAGCAGAGGAGAGGAGAGAGAAGTGGAGAGGAGAGGAGAGGAGAGGAGAGGAGAGGAGAGGAGAGGAGAGGAGAGGAGAGGAGGAGAGGAGAGAGAAGAGGAGAGGAGGAGAGAGGAGAGGAGAGGAGGAGAGAGGAGAGGAGAGGAGAGGAGAGGAGAGGAGAGGAGAGGAGAGGAGAGGAGAGGAGAGGAGAGGGGGAGAGAAGAGAAGAGGAGAGGAGAGGAGAGGAGAGGAGAGGAGGAGAGAGGAGTGGAGAGGAGAGAAGAGGAGAGGAGAAGAGAAGAGGAGAGGAGAGGAGAGGAGAGGAGAGGAGAGGAGAGGAGAGGAGAGGAGAGGAGAGGAGAGGAGAGGAGGAGAGAATAGGAGGACAGGAGAGGATAGGAGAGGAGGAGAGGAGAGGAAAGGAGAGACGAGGAGAAGAGAGGAGAGATCAGGTTACAACAGGAGAAAGCGGAGGAGAGGAGAATAACATTTTGAGAGATCGAGGAAAACGACGAGAATGGCAGTGGTGTGTTTTTAATTAGAAGGTGTGTTTCTCGAGTAAGCTTATGTAAAGAGTGTGTGTATGCATGTGTGTGTGTGTGTGTGTCAGAGTGTGTGTGTGTGTGTGTGTTTCCCCCCTAACTCTATAAAGTGGTGCTTTATGAAGTGAGGAGAGATCTAAGAGGGAGGCCCAAACAGACCCACACACACACACACACACACACACATCTGAGGGGCAGGCCCTAACAGACCCTCACACACACACACACACACACACACACACACAGATCTGAGGGGCAGGCCCTAACAGACCCTCACACACACACACACACACACACACACACACACACACACAGATCTGAGGGACAGGCCCCAACAGGCTCTTTATTGTTTAAATGTGGACAGCACAGCACAGCCGTCTGCAGGCCCTGATTTAGGGCTAGCTCTACAGGACACAGCACAGGGACTCAGCAACACACACTGGACTACAAGGATGCGTGTGTGTGTGTGTGTGTGTGTATGTGCATGTGTGTGTGTATGCGTGTGTATGTATGCGTGGGTGTGTCTGTGTGTGTGTGTATGTGTGTGTCTGTGTGTATGCGTGTGTATGTATGCGTGGGTGTGTCTGTGTGTGTGTGTGTGTGTGTCTGTGTGGAGATGCCATGTCGAGCCTTAACCATCCATGTAAGTGCACAGCACAGCACAGGACATTTGGTGACTGATCTGGCCGAACTATTACTGTCATACACTTCCAGCACTGTTTGGATCTGTAAGGATTCCCCTATGTCCAGATCCAAATGAAAGTATTAAAGCGCGCCTGTGTGTGTGTGGTGTGTGTGTGTGTGTGTGTGTGTGTGTGTGTGTGTGTGTGTGTGTGTGTATAGAGGCCAGGACAGGGCGTGTCGAGTGTGGGACAGAAAGCAGACATGCATACCAGCACTAGTGGGAAAAAGCTGTCACTTAATTAGGAGAGGAGAGGAGAGGAGAGGAGAGGAGAGGAGAGGAGAGGAGAGGAGAGGAGAGGAGAGGAGAGGATGGGAGGAGAAGGAAGGGGAGGAGAGGAGAGGAGGAGAGGAGAGGAGAGGAGAGGAGAGGAGAGGAGAGGAGAGGAGAGGAGAGGAGAGGAGAGGAGGAAGAAAGGGGAGGAGAGGAGAGGAGAGGAGAGGGAGGAGAGAGGAGAGGAGGAGAGAGAGGAGAGGAGAGGAGAGGAGAGGAGAGGAGAGGAGAGGAGAGGAGAGGAGAGGAGAGGAGAGGAGAGGAGAGAGGAGAAGTGGAGACATGCATACCAGCACTAGTGGAAAAGGCTGTCACTTAATTAGGAGAGGAGAGGAGAGGAGAGGAGAGGAGAGGATGAGGAGAGGAGAGGAGAGGAGAGGAGAGGAGAGGAGAGGAGAGGAGAGGAGAGGAGAGGAGAGGAGAGGAGTGTCAGTAAAAGGCCTGAGCTCAGAGGGAACAGCAGCAGGCCAGATATGAAACCCCTTTAGACTGCACATGGGAACAAGGGGGGGGTGGGGGGAGAGAGAGAGAGGAAGAGGGAGAGAGAGCGAGAGAGAGAAAGAGGGAGAGAGAGAGAGGAAAAGGGAGAGAGAGCGAGAGAGAGAAAGAGGGAGGGAGAGAGATAGACAGACAGCAGAGAGACAAATGAGTAAAGAAATATAGAGATAGAGTCTTTGGCTAAAAGGAAACCCACAAAAATAAATAAATGCAAAGAAACAAGAAAAAGAAAACTGGCAGAAGTGAGGTGTAATGTAAGGTAGTTTGAGGTGTTTTCACAGTGCTGACAGCCTAATCACGAACACTACCCAGTCTCTCTTAGTTGGGCTTCCTCAGGGCCATTAACACATTAACACACACACACACACACACAACGTATCAATGTGCACCCATATCTGAGTTCAGGACAAGGCTGGAAGGAGACACCCATACACCTGGTAGCCATAGCAACCCATACACTTGACAGGACAGACACCCAGACACCTGGTAGCCATAGCAACCCATACACCTGACAGGACAGACACCCATACACCTGGTAGCCATAGCAACCCATACACCTGACAGGACAGACACCCACACACCTGGTAGCCATAGCAACCCATACACCTGACAGGACAGACACCCACACACCTGGTAGCCATAGCAACCCATACACCTGACAGGACAGACACCCACACACTTGGTAGCCATAGCAACCCATACACCTGACAGGACAGACACCCACACACTTGGTAGCCATAGCAACCCATACACCTGACAGGACAGACACCCATACACCTGGTAGCCATAGCAACTCATACACTTGACAACCACAGCAATCCATACACTTGACAACCATAGCAACCCATACACCAGACAACCATACACCTGACAACCATACACCTGACTGCCATAGTAACCATAACTCATGTCTAAATCTGCTTCAGTGTGTGTTGAAGAGTGTGTGCCATTATTATTGAAAGACGGGAATGTGGTCCGGGTGTGTGTGTGTGTGTCTGTATGTGTGTGCAAGACATGTGTGCCTGAGTGTGTGTGTGTGTATGTGTGTGCAGTCATGTGTGCCTGAATGTGTGTGTGGTGCATTGTGTAAAAAGAGAAAAACTTGCTGCACACAGCTGTACTGTTGGACGTGTTTCATTAGAACCCTATGACATCACCATCCAAGTCAAGACACACATGATTACCTCAACCTCATCATCTGTCTTTCATCCCTTCTCTCTCTCACTCTCACTCTCTCACTCTCACTCTCTCACTCTCACTCTCACTCTCACTCTCACTCTCTCTCTCTCTCTCTCTCTCTCTCTCTGTCTCTCTGTCTCTCTGTCTCTCTGTCTCTCTGTCTCTCTGTCTCTCTCTCTCTCTGTCTCTCTGTCTCTCTGTCTCTCTGTCTCTCTGTCTCTCTGTCTCTCTCTCTGTCTCTCTCTCTCTCTCTCTCTCTCTCTGTCTCTCTCTCTCTCTCTCTCTCTCTCCATCCCTCTGTCTGTCTCTCTCAATACCTGTGCAGTGTTTCCCCTAGAAAATGTCTGAAGGTGCGGTGGCAAGACCTGCGCTCAGACATACGACGTACGATGTATCGACCCTAGTATGAGGATACGGGAGCATTCTGAGAGGTTTTTTTTTTTTTGACACAACACTCTAAAATGGTGACCCTTTGTAAGGGAATAAATGAATAAACCTAGTCTTGAAAGAAGAACCATAACCTTTAGAAAACAACATCACTATGTATAGACTAAATCCCCCTCCCCCTTCACCAATGCCAGAGCGACCTCTTACCCCCCACCCCCCTAAACATAAATCTCACAACACATGATTACTACAAGTACACATTTATTGGAAATCAGTGGCAAAGTTTGCAGGCTTGCTCAGAGCACTTAATTTTCCTGGGTTTTTAAAAAACTATTTTAAGGCTCATGGGGGAACTCGCTGACAGGAGGTCCGTGGCCCTATGTTTGCCCTTCTTTTGGCTGCTCTCCTCTCTGTCTACCCTCTCTTCACATTCTCTTTGTTCCAGCCTATTTTGCTCCCCCTGCTTGATTACTGCTACTCTAATAAAACATTCATATTTTCAAAACATTTACGTGCACATTTTGAAATTAACGTGGTTTTGAC
Organism: Coilia nasus; assembly: GCA_027475355.1. NCBI lineage: Eukaryota > Metazoa > Chordata > Actinopteri > Clupeiformes > Engraulidae > Coilia > Coilia nasus. The sequence goes on from CM050215.1 coordinate 21,360,427, forward strand.
CATTTCTGATCTGATATGGCATTTGGCAGATGAGCAAACAC